>OY992883.1:102277617-102572617 GCA_963921405.1 Cepaea hortensis
AAAATCAGCAAGAGGAATATTATTCCCCGTTACCAATTTGTACATGGAATATGCATTTAAAATAGACAGATCTAGAACATGAAAAAACAGTTTCTTGTACCACTTTACAGTTTTCCTAATTGACTCAATAGAACTGAGAAGCATGTCAGTCCGATCAACCGCGCCCATATTTTTATTGTAGTCAACAATGCACTTTGGCTTTTGTATATTTTCTCCGGTTTTCCAATCTTTTTTCTCTGTTGGTACAATCTCTGAATTGTGACATGTAGACAGCATACAAACTTCTCTTTTGTCGCACCATTTCAGGGCTAATAAACAGCTTGTAGACCTATAGCAAATTCCTTTTTTTAATAATTTTTCTTCCATTTTAGGCAAATTCTGTCTATTCTTTCTGACCGTGCCACATGCATTAGTTGCATGATCGTGAAGCCACATAAACAAATTAGGACTGGTGTACCAATTATCTACAAAAAGGGTATGCCCGTTTTGGAGATATTGTGCCAGTAAAGTAGTAACAATATCAGCCCCCTTCCCAAGACCTGATACAGTAATGTCACTGTTGACACCAGTGTAGACAATAAAATCTAAAATATAACCCGTTCTGCAGTCACACATAACAAATGTTTTCACACCAAATCTGCTTCTCTTTGATGGAATGTATTGCTTGAATGATAATCGTCCTTTGAACAAAAGGAGCGATTCATCAATAACAACATTCTGATACGGCGAAAATGCACTCTTGAACGACGTACGCAAACTGTCAATCACACCTCTAATCTTGTAAAGTCTGTCTCCGCCAGCGTCAACGTTGTTGTCTGCGAAGTGCAGCATTCGCAAAAGTAGTAAAAATCGATCCCGAGGCATTACCTCGCTGAACACAGGAGTACGGAGCAAAAAGTCCTTTGACCAGTACTCAACAATTTTAAGTTTCTTTACCCTTGGCATTAGCATGCACAAAGCAAAAAAGCAAAAAAGTTCGTCATAATTAGTATCTGTCCAGCGGGAAAGACGAGCGCTAACAGTGTCAGGAGCATTCTCTAAAATGTTCTTGTAAAACCTGTTGCATTCATCAGCGATGCCTATAACAAGTGTTTCAGTGAAAAATAGTAAAAAGAAATCAAGCACTGAACTGTCCTTATTGACAGCCGCTTTACAGCCAGAGCTGGAATCATCAAAACCGTGTATAACCGGTCTCAAATCATTGGAAGTCCATGCCATTGAGTCGGTTTTCTGCCGTTTTGAGGGAATCTCCTCATTCTCACTGGACTCTGCTTCCGATGATGATGAGGACGCAGGACTGGCAAATAACCTATTTTCAGTTACGCCGGTTTTTTCTTTCGATGTAGATGGTTGCATGATCTCGTCATCTTCGTCGCTCATTTGGAATTCATCTTCACTGTCACTTCGTGAAAGAAACTCCATTAATTCTTCATCTATACGAACTGGTTTCTTCGCCATTTTATAAAACAATTATGTGAAAAGCACAAATACTCTGTCACAAACGCGCACAAATACTCTGCTCACAAACGCGGGGGTATTATAAATCCAGTACACCGTAGAGATTAAAAATAACAAAACAGGCTTGTTGCTGGTGAAGCTGCCTCAACAACACATTATCAGCACACTAACGCCTGTTGAGCCTGTGAAATAGGTCATTTGGATCTAAAAATAGGTAACCTTTGTGCCCCATTCATAAACGCTTGAAAACGGCTATAGCCTTCTTCTATAGATGTTATAAACGGGTTAGCTCGTCCATAGCACCGGGGGGACAGATTACGGGAGGTGAGTCAACTCGTCAACAGCATCGTACCGCGATACTACTTAACTCGTCTATAGCCGCGAAAGGGTTAACTGCCCATGGTGAGGGGGGTACCACTAAAACCACTCATACTAATGCTCAACAGAATCTTCCAGAACAAAATCAGAGTTATCAACAAAATAACTCCTTAGGTAATGACATTAGGGGGCACCCTGGCGGTCAACGCCAAAACCCTGGATTTCAGAAACCTATAGCTCAAAACACACCAACACAGAATAGTGGATGGGGAAAGCCCTATTGTAAAAACTGCAAAACTAATGATCACCACACTAATTCCTGCAGGAATAAACCCCCTACTCAGTATGTTGCGTGTATGACGACGGGGGCAAGTACCCGACAGAACCTAGATTCTGAAACTAACGGTAAACCATTCACAGTCGAGACTATTCTGGTAAATGGTAGCCCAGTGCAATGTCTCTATGACACGGGATTGACCTGTGAGGCAATCATAAGTAGACACTTAGTGAAACCATCCCAGTTGACTAAGCAAAGAGTTGCAGTAAAGGGTGCTACTAGGGGCTCCCAAACCATTTATGCTCAGATAGCTAAGGTGCATGTGACATCTAAGTATGTCACTGGAACTATTTCAGCTGCTGTGATTGAAGATCCCGTATATCCATTTATCCTCGGATGTAAACATGTATATTTAGGGGAACCCTCATCACCTATAATAACGGCAGCAATGCAGACCTATAATAAGGGAACCGATTTCAGTGACCCTGAATTATCTATCAACCCACTACATGGGCAGATTAGGGCTGCCCAAGCAGCATGTCCAACCTTACAATCTTGCTTTGGCAACCTGCCAAAATCTAGAAATCCACCCAGAGTTGGTGATTTCTATGTAAAAGATGAGTTGCTATTCCGTAGGGCAAGAACTATGGGGAACGTCCATGAACAGCTGGTCATACCCAAAGTATATCGTGCACCTATATTAGAAATGGGACATTCACTCTCGGACAGTGGGCATATGGGATAAAAGCTACAATCCGTAGGCTTGCTTTCTCCTATTTCTGGCCGGGGATGACCAGGGTTATTAAACAATATGCCAGGTCATGTAAGGAGTGTCACCAATTCCCACCCAAACATAGGGAAACTCAACTTACTTTATGAGACAGAGTATTTGTATTATTACCCAAGAGGGATAATAGATTAGAATTTGGTTGGCAGGGTCCTTTTCCTATACTAGAGAAGGTGTCCCAGACTAAGTATAAAATTTATTTTAGGGGTAAACCCACAGTGTTTCATATCCACTTGCTAAAGAAGCAGGTTGGAATAGAAGAGTCACTGGTGCATCTGATGGCATTCTCGGTGGTAACTGAGGTCAAAGGTGGAGATGACTCGTTAGTGGAGTATCCCCTACAACCTCAGGAGACCAGGAATGATGTCTTCCTCAACCCTGACGTGGAGACGTCTGAGTCAGAGAAGAATAGACGAATTCCAGTGTCTCATGCACCAATGCGTACAGATAAGCCTGGTAAGACTAATATTGTCAAGGTCGATATGAATGTTAACACTAAGGACTCAGCTCCACAAAAGCATTATCCTGTTCGTACGCGAACCGAGAACCCTTATGCTTCTAGAATAGATTATATTCCTAGAAAGAATAATTTAGGGGCGGATGGCTTTAAAAGACAGCATACACAGTGTAGATCTCTCTGGAACCAACACCAGGGGAGAAGGGCTCTTAGAAGAATCTTAAGAATGAAGAAACATGGTTGAGTAGACAGGGTTCTACTTAAGAGGGTGAGACTAGTCCAGATGACCCAAAAATGTTTGAGTGAGTGCTAACAAAACTAAAGGGGAATCCTGCTGGGAGAAAAGTTTTTTTCTCAAACTTTTCTTTCAACGGGGAGCATCTGTGACGTAATAGACAGTCTCCCACTTTATTTTTGCTTAAATTACAGTGCAGATCATATTTTTCATTATAAATATATCTAGAAAAACGATCTTTTCCCTATTTTCCCATGTTTGTAGATATCTATAAATATGCCTGTATTATTGGTGAGAATTTAATCTCATGTAAACCTAGTGAATATTCTAGTGTTTCTAAACTACATATTATACAGTATATTAGTGGTGCATGCCTTCTGCCCCAGCGCAAGTTTGGCTGAATAACATATTCAGTTTTAGCCTGCGACCCGGGTGGCAACACGAGAATCTGCCTGGCCAGTTGTCGTCAGCCGGCAGATCGTCCATTTGGTCGACTGACCCGAAGCGGCGTGGGCACAGGCGCCGATACTAGCTGTAAAAAGACATATTGCAACAAAATAATCCAGGCTCTAGTTAGCCGATATTTGGGAAAAGCAAATTGCGAGCCAAATTGATACCCAAAAGTAATATTTACACTGCTAGTGGCACTGTTCCCCCGTGGAGAGGTTTAATCACCACAATTTGGAAGGTACGTTGATTTAATTAATTAGTACGAATTTACATGTATATATTGATCGGCAATTGTAGTGTAGATTCAGGGTGAACTACGCGATAACTAATGTTAGAGAACAGGGATCGTAAACTACAGCCGGAATAAATATATAATTAATGGAGACGCTGATTATACTAAGACCAAAATAGAGGAATGAAGAATGAAGGGAACGGCGACACAAAATGGCGAAATCTAACAGGCGGGAACTGGACTATCAAAGAATGGTCAGACAATGAAGCTTGATGTTTAACTAGGGATTAATATAATATATACTAGAATAATATATCGCCAGTGAAGAATATAATTATAGAATGAGAGGGGTAATTCGGAGGAATAAAACGGTGATGGGAAATACTGATAGTTAATTGTGAAATAATAATTCTTTCACATAGTCTACTGGAGACCACGCTTGTCAGATGTCATCTCATAACAGCGTGGGACAGGCCTTTCATTCACATCATTATCCTTGCTTCAACGCAGTCCTTCACTGCCTACACTCTACACCTATGTTAATACTTCAACCTCCTGTAGAATTTAATTTGTGTGTTTCGGGAGTGAATAAGAATTATAATTTACAATACTGCTTCAAGTGCTGAGATAGAATCTGAGTGATTCATAATATATGTTCGTAATTCATCAAGTGAATGTAATTTGTGTGCTTCATAATCTATGGTGTTCCTTCGTCGATTGAATGTACTCTGTATGATTCATAATCTGTGGTGTACTTCGAATGAAGGGAATCTGTCAGTCTTAATCTATGTTCATACCTCGTCACGTGAATGTAATCTGTGATTCATAATCTACGGTGATACATTGTCGAGTAAATATAATCTGTGTGATTTATAATATATGTGAATGCATCATAGTAAGAATGTTGTAGAGTGTGATAAGACTCAGAAATATACATTGATGTGTCCGTGTCTGTAGACTGGAATACATGGGCATCTGAGTCTGATGAGATTGATAATATGTGGCTAAGGAAAATAGTAGTTGTCCACGTTAGCCATTTGTCATTGTGTTGTCATAGCGCTAGTGATGTGTCTGTGACAGAGGTGATAGTCTTGTGATGCTAGTCGTGTCTGAATATGAGACTGAGAGCGAGGTGTGCAATGAGAGTATCCTGGACGTAGGACAAGCATTCACCGGTTCTGTTTTTCTGATTAACTTCCAGACGTTCTGCACCTTCTTTGTTGGTACCATGAGCCAGCAACTTGCAGCAACGCATACTTACCGGTCGTGAGCACCATGTCTATTGCCGGAGAGTGAATTCGCAACCTGAACTGGAACGTCACCCGAGTTGACAAGCCGGACCCAAGTCTTGAGCTGAGTGGCCAACCTCCTCGGCTGACACCTTTAGCCTGCCAACTTAGTCTAGGATTTGATTGCCTACACACTAGGGCAACAGACTTTTACATGCCACAGTTTTCATTAAATTAATAGTTATATGTGATACCAGAAACATACTTAGTCTGTTGCTGATACACTCTAATTTAATATTAGGATACTGAGAGAGAGAGAGAAGGAATGCAAGTTGTAACTTTATATTTGTACTCTTCCTCCATGTTGTGAGAATGGATCAGTTAAAGGGGGCTCTTTAATTTTTGCAGGCATTCGTCGCCAGATTCATTAAGCCTACTGTCTAGAATTATTCCTAGTACGGTTGTTCGCTTTACCTATCTGTGCCTGAACACTGTCTGAAGACCTGGTCATTCCTGGGACAGTTCCGAATCGTACTTCCTAGTTCGAGCCATTTCGGCCTCTTCTTCGACAGTGATTAGTCTTTCGGAATCCTGAAAGTCTATTGGTTGCTATTTCTGATCCTTGTCTATCAAAATAGTCAACACTACGCGACAGCTGTCAACATCAGCATCTTTCAACCGATTGTTGATTTCTTGGCAAGATTACGCTCCGTAGTTTGCCATTGCTTTCTGAGCGGCCGGCTCATTTATCCCGCAAGTCACCAACTCGGGTATAATCGCTTCCAATTCTCTCGCGCTGCGAGACCCTGCGTGGATAAAAGGGATTACGGAGAAAGTCGTGTAACCCCTCAGCCAGAGAGACCGGCAAACATCACATGCACACAGAAAACACCATTTCGCCTATGAGCAGGAAAAACACGTGACCATGTTATAGCAACGGGACAGATTTTGGGAATAACGTATAAACACAGAAGTCACAAACAGTATGTTGCATGATTTATTGCCTGGCATAATTCGCTGCATCTCTTCAGGTGCATACTGCAGAGTTGTGTATCATATGAAGTGAATAAATGAATAATACTTAAGCTGAAACAATTAAAACACATAGTTACAGATATTGTTCGAATGTGGAACGTCTGTTATCCCTCGTTAATTTCAAATTTAGAACGAAATCTTCCTGTTTGCACAAAACCGGCTGGAAAAAATAAAAAGGAAAACAGAGAGAACACATTTTTGACAGCATTTGATCATGTGTTAAAAAAAATATCAGTACACGAATGGATATATTCTCTTAGAGTTTACGACATGTGAAGATTCATGTTCGCCCACGAAAGTTGGGAAGGCGGTTGAGGATGATGATGTTACTGTTGCTTATATTATTGTAAACATGTACATACACTCTTAAAAGTCCGCAGGATCGACTTCATTGCACTGAATTTTATCCCATATGACTCGGTCTCTTTCCGCAGGACAGCCCGACGAAAGCGTCACACAGAGCAGGAACTCCGTAGATCCGACACACACACGTGTAAATAAAACTCTGAAGTAACAAAATATGAAATTTAAACATTGAGTATAACCCACTACTAGCAACGCTGATCGTATTCTGGTACGAACCTAAGGCCTTGTCCACGTCAGTTTGGAAGCACTCTTAGGTTCGTACCGGAATACGATCAGCGTTGCTTGTAGTGGGTAGTGCTCAATGTTTAAATGTCAAATCTCGGTGGGAAAAAAACACACACACACACACACACACACACACACACACACACACACACACACACACACACACACACACACACACACACACACACACACACACACACACACACACACACACACACACACACACACACACACACACACACACACACACACACACACACACACACACACACACACACACACACACACACACACACACACACACACACACACACACACACACACACACACACACACACACACACACACACACACACACACACACACACACACACACACACACACACACACACTCACACACACACACACACACACACACACACACAACAAAATATGAAATATTTCTCCATCGGTCTTCTGAAAGACTTTTGGTACCTTGAAAAGCAAAGGACCATAAAATTAACTTTCAGAGTACAGTTATTTGTTTTGATTAGAATATTGTATCTAATGGAAAGAAAAGGGACTTCTAATGCAGAACTGTTTCATCTAGAAGAAGAAGAAGAAGAAGAAGAAGAAGAAGAAGAAGAAGAAGAAGAAGAAGAAGAAGAAGAAGAAGAAGAAGAAGAAGAAGAAGAAGAAGAAGAAGAAGAAGAAGAAGAAGAAGAAGGAGGAGGAGAAGAAGAAGAAGAAGAAGAAGAAGAAGAAGAAGAAGAAGAAGAAGAAGAAGAAGAAGAAGAAGAAGAAGAAGAAGAAGAAGAAGAAGAAGAAGAAGTAAAAGAAGAAGAAGCTATAATAGCAACAGCAGCAGAAAAAGATGACGAACAACAACAACAACAACAACAACAACAACAACAACAACATCGACGACAACAAGAAGAACAAGAAGAAGCAATAACAGCAATAGAAGCAGCATTACATTAATAATATCTATCAGCAACACCGTTGGTAACAGAAATGTTGAAGAAAAACACTAGGGTACCAAGAAAAGAGCAAACCAGACTGGACCCAAGATAAAAGATGTATGTAACAGGCGAGCAGCCAGGATTTTCAGTTGGCTAAAGTCGATAGTTGACCCAGTCCCTGGGATCAATACACAAATATTGATTTCACGTCGCCAGAGTTCCACATCTAACGGCTTCAGCTCCGTTATAAAAAATAATGAACGGAGCCGCAAACACGGTTTTGAGCGTGTCCAGTTATATTTAGAACCTGTTAGATTTCGCCAAATTTGTAAGTATTTGCATTTATGTCTATTCTTAAACCTCTTAAATATTGATAATTTCAACTTGTGATTATTGTAAATCGTTGTTTGTGTGAATTGTTTCGTTTGCAAAACGAATAGGTAACATTTCTTAAAAAATGTTAAACTAAGTAAAATCTTTTTGCAAATGTGTTGTTCAAAGAGCTACTTCAGTTTTAATTTTAAAATGTCACAGATATATTAGGTTTGCCTTTCTTAAAACTTTTAATCGTGTTAGGATTCTATCCGGTATTGTTTGCTTGCACGTCTTTAGAGTTCTTAAGCGAATCTCTCCGATGACATCTTTATTTTTCATCGTCCCAAGTTTCGAATTGCCTTTTCGACAAATTACGTTATTCTTGGCAGTTGAATCATAGGAAAATGATTAGTGTGCTAGATTATGAACATTCCGATTAGTGCGCTAAATTATGAACATTGTGGTTAGTGTGAGTGATTATGAAAATAGTGGTTAATGTGCTAAATTATGAACATTGTGGTTAGTGTGAGAGCTTATAAACATATGCAAGTATTCTAGATTATGAACATTGTGGTTAGTGTGCTAGATTGCGGACGTAATTATTGGTGTGCTAGATTATGAGCATTTTGGTTAGTGTGATAGATCATGAACATTAAGGTTAGTGTACTATATTATGAACATTGTGGTTAATGTGATAGATTATGAACAGAATGGTTATTATACTAGAATGTAAACATAGTGATTAGTGTGATAGATTATAAACATTATTATTAGTGTGCTAGATTGTGAACGCTGTGTTATCAGCGTGCTAAATGATTAACATTGCGAATAGTGTGCTAGATTATGAACGTAGTGGTTAGTGTGCTAGATTATGAACACTGAGGTTAGTGTGTTAGATTATGAACACTGAGATTAGTGTGTTAGAATGTGAACATTGAGATTAGTGTGTTCGATTATGAACATTGAGGTTAATGTGTTAGATTATGAACATTGAGGTTAGTGTGTTAGATTATGAACATTGAGGTAAGTGTGTTAGATTATGAACATCTAGGTTAGTGTGTTAGAATATAAACACTGAGGTTAGTGTGTTAGAATATGAACACTGCGGTTAGTGTGTTAGATTATGAACATTGAGGTTAGTGTGTTAGATTATGAACATTGAGGTTAGTGTGTTAGATTATGAACATTGAGGTTAGTGTGTTAGATTATGAACATTGAGGTTAGTGTGTTAGATTATGAACATTGAGGTTAGTGTGTTAGATTATGAACAGTGAGAGTAGTGTGCTAGATTATGAACATTGAGGTTAGTGTGCTAGATTATAAACATTGAAGTTTATTTTTTAAAAGTTGCATACCCCTTACAGGACGTTGCAGTCAACACCAGCATTTTCCAGCTGCTGTTGATGTTCTTGGCAAGATTACGCTCACTAGTTTGCCATTGCTTTCTGAGCGACCGGCTCATATATCCCATTAGTAACCAACGCGATACGATCCGCTGCCAAATCTCGCTCAGCTGTGTTCCTCACTTGGATATACGGGATTACGGAGAAAGTCGTTAACACCTTCGCCAGGGAGAACGGCACATTGAAGTTAGTGTTCTAAATTATGATAATATGGTTAGTGTGCTAGATTATGAACATATGATTAGTGTGCTATGCTATGAACATAGTGGTTAGTGTCATAGATTATGAGCTTAACGGTTACTGTATTTGGTTACACATACTGAGGTTACTGTGTTTGGTTACACATACTGAAGTTACTGTGCTAGATTATGCACACATGGGTTAGTTCGTCTGTCTGTCTGTCTGTCTGTCTGTCTGTCTGTCTGTCTGTCTGTCTGTCTGTCGGTCTGTCGGTCTGTCGGTCTGTCGGTCTGTCAGTCTATCTTTTTTATATTGATCGATCCATTCATTCATCCAAACCTTCCTCCTTCAGCCCTTTCGTCCTTTCGTTCGTTTGTCTTTCTTTCGTTCTATCTGTCTGCAAATATGTCGATATATCTACCAGCCTATCTGTCTGTCTTTTCATTTACATTTCTCTTTATATCTTCGTCTGGTCGTCAGCCCGTCTATCTACCTATTTATATACCCGCCTGCCTGTCTGCCTGCCTTCCAGTCTGCCTGCGTGCCTGTCTCTCTATCTGCCGGGTATCTGGTTCATTATCATTTTTTTCTTTCTGTCACTCTGTCCATATTGTACATATGCGGACACAGCCACAAATAACACATTTGTCTAATATGGCACAACCAATCTATTGATTTATCATGTTTACATCCACAAATAATACAGTAGGTTCAAGCTATTGCTGAAAAGTGTGGGATATTCCATCGACAGTCCAGAGAATCAATGGCTAATTGCGTTGAGGGTAGAAAATTGATGCAATTATAAACATGTACTGAAGGAACTGCGTGTCTTAGGGTTGCCAAGTTCCCCTCTCCAACATCCTGTCTTACAGGGATTCACATCTGAGTTCATGTGAACATTATGGCTATTGTTCTTGCTGTTGGTGTTGCTTGTGCCGATAATGTGTTCACTCCTACACTATTTGACGAATTTGAGGTCATAATATGGTTCTGTGCAGAAAGACAAACAAAATACCCATACCGTCTATGCTCATGAGTTATCCAAGCGGTGAATGCAAAACCCATCACAGCGGATACAATGGCCGATCTTCCTGAGACTAGCCAGTCCAGTGTCTACCCAGGATGTGCTATGGACTAGTGTCTACCCAGAGTGTTCTATAGACTAGTGTCTGCCCAGGGCGTGCTATAGACTAGTGTCTACCCAGAGCGTGCTATAGACTAGTGTCTGCCCAGGATGTGCTATAGACTAGTGTCTACCCAGGATGTGCTATAGACTAGTGTCTGCCCAGGATGTGCTATAGACTAGTGTCTACCCAGGATGTGCTATGGACTAGTGTCTACCCAGAGTGTTCTATAGACTAGTGTCTACCCAGGATGTGCTATAGACTAGTGTCTACCCAGGATGTGCTATAGACTAGTGTCTGCCCAGGATGTGCTATAGACTAGTGTCTACCCAGGATGTGCTATAGACTAGTGTCTGCCCAGGATGTGCTATAGACTAGTGTCTGCCCAGGATGTGCTATAGACTAGTGTCTGCCCAGGATGTGCTATAGACTAGTGTCTACCCAGGATGTGCTGTAGACTAGTGTCTGCCCAGGGCGTTCTATAGACCAATGTCTGCCCAGAGTGTTCTATAGACCAATGTCTGCCCAGGGCGTTCTATAAACTATTGTCTGCCCAGGGGATTCTATAGACTAGTGTTTGCCCAGGGGGTTCTATAGACTATTGTCTGCCCAGGGCGTTCTATAAACTATTGTCTGCATAGGGCGTTCTATAAACTATTGTCTGCCCAGGGGATTCTATAGACTAGTGTCTGCCCAGGGCGTTCTATAAACTATTGTCTGCCCAGGGGATTCTATAGACTAGTGTCTGCCCAGGGCGTTCTATAAACTATTGTCTGCCCACGGGATTCTATAGACTATTGTCTGCCCAGGGCATTCTATACACTAGTGTCTGCCCAGGGTGGTCTATAGGATAGTGTCTGCCCAGATGTCCTACAGACTATTGACTACACAGTATTCCCCACAGACGTATCTGTCCAGGATATCCCACAGTTTAGTTTACCCATAATTTCCCAAAGACTAGTATTTCCTCAACATGCCCCAAATACTCGCGAGCGCAAGGCAGACCATGTCGAGACAAAGAAGGAATTTGATCATTATAAACTCTCACCCCGGCACATCAGAATCCCTGTATCCCAACAAACATCCAAATAATCGAGACACATCATCATCCTCGTCATGCTAGTCATTATCATCACCCACTGGTTTGTCCTGTGCAGTCTCTCCGTCAAAACACTTTAGAAAACGTCTCTGTATCAATCCAGGTACGTGGCCTTTGTTGCTGTCATGTGTAAATTATCTATAACCTGAATCCATCTGCGTTGCTGTCTTCGCCTCCTCTTCACTGTCACCTCAGGCACGCGCGTCCAAGCAGAAGAAGAAGAAGAAGAAGAAGAAGAAGAAGAAGAAGAAGAAGAAGAAGAAGAAGAAGAAGAAGAAGAAGAAGAACAAGAAGAAGAAGACGAAGAAGAAGACAAGGAGACAGGTTGCATAAAGGAAAGAGGAGGGAGGCGGGAATATGGAAGTGTCAGTTCTCTCATATAGTTCGTAGATTACAACCATTGAGTTGGAGTGATAGATGTACCCGCCATCTGTAGTTCGTGGGTGGCGCTGGATAAATTCCAGTCAATCATGAGGTCAGAAGATGTTGCTTGCGGTGGGCAGGGCACACATTGATAAGACCTGTCATCAGCATAACTGGGCAGTCATTGCCTTGGAACCCTAAAAACAAAATAGATACAGGGGAACAACAAGAAAAAAAAAAACAGCACACACACAAACGCGCGCACGTACACACACGCGCGCACGGCGAAGAAAAATACAAACAGATACATTAAATATGGGGAAAGACACGGACAAAACTTTAAAAGACAATAAAATATTGAGTGGCTTGGTATGACAGAATTCAGGATCCATGCTACAACAGGTTTGAGGGACGGATGTTGTAGTAGAAGAATAAGAAGAAGAAGAAGAAGAAGAAGAAGAAGAAGAAGAAGAAGAAGAAGAAGAAGAAGAAGAAGAAGAAGAAGAAGATGAAGAAGAAGAAGAAGAAGAAGAAGAAGAAGAAGAAGAAGAAGAAGAAGAAGAAGAAGAAGAAGAAGAAGAAGAAGAAGAAGAAGAAGAAGAAGAAGAAGAAGAAGAGAGAAAATAGTGAAAGAAGTATTATGTAAATGTGTGATAAGAAATAGAAACACCAAGGTAATATTTAAGTGTTCGAAAATCTACGATGGACACAATTTCATTACATTCACAGTTTATTATATATAGTGTCATAGATTAACGTTTTCTATCTTTCAGTTGCCCATAATCGTCATTAACAATAAGTCTCATTATATTTGTTATTCAAATTATATTTCTTCATATGCGTTAATGACCATAGATTTTCTCATGTTCGGTATTTACTGTAAATTTCCTTATATTCTTCATTTACTGTGGATGTCCTTATATTCTTCATTTACAGTAGATGTCCTTGTATTCTTCCTTACCGAGAATGTCCTTATATTCTTCACTAACCGTAGATTTACCGTAGTAAGGCCTCACAAGTGAGGCTGAACAAAACAAAAAAGGCGACTCATCTCATTAAATTTGAGACGACCTGACAAGAAAGGCCTTCTAAAAACATATCAACAAAAATGCCATCGGAAAATATACATTTTGGGAAAGTAAATTAAAGGACCGTTGTCAACGCTTGAGGGTATATAATGCTACAACCATATTTTATAGATAGTCGGCACTGGGTTGGTGAACGTCCCCAAGCCAAAGACGAGAAGACAACATTTAGTCCAACTGACCGGTGAAGGGGTTGAACCCGCTACCTTGGCATCAGCACATCGGATGTTTAAGTACGAGCGCTCTTATCCATTCTGTCATGCTGACCAATAAGTGTTTCGATGTTTCCTATGTCAACCTGTCCCACAATCTCTGTTTCTTGCCGTTAACGCCTGTTGGTAGTAGTCGTTTATTCAGTCAACAGATCATCCTAATTGCACACCGAAGTGCTCAGATCCCCTCCCAAGTAAATCCCACAGCGTGTAGCGGCTAACGACACCAGTTCTTTGTTTATTAATCTTCATTGGCTTCCTGCATAGTGTTCTTGTTTGGCCACACCCTTTTAATTTGCTCTTCTTTGCAGTCTGACCATGGATGTAGAATCATAATCATCACTTGGTTCTCGCAGACTTTTTTCTCGTAGAGCGTTCAGTAGATCAACCTGGTCCATGGCTCGTCAGCCCCCTACAGTAGCCTTATCTGCAAGCCTTTCAGCCTGCTCATTTTCTTGTACACCCGCATGCCCTGGCACAAAAATGAATCTAATATCTGCCAGCCGTGACGGCTCCAGAGACAACAACCAATGTCTTCGCACCCACCCCATCTCTATCTTCCTGAGCATACTCATTGAGTCACTAAGGAAACATACCCGAGTAAAGGTCTGTGTCTCGAGCCATATTATTACTTTACTTACTTCCATAGTCAGGCTACTTGTGGTCAAGGAAAAAGCACCAGAATCTTCCGTCACAATTCTCCCTCCAGCCTGAGCCGCAAAGGCCCATGAACTTCTCTCGCGTCGAACGATCGACCCATCTGTATAAATGACAGCATCACCCTCTAAAGAATTCTCGGAGATCAAAGCCTGTACTTCTTCTGCCTTCACAGCAGCCGGAATGTCTTGTCTACATTTTCTGTCTAGTTGGATGCAAATTGAAAAGGACGGACATAAATCTATTGGCACTTGTACCCACTCCTCACCAGGTTCTAAGTCCTGGTACTAGCCAGTACCCATGAACTATGTTCTTATGTTATGTCATTACTCTTATAGGTTCCTAGATGTTAAACTTTCTGGGTATTTTAAGTAAACAATTCTAGAAATGTTAATAGAAATGAGAGTTGTATGTATACAAGAAAAGCATATCTCGCGCTTGCCCAGTCTTTGAGATGGCCTGTGAATTTTGTGTTTGGAAATGCACACCATTCCAAATGGTGCACGCAGAGTTGAGCACTTACACGCTGCTGCCAGCAAACACCATCGAGAATGGGCCAAACATGAATCGATAAAGCTGACATCAAAGCGCCCATTTATCACGGATTGCCAGGCTACAATTATCAAAATGGCCTCCTCTATAACTGATCTCTGGTGATAGAGAGATGGCGCCATCTGAGGGTTGGGGAATATGTTACGCCCATGCTTTCATACATAATTTGTTATTTGTAAACATAATGTGGACATGTTCCAACGCTCAGAAAAAGAGAATCCCCTACGTGTAATTATTTCTACGCGGTATTGATTTAGTTAATTAAATCTTTTCATTATAACAACGATGATCGACATATAATTCATTTTCAGTGGTTCCCAACTTTGGTTCTCCAGCAGCATTTTCATAATTACGTTTCCACATAGTTAGACTGGGAGCTGAGGTAGCGTCCCAACCAGCACCCTTGCCTGCCTGATCAGTGGTCAAAGGTTCGACTACCAAAGGGGCATAAAAAAAAATTACCTGGGGTCTCAGGTCCAACTTGTCTAAAAAGGGTACCAGAAAATGTTTTGGGAAATCAAGACTGCCGGCGTAACATTGGTCACATGACCCCTCGAGTGTGACTGGTCTATAGAAATATGGGCCCAGCACAATGTGGTCAGTATGTCAAACGGCGTGTAAAAAGATCTTTAATTATTTTCATTAATTTTATCTGTAGCATGTCATTTGCAGAACCTCGCTCCCATAACAAACTTCCGCAAAACTTCCCGGTCATAAGCAAGATGTCCGGCGTCCGATACACCCATCTGGAGATCATCTGCCACATCCTGCACCCAACTTCTCTTTGACCTTCCTCTTCCTCTCTTCCCGGGGATATACTTCCTTCTCCATTATTGTTCTCTCCACGTTTCAAGTGACGGAAATAATTCGATGTTCTTTGTTTTATTCTCTTTAGTAGCCAACCTTATTTAACATTTAGCTCTTGTCGTATCGATTAATTTGATCTTTTCTTTACCCAAGATATTCTTAGAACCCGTCTATAACATTTACATTCAAAGTCATTTATGCGCTGTTCAGCTTATGTTTATTTTACTTTTACATAATTAGAATAGAGACTGATCCAACACAATGTGTATTGAGTTCACACGGCACTGTTCAAGGCAACCGTATATCCCCCCCCCCCCCTACTAAATAGGATAGTTTGTGATCATGCAAATACATAACGAAGACACTCAAGTGTTTTTTCATTAAGCAGGGTTGGTTGTCGCAAATACATAAAGAGAAATCATACTTTTCAAGACAAAAGCGTCTTTTTATCAAACGAAAAAAGTTGTTATACTGCTAATATATAACGACATATTTCAGCAAAATATAACGAATACTGAACACTTTTCAAGACAAAAGTGTCTTTTTATCAAACGAAAATATTGTCATGCTGCAAATAGAAGAAATTGACACTCATGCAGCAAAACATAACGAAATCACTGAATACATTTCAAGACAATGGGTATGTTCAGCACAGAGGATAGACTATGATCTTACACATGTATAACGAACAGTTATAATAATAACAACATAACAAAGAGACCATTCGAAACAAAACAAAAAGTATTGTTTAAAGAAAGGAAAATACAGCATCCACAGACTGAAAGTCAAACATATTACAAAACACTGAAAGTAGTACAAGAGACTGAAAGTATTACAAGACACTGAAACTATTACAAGACACTGAAAGTATTACAAGACACTGAAACTATTACAAGACACTGAAAGTATTACAAGACACTAAAAGCATTATAAGATACTGAAAGTATTACAAGACAATGAAACTATTACAAGACACTGAAAGTATTACAAGACACTGAAACTATTACAAGACACTGAAAGTATTACAAGACACTGAAAGTATTATAAGATACTAAAAGTATTACAAGACACTGAAAGTGTTATAAGATACTAAAAGTATTACAAGAGACTGAAAGTATTACAAGACACTGAAAGTATTACAAGAAACGGAAAGTATTACAAGATACTGAAAGTATTACAAGATACTGAAAGTATTACAAGGCACTGCAAGTATTACAAGATACTGAAAGTATTATAATACACTGAAAGCATTACAAGACCCTGAAAGTATTATATGATACTGAAAGTATTACAAGACACTGAAAGTATTACAAAACACTGAAAGTATTACAAGACAGTGAAAGTATTACAAGACACTGAAAGTATTATAAGACAGTGAAAGTATTATAAGATACTAAACGTATTACACGACACTGAAAGTATTACAAGGCACTGAAAGTATTACAAGACACTGAAAGTATTACAAGACATTGAAAGTATTATAAGGCACTGAAAGTATCACATATGGCACTGAAAGTATTACACGATACTGAAAGTATTACAAGACACTGAAAGTATTACAAGACAGTGAAAGTATTATACGATACTAAAAGTATTACAAGGCACTGAAAGTATTACAAGACACTGAAAGTATTACAAGGCACTGAAAGTATTACAAGACACTGAAAGTATTACAAGACACTGAAAATATAACAAGACACTGAAAGTATTACAAGACACTGAAAGTATTACAAGACACTGAAAGTATTACAAGGCACTGAAAGTATTATAAGATACTGAAAGTATTACAAGATACTGAAAGTATTACAAGGCACTGAAAGTATTACAATGCACTGAAAGTATTATAAGCCACTGAAAGTATTACAATACACCGAAAGTATTACAGGGCACTGAAAGTATTACAATGCACTGAAAGTATTACAAGATAATGAAAGTTAGTTAGTTAGTTAGTTAGTCGACAGATCATCCTCATTGCACATCGAACCATTCAGTCCATAAGTGCTCGGATCCCCTCCTCAGCAAATCCAGCAACGTGTAGCGGCTAACGACGCCAGTTCTGTGTTGGTTTATAAATCTTCTTTGGCTTCCTGCGTAGTGTTCTTGTTTGGCCACCCCTCTTTTAATTTGCTGCTCTCGCAGTCTGGCCATTGTTGTAGATTCACAGTCATCACTTGGTTCTCGCAAAAGTCTTACTTCTCGTAGAGCATTCAGAATGTCGGCCTGGTCCATGGCGCGTCCGCCCTCCACAGTAGCCTCACCTGCGAGCTTGTCAGCCCGCTCATTTCCTTGTACTCCCGCATGCCCTGGCACGAAGATGAAACTAATCTTTGCCAGTCGAGACCGCTCCAAAAGCAGCAACCATTCTCTTCGGATCGACCCCTCTTCTATCCTCTTGATCATGTTCATTGAGTCGCTAAGGAAACAAGCCCTAGTGAATGTCTGTGTCTCGAGCCATGTTATTGCTTTACTTACTGCCATGACTTCCATGGTCAGGCTACTTGTGGTTTCAGTGAAAGCACCAGAGTCCTCCTTCACAATTCTCCCTCCGGCCCGAGCTGTAAAGGCCCATGAGCTTCTCACATGTCGGACGCCCGACCCATCTGTGTAGATGACCGCGTCACCGTCTAGCGAATTCTCGAAAATCAACGCTTGTACTTCAGCCTCAACAGCAGCCGGATTTTCATGTCTGCATTTTCTATCTAGTTGGATGCAAACTGAAAAGGATGTGCAGAAGTCTTTTCGGCAATTGCACCCACTCCTCGCCAGGTTCTAAGTCCTCAAGTGAACACACCTGTTGAAGAATGTCTTCGGCTTGACCCATCCACGACCGTCCTCTTTTTAACCTGTTGCCCTTCACCTTCCTAATTTCACTATGCAGTGGATGTTGTGTGTTTGCGTTAATTCTGAGGTAGGCGCGTGCCCTGCAACCTTGTATTCTCTCTTCAATGGTTGGAAAACCAAGAAGGTAGCGCATCGCCCTGCATGCTGTATCTCTTGTACATCCAAGAATAATGCGCATAGCTTCATTCTGTATCCTTTCCATCCTTTCTATCTGCTTATGGCTGAGAGTCAGGATTGCCATTGCATACTCCAAAACAGACATGACCAACCCCTCGTACAGAAGACATAGATGGCGCTGCTCACAGTTTGCTGCTGCCATCACCCGCATCGCTGCCAAACCCCGCTTGGCCTTTGTTATCACCTGGTCTATGTGCACATTATAAGCAAGGCTTCGATCAAACCGTATCCCCAGGTAATTCATTGCCTGCGTTCTTTCCACCGTCTCTGAACACAGCATTACAGTTGGTGTTGGAGTGTTGACAATATGATTATTCAACGAGAACCAAGTCACTGTTGCCTTTGTAATATGAAAGTTATAAGATAATGAAAGTATTACAAGATACTAAAAGTATTATAAGATACTGAAAGTATTACAAGGCACTGAAAGTATTACAAGACACTGAAAGTATTATAAGATACAGAAAGTATTACAAGATACTGAAAGTATTACAAGGCACTGAAAGTATTACAATGCACTGAAAGTATTATAAGCCACTGAAAGTATTACAATACACCGAAAGTATTACAGGGCACTGAAAGTATTACAATGCACTGAAAGTATTACAAGATAATGAAAGTATTACAAGATACTAAAAGTATTATAAGATACTGAAAGTATTACAAGGCACTGAAAGTATTACAAGACACTGAAAGTATTACAAGACACTGAAACTATTACAAGACACTGAAAGTATTACAAGACACTGAAAGTATTATAAGATACTAAAAGTATTACAAGACACTGAAAGTGTTATAAGATACTAAAAGTATTACAAGAGACTGAAAGTATTACAAGACACTGAAAGTATTACAAGAAACGGAAAGTATTACAAGATACTGAAAGTATTACAAGTTACTGAAAGTATTACAAGACACTGAAAGTATTACAAGATACTGAAAGTATTACAAGATACTGAAAGTATTACACGGCACTGAAAGTATTACAAGATACTGAAAGTATTATAATACACTGAAAGCATTACAAGACCCTGAAAGTATTATATGATACTGAAAGTATTACAAGACACTGAAAGTATTACAAGACAGTGAAAGTATTACAAGACACTGAAAGCATTATAAGACAGTGAAAGTATTATAAGATACTAAACGTATTACAAGACACTGAAAGTATTACAAGGCACTGAATGTATTACAAGACACTGAAAGTATTACAAGGCATTGCAAGTATTATAAGGCACTGAAAGTATTACATATGGCACTGAAAGTATTACACGATACTGAAAGTATTACAAGACACTGAAAGTATTACAAGACAGTGAAAGTATTATAAGATACTAAAAGTATTACAAGGCACTGAAAGTATTACAAGACACTGAAAGTATTACAAGGCACTGAAAGTATTACAAGACACTGAAAGTATTACAAGACACTGAAAGTATAACAAGACACTGAAAGTATTACAAGACACTGAAAGTATTACAAGGCACTGAAAGTATTACAAGACACTGAAAGTATTACAAGACACTGAAAGTATAACAAGACACTGAAAGTATTACAAGACACTGAAAGTATTACAAGACACTGAAAGTATTACAAGACACTGAAAATATTATAAGATACTGAAAGTATTACAAGATACTGAAAGTATTACAAGGCACTGAAAGTATTACAATGCACTGAAAGTATTATAAGCCACTGAAAGTATTACAATACACCGAAAGTATTACAGGGCACTGAAAGTATTACAATGCACTGAAAGTATTACAAGATAATGAAAGTATTACAAGATACTAAAAGTATTATAAGATACTGAAACTATTACAAGGCACTGAAAGTATTACAAGACACTGAAAGTATAACAAGACACTGAAAGTATTACAAGACACTTAAAGTATTACAAGGCACTGAAAGTATTACAGGGCACTGAAAGTATTATAAGATACTGAATGTATTACAAGATACTGAAAGTATTACAAGGCACTGGAAGTATTACAATGCACTGAAAGTATTATAAGCCACTGAAAGTATTACAATACACCGAAAGTATTACAGGGCACTGAAAGTATTACAATGCACTGAAAGTATTACACGATAATGAAAGTATTACAAGATACTAAAAGTATTATAAGATACTGAAAGTGTTATAAGGCACTGAAAGTATTACAAGACACTGAAAGTAAACAAGGCACTGAAAGTATTACAAGACGCTGAAAGTATACAAGGCACTGAAAGTATTATAAGATACTGAAAGTATTACAATACAACGAAAGTATTACAAGGCACTGAAAGCATTACAAGGCTCTGGAAGTATTATAAGCCACTGAAAGTATTACAAGACACTGAAAGTATAACAAGACACTGAAAGTATTATAAGACACTGAAAGTATTACAAGACACTTAAAGTATTACAGGGCACTGAAAGTATTACAAGATACTGAAAGTACTACACGGCACTGAAAGTATTACAAGGCACTGAAAGTATTATAAGATACTGAAAGTATTACAAGATACTGAAAGTATTACAAGGCACTGAAAGTATTACAAGGCACTGAATGTATTACAAGACACTGAAAGTATTACAAGGCATTGCAAGTATTATAAGGCACTGAAAGTATTACATATGGCACTGAAAGTATTACACGATACTGAAAGTATTACAAGACACTGAAAGTATTACAAGACAGTGAAAGTATTATAAGATACTAAAAGTATTACAAGGCACTGAAAGTATTACAAGGCACTGAAAGTATTACAAGACACTGAAAGTATTACAAGACACTGAAAGTATAACAAGACACTGAAAGTATTACAAGACACTGAAAGTATTACAAGACACTGAAAGTATTATAAGATACTGAAAGTATAACAAGACACTGAAAGTATTACAAGACACTGAAAGTATTACAAGACACTGAAAGTATTACAGGGCACTGAAAGTATTACAAGATACTGAAAGTACTACAAGGCACTGAAAGTATTACAAGGCACTGAAAGTATTATAAGATACTGAAAGTATTACAAGATACTGAAAGTATTACAAGGCACTGAAAGTATTACAATGCACTGAAAGTATTATAAGCCACTGAAAGTATTACAATACACCGAAAGTATTACAGGCCACTGAAAGTATTACAATGCACTGAAAGTATTACAAGATAATGAAAGTATTACAAGATACTAAAAGTATTATAAGATACTGAAAGTATTACAAGACACTGAAAGTAAACAAGGCACTGAAAGTATTACAAGACGCTGAAAGTATACAAGGCACTTAAAGTATTATAAGATACTGAAAGTATTACAATAACGAAAGTATTACAAGGCACTGAAAGCATTACAAGGCACTGAAAGTATTATAAGATACTGAAAGTATTACAAGATACTGAAAGTATTACAAGGCACTGAAAGTATTACAATGCACTGAGAGTATTATAAGCCACTGAAAGTATTACAATACACCGAAAGTATTACAGGGCACTGAAAGTATTACAATGCACTGAAAGTATTACAAGATAATGAAAGTATTACAAGATACTAAAAGTATTATAAGATACTGAAAGTATTACAAGGCACTGAAAGTATTACAAGACACTGAAAGTAAACAAGGCACTGAAAGTATTACAAGACGCTGAAAGTATACAAGGCACTTAAAGTATTATAAGATACTGAAAGTATTACAATAACGAAAGTATTACAAGGCACTGAAAGCATTACAAGGCACTGGAAGTATTATAAGCCACTGAAAGTATTACAATACATTGAAAGTATTACAAGATACTGAAAGTATTACAAGGCACTGAAAGTATTACAGGGCACTGAAAGTATTATAAGACACTGAAAGTATTACAAGACACTGAAAGTATTACAAGATACTGAAAATATTCCAAGACACTGAAAGTTTTATAAGATGCCGAAAGTATTACAAGGCACTGAAAGTATTATAAGATACTGAAAGTATTACAAGGCACTGAAAGTATTACAATGCACTGAAAGTATTATAAGGCACTGAAAGTATTACAAGACACTGAAAGTATTACAGGGCACTGAAAGTATTGCAGGGCACTGAAAGTATTACAATACACTGAAAGTATTACAGGGCACTGAAAGTATTATAAGACATTGAAAGTATTACAAGATACTGAAATATTACAAGATACTGAAAGTATTAAAAGACATTGAAAGTATTATAAGATACTGGAAGTATTACAAGTCACTGAAAGTATTACAGGGCGCTGAAAGTATTACAAGACACTGAAAGTATTACAATACACTGAACGTATTACAATACACACGCTCAGACACGAAACATGACATTCTATAGATAAATTAAATTAGAGAGAGAAAATGTATCAGTAACAATTAAAGAAATGCAGCACGAAGAAATGATAATAGCAGTGCAAAGGTTAAAGAATTGTAAGAGCTTATCGGACAACACTAGGAAACAAATTAAACCACATACTTTGAGATCACGTATCTTTTGTGTGACAACATACATATAGAGATCACGTAGCTTTCATGAGACAGCTTACAGATGGAGATCACGTATCTTTCATATGACAACATACAAATTTGAGCTCACGTATCTTTCATGTGACATCATACAGATGGAGCTCACTTATATTTCATGTGACAACATACAGATGGAGGTTACGTATCTTTGATGTGACAACATACAGATGGAGATCACATATCTTTCATGTGATAACATACAGATGGAGATCACATATCTTTCACGTGATAACATACAGATGGAGATCAGGTATCTTTCATGTGACAACATACAGATGGAGATCAGGTATCTTTCATGTGGCAACATACATATAGAGATCACGTATATGTCGTGACAATATATAGATGAAGATCACGTATCTTTCATGAGACAGCTTACAGATGGAGGTCACGTATCTTTCATATGACAACATACAAATGGAAGTCACATATATTTCACGTGATAACATACAGATGGAGATCAGGTATCTTTTATGTGACAACATACAGATGGAGCTCACTTATCTTTCATATGACAACATACAGATGGAGCTCACTTATATTTCATGTGACAACATACAGATGGAGGTCACGTATCTTTCATATGATAACATACAAATGGAACTCACATATCTTTCACGTGACAACATACAGTTGGAGATTAGGTATCTTTTAATTGCCCCTGCCAGCTTTAACATGCAACTATTTCGTTCTCTAACTACATGCTAAGTAGGGTACAAAGTTCATCCTCCTCCTCCTCCTCCCCCTCCTCCTCCTCCTCCTCCTCCTCCTCCTCCTCCTCCTCCTTCTTCTTCTTCTTCTTCTTCTTCTTCTTCTTCTTCTTCTTCTTCTTCTTCTTCTTCTTAAGCGATCCGTTTTCTATGAGCCAATTCGGTAACAGTGTTACTATCTTTAGCGTCCTGTCTGGGCCTCGATAATACACAAGCGCTGATTTCTATTGCTTTTCCGTCATTTTTATTTAAATACCGATCAATACAAATGAATTTATTTCCACACGTCATGACAATGGTCTTAAGGGTCCCCCACAGGCAGCTATAACTTGTTGTGAGGGATTTTCTAGAATTTCTATCGTCGTTAGCTTTTTTCTGTTGCATTGATTTTCTCACAAGACCACTCAAGGGAAGTAAGACTCAACACATTCATTACCTCTCGTTAGAGACGGCGTTCATTAATTCGCCGTTCTCCAGGCCACATGCAGCGCTAGGCATGCATAAACAGAGCGTTTAGCACAAGGCATTTCTGGCTTCAGAACGCTAAACATTCTCCTTGGATGGACAGACAGACATCTCTATAGATGGACAAATAGGCAGAAAGACGAATAGGCAGACAGACAAACTCCAGGCAGACGGACAAAATGGCAAGCAGACAGGCAATCAGACATATAGGCAGAGAGATAGAAAATATATATAGGTAGACAGACCGATGTACAGGCAAACAGACATATATATATATATATATATATATATATATATATATATATATATATATATATATATATATATATATATATATATATATATATATATATATACGGACAGATAGACAGGCATATTGAAAGATAGACAGGCAGACACATATGATAGACAGACATATTGGCAGGCATTCATACAAATGGCCAGACAGACAGGCAGGCAACGACAGACAGAAACAGAAAGAGAATAGGCGAAGACTGAAAGAGATTATCATAGATAGATAGATATGTAGACAGTCAGACAGACAAACATATATATTGATAGATAAATAGTTAGATAGATACATAGATAGATAGATATAAGCTAATATATATATATATATATATATATATATATATATATATATATATATATATATATATATATATATATATATATATACATATATAGGTAGGTAGGTAGGTAAGTATGTAGGTAGGTAGGCAGATAGACAGCTAGATAGAGAACGAACGAACAAACGAACTTTATTTTCAAAATGTCAGAAATTGGACCGGTTTTATATTCGGCCCTTCCAACCAAAGCATTGGCAAACTACCAAACATAAAAATGCCAAGAGATCACAAACATCAAAATACTGCTAGGGTTGACTGCGACGCCCTGTAAATAATATGCAACCAACTTAACCTATCAACAACTCATCTTTCACAAAATAATTATCTACTGAGCATGTTACATTCACATTGAAAAAAAAAAACACATTGTCAAATTAATTGTGTGAACATAAACAATGCAAAATACTATGTTATGAGACAGGCAAGCAGACGGACAAACAAACATACACACGTACTCACTCAGAAACTCACACATGCATATTCACATACATACCTACATACACACATTCACACACACAAACATTATTTACACAAACACTCGGTCATAGAGAGAGAGAGAGAGAGAGAGAGAGAGAGAGAGAGAGAGAGAGAGAGAGAGAGAGAGAGAGAGAGAGAGAGAGAGAGAGAGAGAGAGAGTGGGAGAGAAAGGTATGTAAACAAAATAAGGTAGGTACGATCCTGTATATTTTGGCTCTATAGAATGTTTCTGTACTTTATTCATATAACGTTACCAATCAACAAACTCCCGGATATCCGGATTTCTGTCATTAGAAGACATGACAGTTTAGTGTGCCAAGAAGCGGAAGTGCTGATCAATCCAGTAATGAGAAATGACAGCCATAATTGTAGGCATTATAGCAATTCCAATCGAATGAGCCAATCTTGACGTCTTCAAATGGTTGTGAAACACCGGGAAAGCTTCCCAGAGAAATGCACTCTGATGGCTCCCGGTCGCTTTTGTTTTAACTAAACTACAGGATAATTATTTGAATATATGCTTTATTTTACATCTCGCGTGAAGTTCGTTTCTGTACTGGAGTGATTGTTCTGTATACAGTTTATGTTGTTCGTGTGTGTACTGGAGTGTGTGTTCTACATACAATTCGCGTGAAGTTCGTTTCTGTACTGGAGTGTGTGTCCTGTATACAACTGGTAAGAAGTTCGTTTCTATATGGGATGGTGTGTTCAATATACAGCTCGTGTGAAGACCGTTTCTGTAATAGAGTGTGTGTTCTACATAAAGGTCATGTGAACTTCGTTGTTGTACTGGAGTGAGTGCACTATTTACATCTCGTATGAAGTTATTATCAACCCAGATTGATTTTGTAGGCAAATTCAATTTCAGTAGTTCATAAAGCAGTGGCAGACTACCGAAAGTAAAATTGCCAAGAACATTATACTGGGGTTCTGGTTGCTCACAACGTCCCAGAAGGACATAAGCCATTTTTTAAAATTTGCCATTGCTGTCTGAATGAGAAGTCAACATTTAAGCCCAACAGTGCATAGAATAAACCCTCTACCCCGCCGCCATAACACAGAAAGTTGAAGCGTCAACACGTTAAACCTCTTGGCAAAGCTAACCTCCAAACTCGACTACAGAGTATGTACATGCTAACGGGCTTTCATGGGTCTGGACAAACGTGTCTATTTGTCCGGAGAGCTTGGAAGTAAGAGGAAAGATCAATACAACTCTTTGTAGTTAAAGGCACTAGCGCAAGATATGATTGGGGATAAACATAGCCCATCAGAATCGATACAAGGATACGCGTTAGTGTAATCGCTAGGAGGCTATGATGATAATGTCTTGAGCGCGGTCAGACGAGGGTGTGACGCCTGCTTTCGTCGTCCGCTAATAGAGTGAAAGACTGACCACCCCGCCGCTAATTGCCTCAGCTTGGTATGTCAGGGAATTATGTAAGTGCGAGTGTCACTATCCCTAAACCACAGCTCAGGATGGGTGTATCACCATTCCCTCAAAATACTTTAATGGCGAGCACAAAGAGCCATTTCTGTCATGACATGCACACATATTGTTGACTACTTATATTTGGCCAATATTTATTGTTTTTTTTAAATGCAAAATATGACACAAATAAAACAAATCGCACATTGAAATAGGCTCCATCCAGCTAACAAAGCAGGCAAACATAGCAGTCAATAAGGGTTACAAGCCTGCCATACTTGCCTAAGTACAAGTAAAAGATGCCTAGGTACAAGTAAAAGACCCTTTGACAGGTCTTCACACGTATAGAGTATATGACGTTAGCACTATATTTTTATAACTCAATCTGCACTCGGTGGGTCATATGGTCACTATCCAGCCAGTCGTCTTTATGCCCCAATACATTTTACGTTACCTGTTTTAGACTGGGCCAGACGTGGTAGCCCGAACCAATCTAAAATATCCAACTAGAAGGGGATTGGAACATTTGCCGACCGGGCCGAAAGACACGCGTGTTGGACACTGCCGTACTGTGGCTGCTTTTGGCTCCTTTTGACTGACAGTAGAAATTCTCATTATATTCTCAACATGGCAACGTGCAGCGTGAATATGTATACTCAGACGACTAGAACCGCCAGGATACCGCAAGTGTGACAAATATATCAAATTACAAAATACCCAACATGTCTCCAGGTTGAATTATCTGGGCTAAGGTACAATTGAAGATGCTCTTTGCGATAACGGTATTAACAATACAATTATAATGGAGGAAAATAACTATCTGAGAGAAACAGGACATAATGACATAGATAACAATGGTATTTTAGCAACACGCAACTGCCGATGCATCCGGGAAGAAGCGATGCAAGATTCTGATATACAATAATGTAATACAGAGGTATTCGAGATATGATTTTCGACTTGGAATATCAAATAAGTTTAATGGAAGAAAAAAAGCAAACGAGTAAATCGTGGAATAAAGAGACTCACAGCCGCACCGTGGCGAAGAAGTTACGGACGCAGTTCGTTTCACAGATCTCGGTCCTTGGTGCTCTGGGATAACTCAGCTGATAATATTCCTCCATGCTGCCGTCTCATTCCTCTGTCCCACTGAACTTTCCAGTTGTCACGATATTCCGCAATGCTTCTCCTCTCATAACTTGACCAAAGATTGTTGTTTGTCTCTTTCTTATAGTTGTGTATGATGGTCTTGTTTAGTGATTCTCAACCGGTGGGGAACCCTCCCCCTGGGGGGGGGGGATTTTAGGATTTCCAGGGTGGGGGGAAATTAAGATTATTTCAAGATCGTGTTAATACAAGAACCGATTACTTGATATTGTTTTTCCCTCCATACTTTACAGTTCTGTACTTCTCGCCCTTCTTAAATTCATTTTATAACGTAAGTAGACCCGCAAAACACGTATGAAGACGTCTAGACTTGTTTTATTATGCGTTATTAAATTTAGCTACAATTTATAGGGAGGACATACGAAAAATGGGGCGGGGGCGGGGGAAGAATAACATTCTGAACTTATGGTGAAGGGGTGCATGACCAAAAAAGTTGAGAACCACTGGTCTGGTTTCATTAGCCTATTCAAGGTAATCATTGTTAGTTACTCTGGCAGCCCAAGTTATTCGAAGCATTCTTCTCAAGAACCACATATCCGTTGTTGTCAAGCTTTTCCTAACCTGTTCATTAACCTTCCATAATTTGCATCCATACAGCAAAACAGCTTCTACATAACATTTCAGCACACTCTTTCTTACATTCAATAATATTGCATAAGATACATTTAATCTTTCTGGATTGCAGCTTTCGATGGGCCTACTCAATATTACTATTTGTAACTATCGAAAATACCATTTTCAGTTATAAGTGACGTCATAACCTACCCCACACTGACCCCGTGTAGTCATCAGGATTGGCGCACATAGTGTTTTTGGTCCATGAAAGATTGATTGATTTCTGGTCTCAGATTTCAACTCCAGAATCGGCATATACAAACTTGGTATCTTCGGTGCCCTAAGATAGCACCAGGGACTAGCGAGCCTCAGACAGAAGCCGCAGACAGGAGCCGCAGACAGGAGGTTACATTCATGTTTGTGCTCAGACAACGTAGGCATAGATCGATGGCCTTGTATACACTCGACCCGATACTGGTCATGGCAGAATCGATACAGCCCAAAAAGATAGGGCAAACAACGGAAATTTGAATTGATGGTCATGAATACGTTCAGCGCGATACTGGTCTTTTAAAAAAATAAAAAAAAAAAGGGGGGGGGGGGGGCGTGGGGAGGAGTGGATGCTACCAGGAAGCAGAAATAGAAGGCAATATCATGCACGTTCCATTTTCAGTTTCGATAAG
This sequence comes from Cepaea hortensis, assembly GCA_963921405.1. NCBI lineage: Eukaryota > Metazoa > Mollusca > Gastropoda > Stylommatophora > Helicidae > Cepaea > Cepaea hortensis. The sequence goes on from OY992883.1 coordinate 102,307,067, forward strand.
TGCTACCAAATTCAATTTTAGGATGTGGGATTTCGTGCTGAAATCAAATGCAAGAAAAGATAAAACAAAATTGTTTGCATATCATTTACAGGACATTGCTGTCAACATCAGCATGTTTCAGCTGATTGTTGATTTCTTGTCTAGATTACGATCAGTAGTTTGCCATTGCTTTCAGAGCGGCCGGCTCACATACCCGTAAGTTACCGACGCGATTCGAACCACTGCTGATTCTCACCGTCGTCACCTTACTTAGGAGAGTATACAAGATTACGGAGAAAAGTCGCTAACCTCTAGGCCAGGAAGCCGGCAAGAAAAGATGGCAAAAACAAAAAGGTAACATGATTAGAATAGCAGATAGTGATATGTAAAATATGTAAATTATACAGGTGACCTCATCCTCCTCGTCCTCCTCCTCTTCCTCGTTCTTCTCGTCCTCCTCGTCCTCCTCGTCCTCCTCCTCCTCCTCGTCCTCCTCCTACAACAACAACAACAACAACAACAACTACTACTACTACTACTACTACTACTACTACTACTACTACTACTACTACTACTACTACTACTACTACTACTACAGCACCACTACTGCAACTACTACTGCAACTACTACTACAACAACTACTACAACTACAACTACTATTCAACCTCGTACTACTGCTCCTCCTCCTCCTACTACTCCCCCTTCTCATCTTCCTCCTACTACTACTCCTTTTAATACTACCCCTCATACCACTGCTACTCCTCCTAATACTACCCCTCTTACTTCTACCCCTCCTACTACTACTCCTCCTCCTATTACCACTCCTATCACTACCACTCCTCCTACCACTCCTCCTACTACTAATCCTCCTACTATCACCACTACTGCAACTATTACTACAACTTCAACTATTACTATTATTTCAACTACAACTACTACTCCACCTCCTCCTACTGCTACTCCTTTTTAATACTACTCCACCTACCACTGCTACTCCTACTTTATACTACCCCTCCTACGTCTACCCCTCCTACTACTACTCCTACTAATAATCCTCCTACTACTAATCCTCCTACTACTACCCCTTCTACTACTCCTCCTACCACGGCTATTCCTCCTACTACTACTACTCCTACTACTATCCCTCCTACTACTACTCTTCCTATTACTACCCCTCCTACTACTATCCCTCCTACTACTATCCCTTCTACTACTACCACTCCTACTACTACCCCTTCTACCACAACTCTTCCTCCTACTACTCCTTCTCCTACTACTACCTCTCATACTACTATCCCTCCTATTACTATCCCTCTTACTACTACTCCTCCTACTACTATCCCTCCTATTACTATCCCTCTTACTACTACTCCTCCTACTACTATCCCTCCTATTACTATCCCTCCTACTACTATCCTTCATACTACTACCCCTCCCACACAATTACTCCTCCTACTACTACTCCTTCTACTACTATCCCTCCTCTTACTACTCCATCTACTACTACGAATCTACCTCCTACTCCTCCTTCAACTACTACTCGTACACCTACTACTCCTACAACTACTACTACCGCTACCGCCACACCACTGGCACCACGACCACCGTTACTACTACTACTATACTACTACTACTACTACTACTACTACTACTACTACTACTACTACTACTACTACTACTACTACTACTACTACTACTACTACTACTACTACTACTACTACTATTACTGCTGCTGCTACTACTACTACTACTACTACTACTAGTAATGCTGCTGCTGCTGCTGCTACTACTACTACTACTACTACTACTACTACTACTACTACTACTACTACTACTACTACTACTACTACTACTACTACTACTACTACTACTACTACTACTACTACTACTACTACTACTACTACTACTACTACTACAAATGTTACCAGTACTGTTGGTTCTGCTGGTCCAGACATCATCTGGCCATGTAGTCAAGCTGTTTGCCTTGTTTTCTGAAGGTTGTGGATTTGTGTCCGGACTCCATCATAGTGTAGTTTTCTTGGAAACCCCTGGGATCGTCGATGAAACTTCAGAGTTCGTGCTCTTTTAGACAGATAGTCAACCAGAAGACAGACACACGAACAGGCAGACAGACAGATAGACAGATAGAACGAACGAACAAACGAACTTTATTTTAAAAGGGTCAAAAATTTGGCTCACAGGCGCGTCTTGTATTCGGCCCTTCCAATCACTCGCCTTAAGTTCATCAATTATCGATTGTGCATGTTACATTCACATAGGAAAAAAAAAATATTGTCAAATGACTGTTGTAAACATAAACAATGCATATTAGCAGCTAATGAGACAGGCAAGCAGGAGACACACGCACATGAATAATACCTGCATACAAACTTACATCGTTTACACAAACTCTCACAGTTATTTATACACCCACTCAATAACACACAAATGTACACTCCCTCGCATACATATATACGCAATGCACCCGAGACACCCCAGTAGTGTGTATGCGTTACATCCTTGGTCTGCTCACTGTTGCTGGTAGGCACAAGGTGATGCAGGCGAAAACATACCTCAGAGTAGAAGCAGACACAGATCACCCGTTGCATGAAGCGCTGGACGCAGTGAAAGGTCAGAGAATGATAAGAGGGAAATCATGGATGGCTCAGGCGGAGGATACGATCAGCCAGGTGTGCCCTTTGGAAAACATCAGGCGAGGGGAGGAGTGGGCCAGAGTGCCATCCGAGCAGTCAGACTTGTGCAGAGTTATAATCACATTGAGCCGGAAGTGCAGGGAGTGACCAGCAGGGGCCACGGAAGTGGAAATTCAGCAACTAATTCATTATAATTCTCGCCCGGGTGATGTGATTATCTACACGGATGTTTCGGTCTAGGAGAAGTGCCTGGGGATTCTTAGCAAAAGCTAATGGTCGACGTTTGGTGCAGGAGAGCCTGGCTTATGATGACACAACATCTAGCTTAAGAATGGAGGTGGAGGCGGTCAATGCAGCTTTCCGCTGGACAGAGAACACGATACATACACACATTGTGATTGTAACTGACTCAGAAAGCGTGCTGAGAAGGGTGAGGACCGGCAGGCTTCGTGCAGAGTGGCTTACTTCGCTTCGGAGGTCACGGGTAGCAAGCATCACCTGGATCTTTTCTCCGGGGCATGCCGGTGTGCTGGGGAATGAACAGGCGGACAGATTGGCTGGCTCTGCAAAACTTGGTGGAGTATTGATGCATGACAAGACAGGCGTGGTTGCGGCCTTATGGGAGCACGTGTACACCTCGGAGGAGCAAATGGATCACCATAGTCTGGTTAGAATGAGGCAGCGAAGTGTGACGAGGGGATCAGGCCGATGCTCGACGCTCAGAGGAAAGGCGAGATGGACATATAATCTAATTGCTACTGGAACTATTAGTGTTGGAACTCTTCGCTGGCTGCTGAGGATGGGGACGTAGCGCTTATGGGAATGTCCCGAATGCTGTGATGTGGGTTCCTAAATCAATCAATCAATCAATCAATCAATCAATCAATCATATATACTCACTCACAAACACAAAGTCACTAACAAAAGTTTACTCACACACACATACACACACACACACACACAGACATAGACAGACAGACGTACTCTCTCTCTCTCTCTCTCTCTCTCTCTCTCTCTCATAAATGGCTGGATAGATGATTGGATGGATGATTGGATGGATTGATGGAGAGAAAGAATCATGGCCAAAGAATAAAATTCCAGGGAAATGACAACACAACGCTGACACGCACAGATGAAAATCTGACCCTCATTATCGATCACCTAAAAGAGATTTTATCCGCGAGGGTTATGTGAAAACGTGTCATAATGTCTTCCGCTATGAAATAACGCCATTTGGTCCAATGAGATAAAAAAATCATGAAAGTTGGAATTAGAAAGCAGCACAAACAAACAGAAAAGAAAGATGTGTTTGGGGATCTGTGGTTACACTCGTTTTTTATGTTTTGTTTTCGCCTTAACATCCCCAGAACTGATAACTGAACTGATCCTCAGGTTATGCGGTTCTTGAGGCAGATATCTTTGTTACCAGCTAAATGGCTCTGGGGTCGACTCACCATCACGTATATTGCCGGCTGGCGTGGAATAATGAGAACAAGAAGACAAATAAACACGAAAATATGTGACAAAAACAAGGATTTGTGAAAGGGAAATGTACAAATAATGCAATATACACTAATAGAAAGATCGATAGATACAGAAAAAGGCGTACACTTGTGTTTTATAGATTATACCAAGGAATTGGATAAAGTGGAACATGACGAAATGATCAATATGTTGAACAATATTAAAATTAATTAGAAAATATGTCATAATAATAAACAAAATTTACTGGAAACACATGCTCATCAGTTAAAATTGGTAATAAACAGGGCAATTATGAACATATAAAGCAGGGAATAAGATAAGGGTGTGCTTTGTCTCCGGATCTCTTCTCTGTGTATAGCGAAGTAATAATAAGAGAGTTCAAACAGTGACCAGGAATACAAGTTCCAGGTTATAATATAAACAGTCCAGGCTATGCAGATGACACAAGATCGATACCTGAAAACGCTAAAGATTACAACTTTAAAAGTTATCATCATCCAGTGCCTTGCCCGCTGGCGTTGGCGATTATGCTTATCAATAAATTGAGATCTCCGATGGGATGGATCAGTTTGTGTGTTGACTCCCTTCCGTGCCATGACACAAACTGTCAACAATTTTCTCACGCTGTCTTTCTCTATATCTCTTTCCACAAACCTTTCCGGTTTTCACAACATGTTCCAGATTTTTGTCTTCTCATAATGTAGCCAAAAATGATAACAGCTTCTTTCTGTTTGTGATAAGTTGTCTTTGCGACTTAGCTTCCCTAAAAGTGTCCAAATTACTCATTTTGGCTGTCCAGTTAATTTTCAGCATTCTTATATAAAACCACATCTCCAAGGCTTCCAGGGATATATTCGCATGCTTACTAATTGTCCAGGATTCACAACCGTATGTTAAAATTGGTTCTATGGAGCATGCAATAACTATTTTTCTAATTTAAAAAAAAAAAAAAAAGAAAAAAAAGAAAGAAAAGACTTATTGCGCAAAATGCTCTTCATTTGATAGAATGCAGTTTTTGATTGCTCCGTTAAAAGTAATAGAGAGATATAAAATTATTTTCCTTGAATATCAACAAAAGATACACAATATGTATATCACGGAAAATTGTAACACCAAAATATTATATAACAATAAAAGGGAAATACTTAATAAAGTTTATAAACTTAAATACCTCAAGGCAATCGTAACATCAGATGTAAAATGCATAACAGAGAATAAGATCAGAACAGTCAAGCAAATGTTGAGTTTCAGAAAATGAAACGGACCTTATACAATAAAACGGTATAATCGAGTGTCAGAAAGATAGTACTGAAATGCTTTATAGAACCCGCTTCGCTGGGTTCAGTAAACCACTGAACCATGAATGAACAAATTATGAAGAACTTGGAAGCAAAAGAGATGTCATTCCTAAGACGAATGTTGCAAATCCCTCTATCTGCCAGAATGACTAACAAGGATTGTCAGGAAGAGGCTAATGAAACTAGAACATTATGTACAATTATAAGAAAGAGACAAATCACATAATGAGAAGACAGGCATTGAAAAACATCGTGTGACTGGAAAGATCAGAGTCGAGTTGAGTCAAGAACTACATCACAGCTCTTGAGACATTCCATACCTGCTTAGTTCTCATCTTCTACAGCAAGCGAAGAGTCACAATACTAATAGTACAAGTAAGCAGTCTGATTTTGTGCCCGTCTGGCCATTCCTCTGAGTCCTGAGTGTCGGACAGATTCTCTGGTCACTCCAGGCAGCACCATTCTCCCCAAGCTGTGACGATATTTATGTTTTTTCGCAATATACACAGGAACCTAAATGGCCCCGACCAGGATTGTCTTATCATGCACCAATACTCCATTGAGCGGTGGAGACCAAGCCAATCTGTTCGCCTGTTAGTTTCTCCACCACACCTGCCTATAGGAAAGATAAGTGAGAGGAGAAGCAGAGGCAGACCGAGAGAATTGATGCTGTATGGAGTAAGACAACATAGAGGAATATCTTCAGTAGAGTTGATCCAGAACACCAATGATTGAGATCAGAGGAGAGACATGATCGCCTACCCCAGCTTGCAGGGTATACGCTGTTGACGATCATGCTGTCCGCCTTTGTCGATGTTTTGTTTGTGTTTGTTTAGTGATGAAAGATGTTTGATCGCAACGTCAATCCTACCATTCGTGACGACGTGGCAGATTATTATCCCCGTGTGACTATAGCTTCAGTTTGTTTGTATCATTTGGTGTCAATCCATTTCAACTTCCGTTTGTTTTTGCCAGCAGTGTCTTTGATTTACTTTGGACTTATTTCCCATATCCGACAACAATTATTGGATTGGCCTTGGTTTTTTTTTCTACATCCATATACACCATAAAGAAAGTTAGCTTTATACACACATACCCCCGCCCCCATCCCCTCCCCCACCCAAACGCCACACAGACACACACACACATACATACACGCACACACACACACACGCACGCACACGCAACACACACACACACACACACACACACATCCTATTTCGCCGACAAATCAGTCAACCAAATTACCCGTATCAAGAATGCGTTGAGTCTGAGCAATCCAAACTACCAGCTTAAATCCCCTCAATCGGCGTGAATCTGAAATACAGACAGACAGACAGACAGACAGATATAGATAGTTAGATAGATAGATAGATAGATAGATAGATAGATAGATAGATAGATAGATAGATAGATAGCCAGACATACAGAGCTACTTCCAGCATGTATTATATCGCGCTATCATCTTTCAGCTTATATGCGTGCAAATCAATACTGATGACTGAATTGACCCATTACCGCCATCGAGAGACTATGGTTACCGGAAATTGTTACCGCCATTGAGCGACCCAGACAACCCGCGAGTAGATTATAATCTCGAACCGATTTCTCGACCCACCGACCGTCCCCAGCCTTGTTTACCCCATGGTAAGACTTACCCGTTGCTGTTTAATATCTCATCTTTAGACAGAACCCTATCTCCCTCAGCTGCATGTACAGATTCATACCACTTGAGATTATTGATAAATCTAGCCACTGCCCGCAGGCCCAGTAGAAAGTTGAACTCATCTCGTTAAACGCGGAACGGCGCCAAGTTTCTCCCAACGGGGAAATAGATCGTGAAATGTTTGTAAGAACTTTTCTGTGGTGAGCGGAATTTGCTACGTAAAAACACTTTGTAGGGGTGTTATTGTGTGTGTGTGTGGATTCTTGGAAAATGGATTAAATTTAAGATTCACGCCGTTTGAATGGATTTAAGCTGGTAGTTTGGGTTGCTGTGACTGGGCGCAGTCTTGTTACGGGTATTCTATTTGATTGATTGTTGGAGAAAACTCTTGCTGCATGTACTATGAAGGGTTGGCGCGCCACAGTTAGCCTTTGAATCGGATGTGGTTATAGTTCTTTTGTGATTGGGGTCGTCTAAGTCTGGTTGCATTTCATTATCTTGCTGCACCTTGCTACCTATATGTTATCGTCGCCATCACCATCATCATCATGATCATCATCATCATCATCATCACCATCATCATCATCATCATCATCATCATCATCATCATCATCATCATCATCATCATCATCATCATCATCATCATCATCATCATCATCATCATCATCATCATCATCATCATCATTATATCATCATCATCATCATCATCATCATCATCATCATCATCATCATCATCATCATCATCATCATCATCATCATCATCATCATCACATCATCATCTTCTTCATCATCATCATTATCCTATTATCATCTTCTTCATCATGATTACCCCATCACCATCTTCTTCATCATTATCATCACCCCATCATCATCTTCTTCATCATTATCTTTATCCCATCATCAACTTCATCATCATCATCATCATCATCATCATCATCATCATCATCATCATCATCATCATCATCATCATCATCATCATCATCATCATCATCATCATCATCATCATCATCATCATTAACCATTATGATCTTCTTTATCATCATCATACCATCATCATCTTCTTCATCATCACTATCCCATCATCATCTTCTTCATCATTATCATTATCCCATCTTCTTCTTCTTCATCATCATTATCCCATAATCATCTTTTTCATCATCATTATCACATCATCATCATCATCTTCATCATCATTATCCAATCATCATCTTCGTAATCATCATTATCACATCATCATCATCTTATTCATCATCAGTATCCCATCATCATCTTCTTCAATATTATTGTCCTATCACCATCTTATTCATCATCATTATCCCATCATCATCTTCTTCATCATCATCATACCATCATCATCTTCTTCATCATCATAATCCCATCATCATCTTCGCCATCCTCATCATTATCCCATCATCATCTTCTTCATCATCATTATCCCATCATCATCTTCTTCATTATCATTATCCCATCATCATCTTCTTCATCATTATCCCATTATCATCTTCTTCATCATCATTATCCCATCGTCATCTTCGCCATCCTCATCATTATCCCATCATCATCATCATCATCATCATCATCATCATCATCATCATCATCAGCATCATCATCATCATCATCATCATCATCATCATCATCATCATCATCATCATCATCATCATCATCATCATCATCATCGTCGTCGTCGTCGTCGTCATCGTCATCATCATCATCACCACCACCACCACCAACACCACCACCGCCACTACCGCCGCCGCCGCCGCCGCCGCAGCCGCCTCCGCCCCCGCACCACCGCCACCCACGCCGCCGCCGCCACCACCACCACCACCACCACCACCACCACCACCACCACCACCACCACCCCCACCACCACCACCACCACCACCACCACCACCACCACCCCCACCACCACCACCACCACCACCACCACCACCAACAGCAGCAACAACAACAACAACAACAACAACAACAATTCTGTCACTGGGAACCGGCGACAGCCACTCTATTGGCGCTAAAATCATGCAGATAACAGATGCCAAAAACGTATCGACAGCGAAAAACGAAAATTACTGATGATGTTAAAAAAAGAAACAATGAAGACCAAGAAAGGAGACAAATGCAATAAAAATAACACCTGGAAATGCCAAATGTACCCAAGAAGATAAACTAATCAGTTGAACCCTTTGGTTATAGCCTTTAAGGCCACATTATTACAAGCATATTTTTGGCGGATAAAACGTATTACGCAAACAAAAAGAGCTCGTGTTAAGTTTGAAATTACCGTGGGGATAACAGGTGCTCCACATTTGAACAACACCTGTGACTATTTTTGTTAATTGTTTCAGCTAAAATATTATTCATTTATTCACTTCATTTGATATATAACTCTGCAGTATGTATCTGACGAGCTGCAGTGAAATATGCCAGGCAATAAATCGTGCAACATATTGTTTGTGACTTCCGTGTTTAAAATACAATCTAGGGCCATAGTTGACATGTAATGTGGAGCCCATTTCTTCAGCTCCGTTTATATCCTTCACTCTGATCACCTATTCCTCCGTGCACTCAGACCTACACAATGTGCTAGTCCTAACAGGTACAGGACTTTCTTCTTGTGTGATTAGACTCTTGAAGTGTTGCATGGCATTAAGTCCCACGAGCCATGCAAAGCTAACACCTCGCGATACCGCAACACTGAAGAACTCAAGCAAAGATACACGGTGTATTTTTAATGACAGTGGAGTGTTTGAAAATATTGCTGGTCCAAGTTTTGTATTTACCTTTATGTTGCATGAACTTTTACAGCGGCCACCGCCTGGGCAACAGCTGTGACAGGCTGGCTAAACCAGGCGTGGGTAACCTATTTGGTGTCAAACCAATCGGTGAACTAGGGTATGCCTACACGGCACGCGAAGACAGGATTCGGTAGACTGCGCGGAAGAAATCCTTGATGATTCAACGGGCAAGACGGCGTTTACCTGCAAAGCGTTGTGGAACGCAAGGAGTACGGAAATGCACGTAGAGCGCCCTGGTCATCCACTGCACCTGTATTCATCTCCAGTCGTCTTGATTTTTCTTGCCACTGGACTCAGATGGACTCAGGGAAGAGAGTGAGGTCGGCGAATTGCGCAACTCTTCCTCACTTTAATCCAATTCATCGCGCAAGTAATTCTTCATCCATCTTCATCCAACACACAACACACGCATGAACTTTACAAAGTGTTAACACACAACTTGGACCGGCAATATTTTCAAACACTGCACAATCACTAAAAATACACCCTATAGCTTAAGACATGCAAGTGATCGATCACAGAAAGAGAAATCAGCATGGCCGAACGGATGAATGTGCTTGCTCGTAAATTTTTACTTATCAAGAGATCAGAAACAGTGAAAAATATGCTGGGGATGATTGTGACGTCATGTAAAAGATACGCAACTAACTTTTAACTTAAACTTCCGGTGTGCTGATGCCGAGGTAGCGGGTTCAACCACAGCACCAGATAGGTGGACTGAAATGTTGACTTCTCGCCCTTTACTTGGGGACGTAAATTAGAAGTACTTCAGAAGTCGGAGTGGGTTCTTCTGATGGCGTGGGACACTGGTAATAGGGAAAGCTACTCCACACGAAAAAAAATCAGTCCAGTGCACTAGAAATAGTAGCTGGTGAATAGACTACGCTTGCGGTCAAAGCGTGCAAACGTTAAAGCGAAATGAGGAGATGCAGAAGTATAAACAATGAAATACTGGAACAAGTATAAAGCTATAGCGCCAGTGTTTTACCAGGGCTTATACAGGGTGTATTTTAAATGACTGTGCAGTTTTTGAAAATATTACCTTTCCAAGTTTTGTATTCACCATCTGTGGAGTTCATGCAACATAATAGGTAAATATAAAACTTGGAACGGCAATATTTTCAAAAACTGCACAGTCATTAAAAATACACCCTATACTAGATGCAAGAGGTAGTCACACTTTAACACACCGTGCATGTAGTTAGAGGGGACAAGGAGATGGCCACCTCACCACGCATGTCGCGGTCTAGGTTATCTATAGGCCTGACACTTCACACACTCAGCGGCAGTATCGGCTATGAGACTACATTTACCTTTACTGTTAACTTCATCCTCCTCCTCCTCCCCCTCCTCATCATCATCAACACCACAATCATCATGATCATCACCATAAACATCACCTTCAAGATCTACATTATGATAATTATCATTGTTACGATCATCACCTTCAATATCTACATTATCATTATCTTCATGGTTAAGATTATCACCTTCAATATCTACATTATCAGGATGATGTTCATAATAATAATAATAATCCTCATCATAATCACCATCATTTTGAACATCATCACACTTAACAAAGACAATACAAATATAGACAATAGACAATACAACTTTTGCGAGAACCAAGTGATGACTGTGAATCTACAACCATGGCCAGACTGCGAGAACAGCAAATTAAAAGAGGGGTGGCCAAACAAGAACACTACGCAGGAAGCCAAAGAAGATTGATAAACCAACACAGAACTGGTGTCGTTAGCCGCTACACGCTGCGGAATTTGCTGAGGAGGGGATCCGAGCACTTATGGACTGAATGGTTCGATGTGCAATGAGGATGATTTGTCGACTAACTAACTAACTAATACAAATATTAAAGTATGTGTAACCATGTATCTATTTTTAATAGCCATGATTATTTTGTTTCACCAAATACAGGCCTCTAAGCACAGAGCTCTGGCTACAGAAATGCACACCGAAAACAATTCACGCGGACAGTGCAGCCGATAACATCATTGCATCATTGTGACCTCTTGCTTCTCCTCTAGCAACGACAACGACAACAACAACAACGACAACAACAACAACAACAACAATAACAATAATAACATCAGCAGCAGCAGCAACAACAGCAGCAGAAGCTGCAACATAAGCAACAACAATAACGACGAAGGCAACATGTCGAACATCTACAAAGGACAGGATCGTCCGGAGTCGGACTTTGATCCGTTTCAGAACGTTAAAGCAAGCAATTTTGACAGCGAGCCGGTTCAAGACAGGAGCAGGACACAATCTTTTCAGTCAGCCAGAAAATCCTTACACCCATTCAGCCGAGATTTCATCGATTCTGTTTGTACAGTCGTGAACAAAGATTTGCTTTACTGCAAACTGTTTTACTTATTCTTCTTCGGAGCATTTGGTTCGCTGTTTCCACTAATGGCAATATATTTTAAACAGTTGGGAATGAATGCTACCCAAACCGGGTTACTCATTGGTTTCCGACCTTTCATAGAATTTCTAAGTGCTCCATTCTGGGGCTCACTCGCTGACAGATGGAAGCGAGGCAAGGAGATGCTGTTGTTCTCAGTTCTCTGCTGGATCGTCTTCACCGTGGCCATTGCGTTTGTCCAGCCACCGGCTCATAAGTGTCTCGTTTTTAACGGCACTCACAATATCCTCGAGGTTCCCATGGGTCGAAGACGACGCGAGAGCACGATACACTCAACACCGCTTTTCCACATTTCTGATCATAGCGATTTAATACATCCAGACCGGCTTCCAGATTTGAATTCTGAAATGAACAATCATAACAACAATCACAGAAAACTGCTGCAAGATTTCTCAGCAGACACAAACAAAATATTTAACAACTATCAATCATCGAAAGACAAAAGCATCAACTCAAAACTGCCATCTTCACATTTAGCAACGGGACATTCACTCGAAAGCCATGAGTTCAATAATGTCCAAGATCCAGGGTCTATAGTTCTCCCAGCAGATCTGGCTCCCTTCTATCTTCACAACCGCTATAAGCGAGGATACAGAGAAATTGACCCCAGCAAGATTGCCAATGTCAATTTCTCAGATATCAAAGGCTTACTGTTTAGTCAACACAGCGTCGTTGTGTATCAGGTATGTATTGTCTTCGTGCGTTACTGTCACTTGTCGTCCCTGGGGGGAAAGTGGAATCAACAAGCACACCTGTTAAATATCTTTTTCTCAGTTTCTCTCTGCTGGTGGACCTTTGTCTACATACCCCCCTTTTTATTTAAGGTCTTTGGATCACTATCTCGCTATCTCTCTTTCCACTATGCAATATCCCTCTTCACGTTCCTTCAGCACATACCCCCACTAACACAGGTTTCGAACAAATTGATAAAACATTTATTGCAGAAAACTGTCAGTTGTGTGTGCGATGTATGGGCGTGAATATATGTGGTATTATCTATCTTGAATGTGTGACAGGATTATAGTCTAAGATCAGCATCACAGTTGTCATCATGATACAGCCATTCGACGTCACAAATTACAGAACAGGAAATATCTCACCAAGGGGTGTGTCTTTCTGACCGATGCTTGTTTTCTTCCCACTCTGTTCTGGAAACTTTTGAATAATATAGTCTCCATTGAATTATATGTGATAGTGTCTATCACTTCTATCAATTAATGTCTGATCACCACTGCTTGATTGAGTTACTTAGGGTCCTTTAGTTCTACAAACACGATATACCGGTCGGTAATATAGTCATTGAATTGAAGAAGATAAACACCGATCCAACAATATATAGTCTATACACTGCGGTTTGTCACTCATGGGAAATGTTAATGATAGTCTTTTCCTTTCTCTATTGTTTATAGTAAATATTCCTGTTCATCATTATCTAGTGGTATTGAATACCTTCATTCAGTACCTCACTTAGAATGATTCAGTTTTCGTGGTCATTTTAACTCAACATTTGTCTGACCTTCTTGCTAAACAGGGTTAAAAGCTTGATATCATTTATTACTTCACCAGAGTATGACCAATTGCTTCTGCTCAGATTGGTAACCACTTTCAATTTCAAGTGCGGGGAACCTGTCGAAGAAAACAACACCCTGTGAGAGAAACTCACTCCTAACCATTCCATGCGAATGTAGGCCTAAGGCCATATTCAGACTGTAATCTCTATATCATCCTAGAGCTACACTCTTGCATAAGACAGAGTAGTTCAGCACTCTACCCTATACAAGGTAAAAGAGAGACACGCTAAAGAAAAGCACAAAAATCCTAGTATTGACTTATCCTTTATCTCCCCACCCAATCTCAATCTTGTTGAATATCTTCTCATGTCATTTACTTATCCTATCGACTGTAAGGACACCCCACTCGTCACAGCTTAATTCACTCGTCAGCCTAATGCTGTCGACACTCTATACTACGGTTACACACGAAAGTTCACTATACTAGAGTTCTAATCTACATCCATATATAATCACCTTATTTAATCTATTTCAGGCCTAGAAGTAAACCACCTAGTCCCATGAAGGAAAAGTGCTTGTTGTCTTCAAACAACCTAGACTTTGTGATATATATTCTATTTCGGCACTGAAATAAATCTACACTCCAGCCGGTCTTAAGTCCAACCTTAAACTGAAATTAAAACGGCAATTTCAGTCCACAGATAATTTGCCTGTACTACTTCACTTGTTTTGCTCTTAACCAATCAACCCCTGCTCTTTTTCTCTTCTTTTGATCCCCGTACAAAACCGTGCCGACAATCTTCTTTTGTTGTAGACATTTCTCGTTGGGATCGTTTCTTCCGTGGTTCCATCCACCGTCTTTCACAGAGATCCGAGCGTTTTTTTATCGGACATCCGCCTCCTTTGAAATAAACGATCTTTCTGAACATCGCTGATTATCCTTTGATCTCGACTAGTTTTCCCGGGATCACGCGACCTACGTTCTCGTATTAAAGAGTTCGACTAGTGTTTAAAGTGACGATCTCTGTCCTTTGAAAATTCAGGAGCGTCAACCTCTCACCACAACTGTTTCTGTCGTTTGATCCATTAGGAGCGACGCCTTCCAGTCCTTTCGTGACAGTTACCTACCCTTTCTTATTTGCCAAATCTATTTTATTTTCATTAATGTCTTGGAAGGTATATTTGTTAAATCTATTTATTTTCATTAATATCTTGCCACGTAATTTGTCAAATCTATTTTATTTTCATCAATATCTTGGCATACATGTTTGTTAAGTCTATTTTATTGTCATTAACATCTTGCATCTTACTGATGGACTATTTACACTTAGACAAATATGTGAAAAAAACTATTGAATATAGTGACCAGCAGAATATTGTGTTTGTAGAAAAAGGCTGTCGATAGAGTAGATAGATACAAATTATGGACCATCCTTGAAGACTATGGGATACAAGGGCAACTGCTAGAAAACATCATAGCCATGTACCACTTGAGCCGAAGTGCAGTAAGAACACAAGAAGGTATATAAGATATGTTCACAGTCAGTAAAGGAGTGAGACAGGGATGTGTGCACTCTCCCCTGCTATTTAATATCTACATGGACATAATTTCCAAAGAAGCAAGTCTCGACAGAACAGATTCAAAAAATTTAGAACTCTTTACTCCAGATGAAACAACTGATCCACAGGAAATAAATGAACTTTTATTTGCAGACGATCAGTGCCTGTTCTATAGCGACGAGTCATATTAATAATCTGAGTTAAAAATGCAGGAGTTACAATATGAGCATAAATACAGCCAAAACCGAAGTAATGCAAGTTAGCAGATCGCCGGGCCCACTAAGTATACAGTTAAATAGCACAACTCTGAAAAAAGTTAAAGAATTCAAATATCTTGGAAGTATGATCACAGAAGATGGCAGATTAGACAGAGAAATTGAAATCAGATGTCAAAAAGCTAGTGCACTTACATATCAACTATCACCCTTACTGAAACATCCAAATAGACCCATGCCCGCAAAACGACAGATAAAAAACAGCATATTCACACCAACCCTTTGCTACCAATCTCAGACCTGGACTTTATCCAAATTACACCTTCGCAAAATCAACATCTACGAAATGAGATGCCTGAGGAGAGCTGCCAACTTAACAATCCGAGACCGAGTAAGAAATGCTACTATCAGACAGACTGTGGGATCAACACCTTGTGCCACATTTATTGAAAGACAGAAGATCACGTGGTTTGGCCATGTTGTTAGAATGCAACACCAGCAGCTACCATCACTGGCTTACATCAAAGAACATCTGCGACGAGACCAAGAGGACGTCCAAGAAGAAAATGGATTGACGACATCAAAGACATTGTACAGCCACATGGAATGACACTATCCAGTGCCGCCCACCGGGCGCTGGAACGCAAATTATTCCTCCCCACGACGCTTGACGGCAGAAGTGGAAGAAGATGATGATGATGATGATGATGAATATCTTGCCATTTAATTTGCCAAGTCTATTTTATTGTCATTCTAATTATCTCATATTATAATTACTACCAGCAGAATCCGTTAATTATTTACCATATCTATTAAATGCTTTTAATCTCTATTCATTTTTATGTGTCTAATACATGAACGTAATTTATTGTTATTATAATCAACACATATTATTATAACACGATGTGTTATATTTTTATTAATGGATTTCCCGACTCCCGTTTAGTAGTACACTTATTGTATTTACATGCCTTATTACATGGCTTTCTGTATGTCTTATTCTCACTAATCGTCACATGCAATTAATGAGTGTTATTATATTTAATATATCTATATCTCCCCATGTATCTTTGTCAAGCCGACTTTGCCTATTGTATCAACAGCTGTAGGAGTTACTGGATGGCCAATCAGAAGCATAAGTAGCATGAAAGTGACATTTATGTTTCAATTAATAGAAGATCTCATATTATAACGGGTCCTTTGCAGAACGTCGCTCTCATTTAGACGCGCCGAAATGACTCTCAGTCTTTTGCTATGACTCCTACCTCATTCACCCTCATGCCCGAGGTGTCTGCAATATCCTGTGTCGATCTTCGTGCTGCTCTACTCCTGCTTCTTCCCCCAGGAACCATGCCTCCCATCCCTGTCCCCCCCCCCCCCCAAGCCACTGTGACATTTAATATGGCTAAAGTATTTCAGTTTCCGAGACATGACACAGTTTATGAGCCAATGTCGTTCAGTGTTCAGCACATTATGAAGTTCAGTATCGTCTTATTCCTGACCTACGATATTCTAAGAACTTGGCTGTGACATTTCAGCTCAAATGCCTTAGTTTTCTTATTAGTGATTGATTAATGAGTTTGAAATGGTCCATGATATTACCAATGATACTCAAAGTCTGTGATATTTCAGCTCAAAAGCCTCAGTTTTCTTATCAGTGATTAATTAATGAGTGCGAAATGGTCCATGATACGAGCCATGATATTCAAATTGTGACATTTCCAATTTCCTTATTGTTCATTGCGACCTTTGCTTAACACGTATTTTTGTCAGTAGATATTGAATAACAAAATTAGAGTTATGCTGGAAATAATGTCAAAGAGAGGCAAAGAACGACTAAGTCAGACACGTGTGATGAGATTTAATAACCGAACAGCAATAAGTAATTATTTAAACATCTCATCTTGCTCTTGTACCTTTCAGCGTCGATGTGAAGCATGAACAGAGGGCGAGTGTCCATTTATGGGCTTCATATATCGAGATCCCCATGTACTCTGTTATTCCCTCTGTCCGTCGTTTACATGGTTGGTCTCTTCTTCTGCTTCCATCTGGTCTGTACATTGTTGCTTGTTGTAGTATACTTTTGGTTGGTAGCCTATTTTATATGCCCGAACCATTTCAACTAGATCTTTTCTGATGAAAACTCCCACGTTAGTCCTGATTTCATCATTTCTGACGCTCTCTCTTCTTGATACCTTGAGTATTCTGTGTAGAAATCTTTTCTCTTTTTCTGCCATTGTCTAGGGTTTGCATCTGTAGCATAGAACTGGTAGAAACATTGTGTTTTTTTTTTTTATTTTTTTTTTTTATTTTTTTTTTTTTAAGTATTTACTGATACATTTTTGCACTTAGTATTAGTGCCATTTGACCAATGAGTAGGTTTGCCTTATCTACATACATTTCATTACAAAATCAACTGCCACAGAGGATGGGAGTGTCGTGATCGCCAATGTACTAACCAGGCTTACACATAAAGGAAACTTTTACGCATTTTGTTTTCATTTGGCCTTTTCCGGTTATATGAAGATTTAGTATAGGGTGTATTTCTAATGACTGTGCAGTGTTTGAAAATATTGCCGGTCCAAGTTTTGTATTCACCCACTATAAAACCCAGTACGTGGGGCTGGTCTGGTTCGCAAGATCAGTTCCGCGTCTAGCGTTCGTTGTCTCGGATGGCTGTGTGAGGTGCACCAAAATGGGATCTTCCCAGCCAACGCAAGTTAGCGAGGCAGGCGTTTAGAGAATGTAACCGCATCGTGCAGCCAGGGTCGTGGTTTGAGCAGGCAAAAGAGCAAAATTTGTACGACCGTTCGACAAAGTCTCGATAAGCGCCCACTCTCTCTCGATGAGTAGTGGGCCTACAGTCAGTAAGCTGGTATAGCTTTTTTTTTCGGTCAGTCCTGTCGGCGTAGCTTGAAAGCTCGTCGGTAGGCGTCCAGTGGTTTTGCATGTATCACTTTGTACCGGGACGGCGCGCTTTAGCGATGCTACTCTTGGCTTGCGTGTGCGTGAATAGTCCGTCTGTCCGATAGATATCTGGTTGATCCTGCCAGTAGTCATATGCTTGTCTCAAAGATTAAGCCATGCATGTCTAAGTTCACACTGTCTCACGGTGAAACTGCGAATGGCTCATTAAATCAGTCGAGGTTCCTTAGATGACACGATCCTACTTGGATCATCATCATCATCATCAAGTGCCGTGCCGGCTGGCTGGCGTAGGCGTTCATGGCTCTCCATAGATCTCGGTCTTTGGTTTCTGGATCAACTCTGCTGCTGATATTCCTCCTACTTGGATAACTGTGGCAATTCTAGAGCTAATACATGCTTACCAAGCTCCGACCCTCGCGGAAAGAGCGCTTTTATTAGTTCAAAACCAATCGTCGTTGCCCTTCGCGGGGCGCGGCGTTCCCACTGGTGACTCTGGATAACTTTGTGCTGATCGCATGGCCTTACGTGCCGGCGACGCAGCTTTCAAATGTCTGCCCTATCAAATGTCGATGGCTCCCCCGATGTGTCTCCACCTTGCCGCGGTGGGGTCTGGATAACTTTGTGCTGATCGCATGGCCTTACATGCCGGCGACGCATCTTTCAAATGTCTGCCCTATCAAATGTCGATGGCTCCCCCGATGTGTCTCCACCTTGCCGCGGTGGGGGAGCTTGCGTGTCCCATTGACCCCATCTGCTTGCCGATGGATGAAAACTACATATCGGACAGCTTATGGGATAGGGGCCAGACTAGGAGAGACACAACCTGCTGCTCTGCAGGTAGACTGAGGATAACAGTCAAAAGATTACATCAGGTACACGAAGGCAGAAGACCTTGGTCTGGACAATACTCTAAGGCTCTGTCGAGGGCTGTGGCTGAACGCCTCTAAGCCACAAACCCGCGGATCTGAGAGCCGGGCCGATACACACCAACCGATAAATAGAGGTAGATACTGAGCACGAAACATGCCCAGTTCTGATACTGTGTGATTGAAGGCTCTCAGCTGGGGGGTATGACGGATTCCGGGATGAGAGGGCCTGGCCGTTTCTCGCTCACTGCTACACGGAGGTAAGGTGCTGAACCGGCAGCACATGTAGCCTACCTCGTGGGCGAGAATAAAAAATAAAAAAAATAAAAAATGCAGAAAGTGTCCCAGTCGAATGAAATGGCTACGAAAACTGTTTGTATCTAACACATAGAGTGTAGACAAAAGTGAAAAAACGTCTCAATAACACGAAATGGAACCCACGGCTAGCGAATCCATTGCGTGGTCCGAAGTCAAAAGCAAAAGCTTACCGAGTGGATGTCGCCCGCAGTCTGACCGTTCCTGGTGTGTGATTGAGCGACCAGTGGCAAGCGAGATGCCCAACACATGGAAGTGAGGAACTAAAGCAGCCATGAGCAGGACGTCGCAACTCCTTGGGTGAACCCAGTCTCAGAGCAATATGTGCCGGCTCTGCAATTATGGAAGCCTCCTTGGATAGCCTTGGATATGCCCATGGTCTGCCCCTGCCTTCCCTTGAGGGTTAACCGTGATGTCGATGATCGTTCTATCTTGACCAGCTGAGATGTGGACGACATCACAACAATAAGTCTAACGTGCCTCGAAACCCGAGGAAGCTAACCTCATTAAAAAATGCCTGCTGAAGTCGGAAGTGCCGTCCTACGGGTGGCAAACTAAAAATTGGCACTACGCATTTACGTCCGAGTGTAATGTCTCGTCCGAATGTCTCTCGTGCTAGGAACAGCTCTGACTACCTAGTTTCTGAATGCCGCTCTTGTTCGGAACAGCTCTGACTAGGTAGTTTTCCGAATGTCTGTCGTGCCTGGAGCAGCTCTGACGGGCGCAACGACAAGCACATGTCCGAAAACTCGCTGAGTGGATACCGTCTGCAGACCTATCTGGTTTGTGCGGGAACGGCACGGGGCGAACGAAATACCCAATATATTGAAGAGAGGAATCAAAGCAGCCATGAGCAGGACGTGACGATTCCCTCGGTGAGCCCAGCACCAGAGCGTTATGTGTCGGCTCTGCAATTATGGAAGCCACCCAGGATGGCGGAAAATGCTATGGACTGTCCCTGCCTCCATTTGAGGGAGGACCGTGCAGTCCTCGACTGTTCCAACTTGACCAGCTGGGAGGTGGACAGTACCACAAAAGTGAGAGTCTCCCAGGAATGCTAACCTGGTAAAAAATGCACGCTAAAAGTCGGATGTGTTGGCCTAAGGGTTTCGACCCAAGGGTGCCTAACCAGACACACCGCAATCACATCTGAAAAAACACTCCGGATGAACGCAAAGAAGAAGAAGAAGAAATCCAGTACAATGAAGTCTTTCCTTTCGCCTCTAAACGCCCTGTTATATTTCTAGTAATTATGTTGTCACAGATATTTGTTACACCTGCGTCATCATCAGTCTCCTTCGAGCTACAATGGGCATTAGCAAATATTCTGGGATGTACAAGTGGCCCGCACGACATTAACCACAACTATCATCTAGTGCCTTTTAATAATAAACATCAAAAGACCCGTTCCCATGTCTTGATACTGTTATGTATAGATTGTATGTTTAATGACTGTGCAGTGTTTGAAAATATTGCCGATCCAAGTTTTGTTTCCACTCTCTGTAAAGTTCATGCAACATAATGGGTAAATATAAAACTTGGACCGGCAATATTTTCAAACACTGCACAGTCATTAGAAATACACCCTGTATATGTTGCTAGCTCCATCATTGTATAGACCAATCTGCACTCGTGAAGTAAAGTGTCCAGTATCAAACTGGCCTCATTTACTTCAAAAAGACATTTTCTGGTACCATTTTAAGAAAGGATCGACCGGGAGCCCAGGTCATATTTTAAACAATCCGTTTCTTCGAGGATTCAAACATGATCAACAGGCCCGGCAGGAAAACGTGCTGGAGATTGCTGTATCACAGCTCCTATATTGCCTAATGCATCCTCTAATATCTACTTCTTCAGTATGTCTATTATGAACGCCAATAAATACTCGTAAATGCATTTTAATACTAAAGAAAACAGACCACGCAGAAATGAATGTTAGCTTTCAATCGCGGTTCTTATTATAGCAAAAATAGACTCCTACATATGAATACGAAACACAACTTTACCAGTTTGTTTACAGGATTTCCCATAATGGTAATCAAGGACACTTCATTTATTCATTAATTGGCATTCCCATATTCTATCTCAACGGCGTGCTCGGGTTTTTCAATCAGAATTCTTCTTTTGTTGATCAAATCATTTTCATTTCATTATCCGGCAGCTGGCGAAGCCGGACGTTTCTCTAAGGGTTAGCAATGTCTAAGCACAGAATGTCGCAATCAAGTATATATGAATCCTTATAATATCCATGCTATAAGCGTGTCTTGTTATTGTCGTTTCACGCAACGTCGCTTGTTTGTAGATGACGTTCAGCAACCAGACAGCACAGGATCATGTCTCTCAACAGCCATGTTTCCTTTGTTTTTGCTACTGCCTACACAAAACTCAATATCTGCATCATATATGATTATGGTATACCGGATCCGTGGCTAAAGGCTTGCAAACGCGGTTCGTGAATCGGGTACCAGGCGTTCGAAGCTCAGCTGCGACCGATTTGTGCAGCAGACCGTGTCGCGTTGTGTTATAAATGCTGGTATGAGAGCCGGTCGTTCAGAAAGCAATAGCAAACTACTGAACGTAACACTTGCTTGTTTAGTTTGTTTAGTTTAAGGATCAACATCACGGCACACGGGTGCAACCCATAAGTGCTCCGTTCTCCTCCTAACTCAAACCCGAGTCTGGAGAAACTCAGCTCAGTGCACGAACTCCGTAGCACCGGCGAGGATCCTGAAATACTTGGGTAGATTTTTAACTCGAAATTTTGCCCGGGCAGCGCCGTTAGGCTACTCTTTTTCGATTTCCAACTGCCAAGGGATTTTTTACGTGCGCAACAATACACACGGGCGTCCGATCTCACTACCCAGAGACCAGGGGAAATTACTGGAAGTCCCGGTGGATTTTTTAAATAAATCCTGGTCCTCACCGGGGCCTGAACCCGGGACCTCCAGCACTCGAGGCGGACACCATACCTCGAGACCACGCATCCCCCACACGTAACACTTGCCTAGTACATCAACAGCAGCTGAAAAATGCTGGTGTTGACTGCAACGTCCCGTAAGGGATACGCAACAAAAAATAAAATACACATAAAAGACATAAAAACCAATGACCAGGTCCTACAAGAAACAGATGAAAACCACAAACTGTCACTGTCAAACTGTCATTTACTGCCTATATAGTATCTTGCGGTGTCTGACGGTGGGGGGGGGGGGGGTAGGTGTCATGAGCCTGAGGAATTAAGGCCGCCTGGCTAGTGCAGTCGCCGCGAACTGTGCAGTTTAGGGTTTTCTTTTTTTTTTTGCTCATGACAGAAACAGATCCACACCTTGCCGAGGATTTGAACCAGGGTCTCGCGAAGGAGAATCCGGCATTCTAGCCACTCGGCCATAAACTGATTAGAGAAATTCGACGTAGACAGTCACACTTTTTTGGACACGTCATGAATTGGAGAATTTGGTGACAACTAATAAGATTGAGGGGAAAAGAACAAGGGGAAGGCAGAGAAGTAAATACCTGAATGACTCGGCCACTTCTTATGGTCGAGACAAGAACACGGTGCTGATCCACGATTCTGGTGATCGTTTGAGATGGCGAAACATGACCGCCCACGCTTATCGGCATGGCACATGATGATGGTGATGGTAGGGGACTTAATGCATTGAGGGCTATGGCAGCAACTGGGGTAGATCAGAGGATGCTGTACAGGCTCTTCCAGCAGTTAATAATGTCTGTCATTGAGTATGGTTTGGGGCTGCTGACAGTATTAAAGTACCAGACTGAAAGGCTGGAGCGCATACAGAATTCGACCACGCGGGTGATCAATTATATGCATGAGGCATATCCTGGCTCTACCAACAATTGCGGATAGGCACAGTGTCCTTCAAGTCAAATGGTATATGAGAGTTTCTACAGAAAGAGATCACCTCCTGCATGAAGTCATGGCTATGGTAAAGGGTCATAGACTAAGACGAGGCAGGTCCTGGATAGCACAGGCGGAAATATCTATACGTCAGGTGTGTGATCAAGAGACCATCAATCGTGAAAGAGAGTGGGTTGAAGTTCCGGAAGACATGACGTACTGGCAAAATGTAATAGTAACACTGGGTCGTGAGTGCAGAGAATGGGCAGCAGGCCGCACAGAGTTTGAGTTGCAACAACTGATCCAGAATAATACACACCAAGGTGACATAGTCATCTATACTGATGGGTCAGTGGTGAGAAACAGACGGAGTGGTTGGGGTTTCATTGTGAAAACTAATGGACTTGAAAGGTCCTGCATATTTTGAGAGAACAATAACGGAGGGGTATGGCAAACTACTGAACTTAAATTGCCTAGTAAAACACAGTTAGTTATGTTTAGTTGCATATCCGTTACGGACATAGCATTCAACCCCAGCATTTTTATTTGCTGTTCGTGATTCCTGGGCAAGTTTACTTTCAGTAGTTCGGCGTTCAGTAGTAAATCACAGACAGCCTTTAAATAATGGAATTGATTGCAATGTGATAGCAATGGACATGCAACTAACTTTAATATTAACGTATCCAGTAAGCACTACCAAGATTCTATTCCTTACAGATATTTCACTCGGAATTATTGAAATTAGATTCCTATTATCAGACTGCCCATTTCTATTTATACAGGAAGGACAGGTTGCGCATGCGTTCTTCATTCTGCTGCTTCTTGTCGTTATTGGCGAGTTTTTCAGCGCTCCTGCAGTGACCTTCGCCGATTCTGTGACCTTGTCTTTTCTGGGCGAAGACGTGCAGAATTATGGACGCCAGCGGATGTTTGGTTCAATAGGTAAACCGTATGGCCGTATGTTGTCTTCTTAAGCATTCTTATGCTGCTTCACAACCGGGCAACCGACCAACCAATTTATCAACCAATTAACCAACCAAACGTTCAAATTACGAACAAAGCGACCGACTGACCGACCGACCAACAAACCAATCAACCAGCCAGTCATCCAGCCAAGCAGCTAAACAAAGAGCCAACATACCTACCTAGCTACTGTCTTCCTGCCTGCCTGCCTGCCTGCCTGCCTACCTACTTACCTACCTACCTACCTACCTACCTGCCTGCCTGCCTGCCTGCCTGTTTACCTGCCTACCTACCTACCTACCTAATCCGACCTACCGACCCACCTATATACCTGCCTACCTACCTTCTTACTTGTCTCCCTACCTTTCTGCTTTACCGACTGCCTGCATACCTACCTACCTGTCACTCTGTCTATCTGAGCGCTAACATGCTTGTTTCTCTACCCAACTGTCTGTCTGCTTGCAATTATGAAAAGGTTAGACAATGACAAGGAAGGCAGACCTAGAATCAAGAAATATCATTCGTGTTATGATAAATCATTTTATTCATTTCTAGCCTTTTTTTAAAAAGCACAATAATCTAATTGTCGTGCAGTTTAAATGCTCTTGAGTAAAATTGATTTTGCAGACGTATTGTATAATGTAGATGATGCAATGCGTGAGGTGACAGAAACAAAGAACCATCAATTTTGTAACCTCTATTCAAAGCTATGCAATGTACCAACATGTTATCACTTACGAATGTAAATGGATTCGATAGATACGAAGGTGGACACAGTACACGAAAGGTACCATGGGCTTGACAATGCACGAGGCAGGGGAACATGCTAGACATCGAGAGTCTTTCCTACCGACCGCGGGGTTGGGACGTTAGGAAAAACACCAGCTGTATGATGATGATGATGATAATGAAGATCATGATGATATGATAATAATGGTGATAACGAAGATAGTGATGATGATAATGATGTTGGTGATGATAATGATAATAATGATAATGTTGATGATAAGAATAATAATAATGATGATAATTATAAACACAAAGACTCACAAATATAGATACCAAAAGACAAATTTATGTTATATTAACAAGAAATAACAGAAAGAGAAATATATTAGATGCAAGGGCAGTGCCCAACTTAAGAATAAACACTGACCACAAAGCAATTGTTGCCACAATAAGAACTAACAGAAAAAGAAAGAAAAGAGCAGGAAAATGCATGCCATGCGAATCAGTCAATTTAAAAAGCCTCAAAGACGAGGCAGTGAGAAATAATTATGAGAAAGAACTCGCTGAAATCTTTGTAAAATTAATTTAGTTTAGTTTAGTTTAGTTTAGTTGATGGATCAACATCACGGCACACGGGTGTAACCCATAAGTGCTCCGTTCTCCTCCTAACTCAAACCTGAGTCTGGAAAAACTCAGCTCAGTGCACGAACTCCGTAGCACCGGCGAGGATCCTGAAATACTTTGGGTAGATTTTTAACTCGAAATTTTGCCAGGGCAGCGACGTTAGGCTACTCTTTTTCGATTTCCAACTGCCAAGGGATTTTTTACGTGCTCAACAATACGTACGGGCGTCCGATCTCACTACCCAGAGACCAGGGGAAATTTTATTGCTAGAAGTCCACGTGAATGAAATAAATCCCTGTCCTCACCGGGGCTTGAAACCGGGACCTCCAGCACCCGAGGCGGACACCATACCTCGAGACCGCGCAGTCCCCCATTTTGTAAAATTGCCTATAGAAATGTTTCCCCTACGTAAAATTACCTATAGAAAGAAAAACAGTGAAAGAAGAATGGGAGATGTTCAAATCAAGCATTTTAAATACTGCAAAAATAACATATGGAACCACGAAATAACACAAAACATATAAATAAAATAACAAGTTGATGGAAAGCAGAGGTAAACAAAGCTGTAAAAGACAAAAAGGAAAAAAATATAAAAAGTGGTTGAAGAGCTAACAGGAACGGGATTACATAGAATGTAGAATAGAGAGAAGACATGCGAATAGAATAGTAAAGAGAGAAAAACAAAAAGACTGGGAGGAATATGGAGAAACCCTTAAAAAAAAAAAAAAAAAAAAAAAAAAAAAAAACAACTACAAGGGAGCAACTAGAAACTTCTACAAAAAGATAAGTGCAAGGAGAACCAGAGGAGAACCCTTTGACTCAATTGAAATAATTAACAACGAAAATGGAGAATCAATAAGTGAACACAAAACAAATCCTAATAAGATGGAAGCAGTACTTCGAACAACTTCTCAATATTCCATCAGATATAACAGGAATTCAAAAAACCGACACAGATGCACCGAAGAACTAGAACCAGACATACTGACAGAAGAAATTATAAAAGCCATCAGATTAGCAGACTGAACAAATCACCAGGACAAGATGAAATATCAAATGAACTAATTAAAGTAGTAAGAGACGTAGGAACAGCATGGCTACATAGACTATTCAACCATGTTTGGGTAGAACGACAGACACCACGAGACTGGGCAATCGCTATAATTATCCCAGTTTGGAAAAAACAAAGGCAGGAAAAGAGACTACATATAATACAGAGGCATTTCCATTTTGAGTCATACTGAGAAAATATTTTGCAAAATTCTTGAGAAAAGATTACGAACTACTATAGGACCCCAGCTAAGTGAAACAAAACTTGGATTTAGGAAAAACAAAGGATGCCAGATGCCATTTTTGCTCTTAGACAACTTATAGAAAAATCAATCGATTTTAATGAAACACTCTACTCAATTTTTGTCGACCAAGAAAAGGCATTTGATAGATAGACACAAGCTGTGGAAAATCCTTAAACAATATGGAGTGAGTACACATCTAACAAACCTATGTAGAAGCTTATATAACAGCAGAGAATGCATTGTGAGAGCAACTGGAGGATACTCAAAACCATTCACCATAAGATGCGGAGTACGACAAGGTTGTGTCCTGTCCCCTCTCTTGATCATAACCTATATAGACAACATATGTAAAGAAACCAGACAAATAGAGATCAGAAGAACATCTTATGACGAGAACACAGAAGAAGAACCATCTGCAAATTACACCATTAGAGAACTCCTGTTTGCGGACGACCAAGCACTAATCGCAAAATCAGAGGCTGAATTACAAGACCACATGAACAGTCTAAACGAAATGTGTAGGGAACATAACGTGAAAATTAGCACAAGTAAAACAGAGATAATGACTATAACTAAAGAAGAAGAAACAACAACAATTCACCTAAACGAACATCCCCTGAAACAAGTAAAGAGTTTTAAGTACCTAGGAAGTATAATATCATCAAATGGTAAATCAGAAGACGAGATTGAAAATAGATGCAGTAAGGCAAACCAACTGATTGGACAAATGGCACCAATAGTAAATAACAAACACGTATCAATAACTACTAAGAAAGCACTTTACAACACAATCTTCCTACCAACTCTATGTTACCAATGCCAAACCTGGACAATGACAGAAAAAGAGAAAAGAAAAATCACAACAACAGAAATGAAATTCCTGAGAAGAATACTCAACGTATCAAGAAGAGATAAGATCAGAAATAGAGAAATCAGGACTAAAGTGGGGGTTAAAGCAGCACTAGATTTTATTAGAAGGCAGCAAGTCAAATGGTTTGGCCATGCAAGTAGGTTACCAACTAACATTATACCACAACAACCAATGATGTACAGACCAAATGGAAGCAGAGGAAGAGGCCGACCACGTAAACGATGGACGGATGGAATAGCAGAGACTGTGGGAATATCGATACATGAAGCCCATAATCGGGCACCCTCCCGCTGTTTATACTTCACCTCGACACCGCAAGGTACAAGAGGAACATGATAAGATGAGATAATGATGATGTTGATGATAATGATGATGTTTATGATCATGATGATAATAATGATGATGATAAAGATGATAATGGTAATGATGGTGATAATGATGATGATAATGATGATGATAATGATGATGATAATGATAATGATGATGATAATGATGATTTGAAAATGATAGTGATAATAATAAAGATGATAACGATGATTATTATGTTCACAATGAGGATGATAATGTCGATAATGATAATAATGACCATAACAATGATGATGATAATGATAATTATCTAAACGCAAGCCCAGGTCGTCACAGTCTAAATTGACGTGTGTGATACTGGCCAAATCACCCACTGACTGCCCATTGGTCTATAACAATATGCGTCTAGCACCATATGCCACAGTATCTTTAGGGCCGTAAAGGGCCTGTTACTGACGTACAAGAACAATTGAATGTAAAATAATTTATTTCATCACATAGGTTGGGGTCTGGCAATGTTTTTTGTGGGCATGGCACTGGATCACTCGACATCGTTTCCCGATCACCCTTGTGGCAAAGCGCACATCAGGGAGAAAAACTACACTGTGTGTTTCGCTGTCTTCTGTGTTCTGATGAGCTGTGCGTTTCTGGCAGCATTACAGGTATAGCAGTTTTGTGCGTGTATGTCTTTTTGTGTGAGTTCATCCCGCTGCCTGTATCTTCCCTAATTTACCAGGGAGATATATTTTAAAACAACTGGTTAGATCGGTGATCGTTCCGCACTTTGTTACTATTGTATTTTCCTAGCTTTACAAAACTATACATGTAAATGACAGAATACTGCATGCTTTCCCCAGCTAATTATATTATCTATCATACAGCAGCTCACAACCAGCACTATACATTACACACCGATCTGGATCATACACCATCCGTCTACAGCAGTGGTTCTCAAACGGTGGGGAATTCCCCCCCCCCCCAGAGGGGGGGGGAGTTTTAGGGTTTCCCGGGGGGGGGGGGGATTAAGATTATTTTAAGATAGCATTAATACAAGAAGCGCTTACTTAATATTGTTTTTCCCTCCATACTTTACGGTTCTGTATCTCTCGCCCTTCTGAAATTCGTTTTATGACGTAAGTAGACCCGCAAATAACGTTTTATGTAGACGTCTATACTTTTCTAGTATGTGTTATTAAATTTAGCTTCTAATTTTAACGTATATTGTTTAGGGAGGGGGGGGGGAGTATAGGAAGGAAATACGAAGGGGGGGGGGGTAATAACATTCTGAACATGTGGTGAAGGGGTGCATGGGTAAAAAAAGGTTGAGAACCACTGGACTACAGATATTGGCGGCCTATCTGTCTCAATGGTTCCAATAAAAAGAAGGTTAATCATTTTTTTTTTCATTCTCTGTTGGACTATGTCTTGGTGGGTTACATCTCTGTTCCCTTCCTTATGTCTAGTCACAGGCAAATGCAGAGAAAAGATCGGCCTATGACAGTGGGAACAATTTATAGAGATGATGGTGTGCGCGTGACAACAGACAAAGAGAAAGGGGAGGCATTTCTCCAGAGATTTTTAGAGCAGACCAATCATAACGATGCGGACACCAGGGATGCAGTTAGAGAGGAGTTATCTGGCACCACGAAGAATATGCAGTATGAAGACATCATACGGGTGGAAGATGTTAAACACATTTTGAAAAAGGCAAAAGACACGGCCCCAGGGCCCGATGGGGTTAGGTATGGCCACATGAAGGGTTTGAGCGATGCAGACCTGGAGGAGATGACCGACTGCTTTAACCAGAGCATTAGGACAGCATCAGTACCGCAGGATTGGGTGCACATCTATCTCATCCCTCTCCCAAAACCATTCAAGGATCAGTCAAAGCTTAGCGGCTTTAGAATCATCACCCTTCAAAATACATTTGGGAAGGTTCTAGCGAAGATAGTCGCTGTCAAGCTGCAAGAGTTTTTGGAAAGCGGGAAGCTTCTTCCAAGAGGCCTGTGGAGCTACAGGCCAGGAAAAGATACCTGGTCAAATGCAGCCACTTTTGCCTTTGACGTTTATGAGGGGTTCCAGAGTAGACAAGAAACGATGGCGGCAGCGCTTGATCTCGAGGATGCGTACAATAGAGTTCGATATGATATTTTGATGACCGCACTGATGGAGAAGGGGGTCAATCCCTGGAACTGGATAGCAGCCGTCCTGCACTCTCGTCGGGTTGCTCTCCGTCTGGGTGCATGGACCTCAGAGCCACATATTTTAACCCCGGGACTGCCACAAGGATCTGCAGTCTCACCGGTGCTCTTTAATGTGTATACGAGCAAGAATGCAAACCTAGAAGCACCAGGGGTTGGAAGAATACTAACATTTGCAGATGATATTCTTGCATACAGGCAGGGGAGAGATAGGGAGCAAACAGCCCAGGAGCTACAGGTGACAGTAGACAAAGTGATTGACTGGTGCACAGAAATGAGTGCTGTCATCCACCCGGAAAAGGCGGCTGTTTTGTGGTGCTCTCTGGACAACAGGATTGTGAGAGCGGATGTCCCAAGCCTCGCGATAGATGGTAGAAATGTCAGCAGAGAGAACAAACTGAAGTATCTGGGGATCACATTTGACAGGAGCCTGTCCTTCAAGGACCAAGTGGAGACGGTTGTGACAAGATCTCAAAAGGGACTCAGTGCACTTAAAACTATGGCTGCAATGGACACAAAGCAGAGAATGCTTTTCACACTATACCAGCACTTGATCCTCTCAGTAATTTATTATGGATTAGGTCTGCTCACTGTCTCAGAGAGTCAGCTGATGAAGTTAGAGCGTATACAGAACGAAGCTAGCGCGGGTCATTCTGGGATGCACTAGAGACACCCCAGTAGTGTGTATGCGTTACATCCGTGGTCTGCCGAGTGTTGCTGGTAGGCTCAAGGTGATGCAGGCGAAGGCATACCTCAGAGTAGCTGCAGACACAGACCACCCACTGCATGATGCGCTGGACGCAGTTAAGAGTCAGCGACTGATAAGAGGGAAATCATGGATGGCTCAGGCAGAGGATACGATCAGACAGGTGTGACCCTTGGAGAACATTAGGCGTGGAGAGGAGTGGGTCAGAGTGCCAGCGGAGCAGTCAGAATTGTGCAGAGTTATAATCACATTAAGCCGGGAGAGCAGGGAATGGCCAGCAGGGGCCACGGAAGTGGAAATCCAGCAACTAATTCAGGACAATGCTCACTCGGGTGATGTGATTATCTACACAGATGGTTCGGTGTCAAGAGGTGAGAAAAGTGGCTGGGGGTTCATAGCCAAAGCCAATGGTCGACGTTTGGGGCAGGAGAGCCTGACATATGATACTACAACATCCAGCTTAAGAATGGAGGTGGAGGCGGTCACTGCGGCTCTCCGCTGGATGGAAAATACGACACACACACACACATCGTGATTGTAACTGACTCAGAAAGCATGCTGACGAGGGTGAGGACGGGCAGGTTTCGTGCGGAGTGGCTTGCTTTCTCTTCGGAGGTCACGGGTGACAAGCATCGCCTGGATCTTTTCTCCGGGGCATGCCGGTGGGCTGGGAAATGAACAGGCGGACAGATTGGCTGGCTCTGCAGAACTTGGTGGAGTATTGATACATGACAAGGCAGACGTGGTTGCGGCCTTGTGGGAGCACGTGCACACCTCGGAAGAGCAAATGAATTACCATGGTCTGGCAAGAATGAGACAGCGAGGAGTGATGAAGGGATCTGGCCGACGCTCAACGCTCAGAGGAAAGACGAGACGGACATATTATCAGATTGCTACTGGTACTATTAGTGATGGAACTCTTCGCTGGCTGCTGAGGATGGGGACGGAGCGCTTATGGGAATGCCCCGAATGCTGTGATGTCGATTTCTAAATCAATCAATCAATCAATCAATCAATCATGTCTAGTCAGAGTGGCACACGTGTAAGGCTTGGTGGGTTTAAGTTCCCGCAGCGTATCATGGGTTTTCTTCTTTCAGGGAGTGGTTTACCAATTGTCTCCCAGTGTGTGACTCCGTTTCTCTTGTGTCTTGCTTGGTATGTCGTAATATTTTCGTGGTCTATACTTCTCACAAATCATGTATCGTTAACGGCTCGAACTATCGATCTCGGTGGAGTGTAGTCTCTTCTCCTGGTCACAGCTCGTTCTCAGTCTCAGTTATTTTAGTTTTCACTTTCTGTCTCCTCTTTTGTCTGGAACTTGCTCTTGATGTCGCCTGTTTGTGATGTTTCCTTCTTTGTCTGATTCTTGAGCTGTTGTAGCTGTTCTATGTCTTCTTGAATCTGTGTCAGTGTCTCTTCCGTCTCCGCCTTGATTGCAGCCATTCGAGCCGCAACCTGCTCGATCTTCAGCTGAACGAGCTTCAATTCGTCCTGGATATGCTGAACGACTGTTATCCTGTGTTCCTTGTGCCTGGTCGCTTCTCTCCCCCACGTTAGTTACTTCTCATTTCAGATCCGTCAGTTAGCCCCCCCCCCCCCCTCTCCCCCAATTGTGCCGTGTCTGTTTTGTTAGACGCGTCGTCGCCTCGTACTGCCTTCTAGCCTCTTTATGAGGTAGATTCGATTTCACTGCCAGCTTTATCGCTTACCTATTGTCTTGATGGCAGGAAAAACTTAGGTTTCTAACGCCGTGGTTGCCGAGGCAATTGGCGTACTTTCTATCGGTGTTCGGTCTTCTGAAGTCCATGTCGAGCTTAGCGTCAAGGTATTGGTTGTACAGGTGCGGTCCAGAGCAATATCTGCAGACCTTGACCTCAATGTTGCAATTGGCAGGGGCATGTTAGATGGGGAAAGAAGCAAAGGGAGACCAAGATAGAAGATCATGGACAGTGTGACATCATGGTATGGAGGGACATCAAAATGAGAAATGATTCGCATCAGAAGAAACAGAAAGCAGACATGATCACCAACGCTAGACGACATAGACTATAACAAGAAGCTATGGTAAACGTTTATTTGTAGAATAAACAGCCTACATAGTGTGGTTGCCTTGGTATAAAATGAGTTCAGAAATCCACCCAAGGCTAGGCTTGTAAGATGGTGACTGATTATCATATTCGATCTGGTCCAATATAGAGTACGTTAACAAAGTTACCTCAGCTTGTTACTCCCCGAGGATACGGGGCTGGAGTTAGTTGCCAGAATAATTAATACCCACAGTCTTTAGAGGATACATGAACAAACAAGGCTTAATACAAACTGGTCTGTATTTATTGTGATGAATCATGACTTTGCTGACATTCTAATACACCACCTCTGAATAATTTAAGTTTCCGTACTGTTCTTGCACACGCCCATGGTTTCAGGACTTGAAGAGGGGAAGGAAGCTTCTGCTACACATTCCCAACTGAGATGGTATTTTGGTACTCTACACACGCATAAGCGATGTTCGGGGATAGACGACCTCATCGCCGATGCATCGGACTTAAGAGTTAAAATTCGGTCTTCCAGAAATACACGACCAGACAGCCAACCCGCCAACTAGCCAGCCAACAAACCAACCAGAGAACTATCCAATAAATCAAGTAACAAGTTAACGAACAAGCCAATCAAACCAATTAACACACCAGCGATCGAACAAACAAATGAACAAACGAAAGAACGAACGAACGAACGAAAGAACGAAGGAACGAACCAACGAACGAACGAACGAACGAACCAACCAACCAACCAATGAACCAATGAACCAACCAACCAACCAACCAACCAACGAACCAACAAACCAACCAACCAACCAACCAACCAACGAACCAACCATCCAACCAACCAACCAACCAACCAACCAACTTAACTTGTTCCTCTCTCTAATTAACCAACCACACAGTAGTGATGGCGTTGCCAGAATTTGCT
Source organism: Cepaea hortensis (assembly GCA_963921405.1). NCBI lineage: Eukaryota > Metazoa > Mollusca > Gastropoda > Stylommatophora > Helicidae > Cepaea > Cepaea hortensis. Next base: position 102,341,313 of record OY992883.1, read on the forward strand.
CTTGTAAATTTTCCCTCCCACAAAGCGTCTCCCACAAACGGAGACAATTACACTTGGTAATTATTATCTAAAGGGAGGTAAGAACACTTGCACACTTATCCCCACACAGGAAAATGAGTTCATTTCCTCATTTATTCCTGCAGTTCCGCTTTGATCATCACAGCCAAGACCTGAAGCTGTCTGAAGTTCCCGGAAAGGTCAAGAATAAGGTCAAAAAGATCATCTCAGGTCATAGAAAGATAGACAAAGAAAGACTGGTGGAGGAGTACTCTGACGATGAAGACGTTCCTTCCAAAAAATATGAAGAGCAAGAGGCAAACATCCCGGATACAGACAAGAAACCTGAAGGTAATCTTACTAATATATATATATATATATATATATATATATATATATATATATATATATATATATATATATATATATATATATATATATACTTTACAGGACGTCGCAATCTACTCCAGCATTTTATGGCTGCTTGTGATTTGCTTGGCAGCAGTTTGCCATTGTTTTCTGATCGTCCGACGCTGATATTATTGCTAAAAATTAAGACAAGGCCTTTCATGGTTGCTAAGGTTTCTTGGCAAGTTTTGCAGAAGGTAGTTTGTCGCAGCTTTCTCTCTGGGCAGTGATTGTACTATAATATAAATGTTACAGAAGATTTCTAAGACTGTCTTGTATAAAGAAAAGAACAAATGCTTACATACTTCAAGAGCTGAATATTGAAGAAGGTTGGTTATTAAAGACGATAAAACAGAAAATTAACATATTGTGGTCACTTAAAACGTCACGAAAGTTTGGAGAGAACAGTAATGGAGGGATTATACCTGGGAAGAGAGGAAGAGGAAGGCCAAAGAGAGGATGGGTGCAAGATCTGGCGGATGATCTCCAGATGGGTGTATCGAAGTGGGACATATTGCTTATCATCGAGAGGTTTTCCGGAAGGTTGTTATGAGAGCTAGGTTCTGCAAAGACATGCTACTGAACGAATGAATGGTCTGCTTCCAAATTATCTGCAGGTGATTTCGAAATCAGGAATCGCTTAATGAAGTTCGCTACCCCGTCGTTACAAAATCCCTGGAAGGGAAAAACGGAGAGGGAGAATGAGAAATAAATATATATATATATCTTTGGCACCTTCCCGTCTTGACAGACGATAGTTTGTGCTTTAAAAAGGCATAATAACTTATATATATATGTAGTCAGCGTTGTTATACAGTTAGGGCATTGCTGTGTATAAAAACACATGTGAACACAACACTTACATCTTCAGCAACAATGTTTGCACGACATGGTGGTGGTTGTCATAAAAGTGGCGGATATTTCCAAGCTTGTCCTGGGCCTTCAGGTCCACCCAGGTTTAAATAGGTACCATCAAGAGCCCTGAGAAATAAAGGCTATCGGCGTAATGTAAACCACACCACCCCTGAGTGTCGGTTTGCTAATACAAATATGGGGGGATTGTATTATAAGCCAATACACATCAAGTGTAAAATGCCCCTTTATTTAAAAAAAGATATCAAAGCATGTGTGTGTGTCTGTGTGTCTGTGTGTGTGTGTTGAACAAGCGGCTAGAAAGTCGAATAGATGCCCTGGAGATGTCGATATACAGAAGAATATGTCATATTTCATGAAAGTCAAATACAGAGGTTCTAGAGAAACTGGGTATGAAAAGAAAGTTGATGAAAGAAATAAAAAAGAGGCAGGTGAAATATTTCGGCCGCGTTAAAAGACTTAACACTCTTATAAAAACCATACTGGAGGGCAAGGTTGAGGGCAAGCGAGCAAGAGGAAGACAATGATACAAGTGGGAAGATAAAATCAAGAGATGGGCGAACATCAGCCTGACAGAGTGTACAGTCAAGGCGAGAGACAGACAGTGTTGAAGATCCATTGCAGCCAACCTTCATTGCGGAGACGGAACCTGATTGATTGATTGATTGATTGTGTGTGTATACAGATATTAACGAATAACTGCCATCAACTGCCTATAGTACCTTGCTGTGTAGGACAGGGGTTTTGAGCCTGAGGAATTATGAGCATCTGACTAGTACAGTCACCACGAACTGTGCAGGTTAGTGTTTTCTTTTTGGCCCAGTCAGAAAATAATCTTCACCTTACCGAATATTCGAACTCGAATCTCCCGAAGAAGAACCCCGCATTCTTCGGGCAGCCACTCTTCATAAACGAATAACCAACCTGCTAAATAAAGACATAATAAAATGAGTTCCTTTCCTTATACATTTTCCGATGCATGGACGTTCGGGTTATCCGTGCCTTGAAAAGGGCGGGCATTTATCGATGAGAGGCTGGCGTAGACAATTATCCCCAGACCTGGTACAAAACAACCTTTTATACACAGGACAGAAGTTACATAAATTTTATAAATTGTAACCAGAACACTTTATTTTCGATTCATTGTTATGTCACCAATCTTGGTTAACAAACAATTCAGCGATCTATGGCATTATTTCAGCAACTGGTTTTGCTTTCTGTCCATAATCCTTATGTGTGGGTTTTGATAAATACGAAGGGGCTTCAGACGAAACCCTTAAAGGCGATATAGATTACAATAACCATGTCATTGTCTTGTAGCCTGTCGATATTGCTGTTAAGGATGCCAACAGTGTTAAGCAAGTGCCTTCACGGTACATACAAACACGGTTGAAGTCATAAGGACCGCTTACAGATGGCCGGCCCACTTTTGACATGCACCAACCGATTTTTGTTTTTAAAAAATCAGTGAATGGGTGAAACCTATAGAAATTCATCGGCGAATGAAGGTCCAGTATGGTAATGCATGTCTGTCAGTCCAGCAAATGTATGAGTGGAGTAGGAAGTTTCAAAAGGGCGTGACTTCTGTGACAGTCTTTACGGTCCGATGAAGAGGTACGGCAGGTGGTGCATGAGTGGTTACACAATCGACTAAAGAGGATTTATTTCTACAGGAATCCAAGCACTTTGTCAGAGGACTTGCATTGAACGCAGTGGTGACATTTTGACGTAGTGGTTTTTGTTGTTGTTGTGTAGTGGTGACTATCGAAAATTGATTCATTTGTTATGTACTTTTTCAGAATTAATTCACCCTTCAACCCCCCCCCCCCCCAAAAAAAAAAAAAAAAAAAAAAAAAAAAAAAAAAAAAAACAAACAAACAAACAAACAAACAAACAAACAAAACAACAAACAAAACAAAACAAAACAAACCAAACCAAACAAACAAACAAACAATGAAGATTTTCATTTGAATTACGCTTGTAATAGACCTGGACTAGGAAGCCACTGTTCTAGGGTTGTCTAGTTGGCCAAGCATTGTTGTACACTTGTTGCTTCAGCGAGAAGCTCTCATTTGTGGGAGACATATTCGAATCCCGCTGTGTCCACTATAACTTTCAATTTTTGTATGTGAATAATGAAGACAAAAACAAACTTTTGCGTAATTTATTGTCTGGCATATTTCGTGGCAGCTCTTCTGGTGCATAATGCAGAAATCACTGGAAGTAGTGCAAGGCAAAACAATGAACCCTTCAAGCTCAGTTGTACAATATAATATTCTCACGGCAATTAAACGGTCTACCATGATCATTTTACACTGACTATCATGTCGGTTTGTTCAGACACCAATAGATTGACCATACGAATGGCAACTGCTTCAGCAATTGTTCACATTCGTCCATTTTGTGTCAAACATTGTCTCTATTAATCACGTGACCTGACTCAAGCTTCTGCAGTACGCACCAGACCAGCTTTCGCCAAATATTCCAAGCCTATACATCGTGAAACCTATCGTTTATTTTATCATTATTCACACTCACTACGGGACATCATTGTTTTGAAGTTTTATATTGTCAGTGTGTCCTTTGATCTCAAACGTCTTTCCTCTACTTCTATCAATGACAATAAATGCCAGTGAATGTATTTTTCATGCTATTAGAATGGCCAGAGGGGCTGTCCAAAGGTTGACTTATGTGTTCTCAACACTGAATTTGTACGTCACTTTCAGACTCAAATCTCAAAATCAACCCAGTGGTAGGAAGTGACATGGTCACAGACGCATTGAAAGCCCCTGGTGCAAAGGTAGGTGTATGTATGTGTAGTGTATATATGAACATTTATGTTACATATATGTATCATAATTAAAGGCTTTGAATACTGGTGTTGGCGATCATCCTACTTCACATCTTGCCATCTCCATCATATTAAAATTCATATGCTGACACATTTCACTACAAAAGGCTGCAATTACAACAGGCTGTCAAAACATTTTCTCTCTATGTATTCCTCTATATCTCTTTCCACAAATCTTTCAACTGTCACAATATGTTCTAGTTTTATCTTCTCATGATGTGACCAACAATGACTACTGCATCTTTTTAATGTTTGTGAAAAGTTGATTTTTCTGTCTTAGCCCCTTTCATTAAAACTTCATCTCAGTGGTCTCAAAGATTTGTTTTGTCGCAACCACATGTTAAAATTGGTTCTATATAACATACAGTAATTATTTTTCTTTTCCCCAATGACAGGGATTTGTCGCATGCAGTTATATATTTTATAAAATTCAGTTGATTGCTTGTCCTATTCTGTTCTTTATCTCCATGACACATATTCTATAAGATGATATCCATATATCAAGAAACTTGCATTTCTGTACTTGCACCAAATTAAAACCATATACTTATGTATATATACATGTTCAGTCCATATCTTTCATATTACTATTATTTCTGTTTTATTTATTATTCAAGCTGAGGCCCGCATCTTAACTGTTTGCATTTACTTGATCAATGATTTGTTCTAGTTCCTTCTGACATATTGCTATCAAAGTGGTGTCATCGGAATAACTTTAAAAGATGACTTGCATTTTGTTTACAGTGCATGGCAGTCAGCCTCAACATTTTAGCTGTTTGTGATTTACTAGGCAAGTTTACGTTCTATAGCTTGACATTGCTTTCTGAACGATCGACACTCAAAAAAGTCGCTTAAAAGTCGACAGGGTCGACTTCATTGCACCGGGTTTTATCCTATATGGCTCGGTCTCTTTCCGCATCGCGGAAAGCGTCGCACAAAGCACGAACTCCGTAGCTCTAACGATCAACACTCATACCATTATATACAATCAACACAAGATGGCCTGCTTGCAAATCACCTGCAGGTAATTTCGACAGTGGTATGCGGGATTGAAAATTGCTTTCGCTATTGTCAGCGTGACGGGTAACATCCCAACCGTTACTCCAACACAATCACGAGAACACTATCCATCGAACCAAATAACGGATATGGAATACATGAAATACAAGTACCTAGCATGGAATACAAACATGACACTTCTAACACCATTGAATCTTTAATAACAGCAACAATTACTATTACGACGACGATAGTGACGGTAACAACAACATCAGCAGCAACAACAACAGCAAAAAAAAAAAAAAAAAAAAAAATAACAAAAAATAAACAAAACAACGAGTATTAACAACGACGATGCCGATAAAAGTAACAACAATAGATTAATATTCTATTTCTGCAGCCTGGTCGCGGTTTTGGAGGTACGACGGGAGCCATACCATTCGGCAGTGCTGAGGCCTCCTACTCAGATCAGCCTTTCTTCGGCAAGTGGATCGCTGTGATGAGGTTGTTGGCTGAATATCAGGTTTGATGTTTGTCTTTAGAGTATCAGAATATCAGATAATCCCATAACATTATGCACTAGTCTATCAACCAATACCACAACAATATACTCTTATATATAGAGAACGAATGACCGAACAAATTTTATTTTCAAAGGGTTAAGAATTGGGCACGCAGGCCCGCCTGACATTCTGCTCTTCTTCTCTATTTCCTCTCGTACATTATTTCATTCAACATCACTTATGAAGCTAATCTTAGACAACAAAAGAACAATAAGCATTAAAATGCATGAAACATAATCAATAATACATGACCCACTGAGACAATATTTAACACGGGCTTTATAAATACCTAAGGAAGGTGTAATGTACCATACATATGGGAATATTTATTGGCTAGTTGTTGTTTGAGATAATATTCATTATTATTGGTTTTTAAAAAAAAAAAAAGGGGGGGGGGGCATGTAGTCAGTACTGATGTAGTGTTCAAACAGGTTGCGACTGTATGCATAATGATTGGTGATGTCTGTGATTTCTTGTGGAAGATTGTTCCACACGTGAGCGGCAGAGTATGCTAAGCTTGTTTTATATAAGTCTATCCTAGGTTTAGGGACATGAAGTATAGTTAGTCGTTCGCTATGTCTTGCGTTATATTTGAACAATGGCCAAAGGTAGCATGGAGCATTTTGAAATAGGATTTTGTGAATTAGTTTAGCCTTATTAAAAAGTAGGTGTTTGTGGAGTGGTAGTATCTGAAGACTTTCATGTAGGTTAGAAGTGTCGATAAGCTTTTCACCATTAATTAAACGCACTGCCCTTTCTGGAGGGAATAAAGGCGTTTTGTTATTGATTTGGAGCATCCATCCCAGATTGTGGAGCAATAATGAATATGTGTTTGTATGTGGAAAGTATAGAATATCTTTCATCAAGGAAATTTTTAATTTTGGCAATTTGGTATGCTGTTTAGGCTATGTGTTTAACGAGAGCTTGAACATAGGAATTAAAAGTTAGATTTTGGTTAATGATAAGACCTAGTGCCTTGTGCTCGGTTACACTTTCTACACACATTCTACACTTTTCTACTTGCTACCAATGTTCAGCTGAAGAGTTATCTGTGAGTTTAGATTAATAAGTCTTTGCCTGGTTGCTGTTAACATAGATTTTGTTTTAGAAATGATAATTTTCACGCGGTTTGCATGATTCCAGTTACTTACACTATTTAATTGCTGTTGCAATGATGATTCTAGCACATTGCAATCAATAGCTTTTGTATATACAGTACTGTGCAGTCATCTGCAAATAAATCGCAGGACGACGAAAGACGAAGGGGAGGATCATTTATATAAATGGCAAATAACAGAGGGCCAAGTATAGACCCCCGAGGTACTCCAATATTAATGGTGATGGCTTGAGATAACGATTTATCGTCGGAAACTACTTGTATTTTGTCTAATAAAAATGATTTTGTTTTTATTAATGTCACTATATTAAAGCTTACTTTCATTGTTTCTAGTTTTGTTTTTAAAATTAGAATAATTTGATCAATCATATAGAATGCTTGTTTAAAGTCTATAAACACCGCTCCACATAGAGTATTGTTGTTAATATTTTGATGCCAGTTTTCTAACATGTTTGTTAGAATATGTTGGCCGAAACACTGACTGACAGTCAACTATTAGTGTGTGGCAAACTAAGTGTTCTAGTGTTGTTTTATGAATATGTTATTCTAGTGGTTTGGATAGTGAGGATAATATGGAAATTGGCTTATAGTAACTCATGAGACGATCGTCTAATGAACCAGTTGTTAAATGAGGATACACATAGCGATTTTAAAGGCTGATGCGAAGTGACCTTTCGTGAGACATTGATTATACAAATATATACAAGTTAGTGATTCGCAGACCGCCGGTGCAGAGTAGCAAAGGATCCGATTATTGATTCTGTCTAGTCCTGATGAGTTATTGTTTTATTAGGTTACTGAGATGAGTGGCGGGATAGGGGTATCCCCTATCAAAGGAGAGGTAAGGTGCCTCCTTCCCTCCGCTAGCCTACGGGATACCCTTGGTGCCTCCTTCCCTCCGCTAGCCTACGGGACACCCTTGGGCAAGGTGGAGAACCCGTGTGGCCCCCGATCAGGGTTACGTGAAGCCATGAATGCAGGTGGTGGATGAAGTTGAAGAGCAGCCGACAGATAGTTGTAGGTTATGGTCTCCAGCTTCACGACGGTAGGCAGAGGGTCTCCTTTTTGGAAGACAATGGCTACGGTCATCGACCAGTATGGTCACTGCTAGGAGGGAAAGCAATGGCAAACTACTCTTTTTACAGATGCCAAGAACATTATGTACTGCAGTCTTATCGATAATCAGAGAAACGGCGTAAATGGGTGCTCCATAGGAGTAACCTCGCCCGGCAGGGGTAGTCATGTGCACCAGGTGACTCCAGACCGTCATCAGGCGACTGAGTGCAAAAGAATATCAACATTGAAAGTAGGAACTTGGAATGTAAGAACTATGAGTAGGGATGGGAAATTTGATAACATTAAGAATGAAATGAGAAGATTAAATATTAACCTGTTAGGTGTATGTGAGACCAGATGGACAGGAATGGGCATTATGACATCTGAGGAATATAGAATAATCTATTCTGGCGGAGAGAAACAACAGCGAGGAGTAACAATTATAATGGATACAGAGAGAGCAAAATCGATCAAAGGATATTGGACTGTATCAGACAGAGTGTTACTGGTGAAGTTGAGTGGAAGACCTTTTGATGTCAACGTCATACAAGTTTATGCACCAACAGCTGACGGTAGTGATGACAGCATCGATGAATTTTATAGTAATTTAGAGAAAGCCTTCAAAATAGGCAAGAATTCTGAAGTAACTATCATAATGGGTGACTTGAATGCCAAAGTTGGAAATCAACAGGACGGATGCATAGTAGGCAACTATGGGCTAGGGGAACAGAATGAAAGAGGTTGCAGACTAGTACAGTGGACAAAAGAGCAAGATTTGATTATTGGAAACACCTGGTTTCAACAGCGCCCAAGGAGATTATGGACATGGAGGAGTCCTGATCATAAGATTAAAAATCAGATTGATTACATTCTCATCAACAGAAGATTTCGAAATGCCTTAAAAGTCGCAAAAACTATACCAACCGCAGACTGCTACAGCGACCATAGATTAATCTTAAGCAATTTACATATAAAATTAAAGAAAGTCAAATATTCACCAAGAAACACACAATTTGATCTACAAGCACTGAAGAGTGAGGAAATAAAAGATAAATTCAACGTAGAGGTAAAAAACAGATTTGATGCATTGTCCGATATGGAAATATTATTTCAAGATGTCAATGACCAATGGGAAATGTTAAAGAAATCAGTCAACCAAGCTGCAGAAACAACCATTCCAAAAGTAAAGATAATAGGACGCAAGAAATGGATGACGGAAGAAATCTTAAAACTCATGGAAGTAAGAAGAAATAACAAAAATAACAAGGACAAATATGAAGAGATTCATAGGAAAATTAGGAAGCTATGCAAAGAGGCAAAAGAAACATGGCTTGAGGAAAATTGCAAGGAAATTGAACACCAACACAATACCCGGGATACCAAATTAATGCACAAAAGAATTAATGACATCACTAACAAAAGAACACACACATCAACGGGTTGCCTAAAAACCAAAGATGGCAAAATCATAATAGAAAAAGATCAGATTTTACATGCGTGGTCAGATTATGTGAAAGACCTTTATGATGATACACGAGAAGAACAATATGATCATCGGAATAATAATGAAGGACCATCAATTTTGAAGATAGAGGTTCAGAATGCTCTTAACTATATGAAAACTGGCAAGACCCCGGGTACAGATAACATCACAGTAGAAATGATCAATGCCTTAGAAGAATATGGAATTGACCAAATCACCAGGCTGCTGAACGCAATATATGATGCTGGGGATATACCTCCTGAATTATGTAATTATATATTTATTGCAATCCCGAAGAAATCAGGAGCCATGGAATGCGATCAACATAGAACAATTAGTATAATGAGCCACATCACAAAGATTCTGCAGAGAATTATCATGCAAAGAGTTAGGAAGAAAATACAACCCGAAATAGGAGAAGAACAATGTAGGTTTGTAGAAGGCAAGGGCACAGTAAATGCTGTGTATATACTGAGAACAGTAATTGAGCGTTCTATAGAAGTAAACAAGGATCTATATCTTTGCTTTATTGACTACACAAAGGCTTCCGATAAAGTGAGACATGTTGACATGATACGGATGCTTGAATATCTACAAATTGATGGAAAGGACCTTAGACTTGTAAAAAACATATATTGGAAACAACAAGTTGCCATAAGAATTTATAACGATATAGGTCAATATCAGTCTATTACAAGAGGTGTGAGACAGGGATGTGTAATGTCTCCATATCTTTTTCCCCTGTACAGTGAATATATATTTAGAAATATAGAAGATATGGAAGGAATCAACATTGGGGGACAATACATCGATAACATTAGATATGCAGATGATACAGTCTTGATAGCAGGCAATGAAAAAGACCTGAACAATTTAGTAGATGCGGTTGTTGCACACAGTGAACAACTAGGGTTAGAATTAAATTGTAAAAAGACACAGATTATGGTCGTCACTAGGAAGAAGGAAATACCACAATGTGATATACGAGTAGATGGACATATTCTTAAACAAGTGAATCGATACTGTTATCTCGGCACAGTCATAACATCTGATGGGAGATGCCTTGAAGAGATTAGAATAAGAATTGCCATTGCGAACAAGATGAAAAACATACTGAGCAACAAAAAGATATCAATTGAAACGAGAAAAAGAGTGTTGAGATGCTACATAGAACCTATACTTCCGTAATGCTGTGAAGCGTGGACAATAAGCAGTCAAGCCGAAAAAACAGCTAATGGCTGTGGAAATGTGGTTTCTGAGGAAAATGCAAAGAATACCATGGACAGATAGAAAAACCAACGAACAAATCCTTCAAGAAACAAATGAAGATCGTAAACTGATTAGAGTCATTAGACCTAGACAGTCAAAATTATTTGGGCATGTTATGAGAAATGAATTGGAGAACTTGGTGACAGCTGGCAAGATCGAAGGAAGGAGATCAAGGGGAAGACTTGGAAGCAAATACCTGGATGGCTTGGCCTGGTTTCATGGTCGAGACAGGAACACAGAGCTGATCCACGACTCTGGTGATCGAGTGAGATGGCAGAACATGACCGCCCACGCTTACCGGCATGGCACATGACGGATGGATGGATGGAGATGAGTAAATACTTCAGTGGTCTTCAATAACTGTAGACGGATAGATATACAGACAGACAGACAGACAGACAGACAGACAGTCAGACAGTCAGACAGATCCCCGCCAGGGACTGGGCGAAGCCGGGCCGGGTCAGCTAGTAAATTAGTTTAGTTTAGTTTAGTCAATAGATCAACATCACGGCACACGGTTTAACCCATAAGTGCTCCGTTTTCCTCCTAACTCAAACCTGAGTCTGGAGAAACTCAGCTCAATGCACGAACTCCGTTGCATCGGCGAGGATCCTGAAATACTTTGGGTAGATTTTTAACTCGAAATTTTGCCCGGGCAGCGCCGTTCGGCTACTCTTTTTCGATTTCCAACTGCCAAGGGATTTTTTACGTGAGCAACAATACACACGGGCGTCCAATCTCACTACCCAGAGACCAGGGGAAATTTTATTACTGGAAGTTCAGGTGGATTTTTTAAAATAAATCCCGGTCCCCACCGGGGCCTGAACCCGGGACCTCCAGCACTCGAGGCGGACACCATACCTCGAGACCACGCAGCCCCCTGTCAGCTAGTAAATGATAAATAATAGTCAGCCAGTGAGCCTACAACTTTTTCTTACTTTTCTTCCTCATCGCCATCGTAATATTCTTCTTCGCAGAGATAGAAACACAGGCAGAGTTAGACGGAGACAAGAGAGAGAGAGAGAGAGAGAGAGAGAGAGAGAGAGAGAGAGAGAGAGAGAGAGAGAGAGAGAGAGAGAGAGAGAGAGAGAGAGAGGAAAAGGAGAGAATGATTGAACGCTTGCTTTATCCGTTGGCTGTGAGATCGAATAAAGGACTGATCGACTGATGCGTTTATTGGTTGGTTGACTGATTGCTAGATGGATGGACAACCAGACAAAACGATCTTCCGACTAACAGATCGACAGATAAGTAGACAGGCCATTGTGTGTGTGTGTGTGTGTGTGTGTGTGTGTGTGTGTGTGCATGTGTACGTCTGTATGTATAAATGTATGTTTATATTTTGCCTTTACGTTATTTTATTTACAGCTTCTGAACTTAAAACATGTCTCTTTCTTTCAGTACATATCAGTGCTAATCATTTCCTGGTTTATGGGTTTTGGCATTGGCATTATCTTCACTTTCCTCTTCTGGCATCTCCAAGACCTGGGAGGCTCTCCGACCCTGTTTGGTGTAGCTTCAGTGATCAACCACATCTCAGAACTGCTGGCCTATTTCATGACCGGCTCATTGATCAGCCGATTTGGTGAGCACATGTCACTGGGTTCTGTTTCTGTGCACACAATTCACTTCTCTAAATTGCTTGACATTTACAGGACGTTGCAGTCATATCCAGCCCCGTTTGATGGTTTGTGACTTTCTGGGAAATTTTACGTTCAGAAATTTGTCATAAATAAATGGGAATATTCTTCAACAAGTGAATATTTACAATTATCTCGGAACAGTAATAACATCCGATGGGAGATGTCTTGAAGAGATTAGAACAAGAATCGCCATTGCGAAAGTAGCCTTTAGCAAGATGAGAAACATACAGACCAATAAAATGTTGTCAATTGCAACGAGAAAAAGAGTGTTGAGGTGCTACATAGAGCCTGTACTTTTGTATGGATGTGAAGCTTGGACAATGAGCAGTCAAGCTGAAAAACATCTGATGGCTGTTGAAATGTGGTTTCTGAAGATAATGCAAAGAATACCATGGACAGACAGAAAAACCAATGGCCAAGTACTACAAGAAAGAAATGAACATCGTAAATTGATTGGAGAAGTTAGACGTAGACAGTCAAAATACTTTGGACATGTTATGAGAAGAAATACATTGGAGAACTAGGTGACACCTGGCAAGATCGAAGGGACGAGAACAAGGGGAAGGCAAAGAAGTAAATATCTGAATGACTTGACCAGATGACATGGTCGATACAGGAACACTAAGCTGATCCACGACTCTGGTGATTGAGTGAAATGGCGAGTCATGACCGCCCACGCTTATCGGCATGGCACATGATGGGATAATTGATGTGTGGAAACATGTGACCGCCTATGCCAATTGGCCAGGTATTTAATAATTATGTGTATGTAATCATGTACAGTGTCTTTTGCATCAGCTGTGAAGAATTTTCTGAATCTATTGGCGTATATTGATACATGTCTGTGCAAATTTAAATTCGTAGTATTGTCTACTCCATTGTAACCCTACATTTGTTAATATTTGCATAGGACATGTGAAAGTACTGTATGCTGGGCTGGCAGGAAATGTGGCCAGGTTTATGTACATCTCACTTCTAACGAATCCTTGGTGGGTGATGCCTTTTGAATTTGTACAAGGTAAGTGACAGTGGAAACTAGATCTTTATGTAACTAGAAGAAAGAGACCGACAACATTATTTGGTCACGTTATGAGAAGAGACGTATTGAAGCATATTGTGATAACTGAACAAATCCGTGGGAAAAGAGGCAAAGGCAGACCAAAAGAAATAATGTTGCTTGAACTGAGACGGAGGCATGGAGGAATATCATCAGCGGAGTTGATCCGAGGCACAAAAGACCGAAACTTGTGGAAAGACAAGAACGTCTAAGTTAGCTGTCAAGGCACATGATGATGATGATGAAGTAACAGTCATAACGGTGGCGATGGCGTAACGGTTATGATGTTACACTGACAATGGCATGAGGGCAGCCGGAAAAGGCTTCGATTACCAGCTTTCGTCGTTGGCTACCGAAGGGAAAGATGGTCACCTATCCCTCCTTGCACTAAAGCATATCCTTTACAGGAAGTCACAGTCAACCCCAGCATTGTTTAATGTGTGTGATTTCTTGGCAAGTTTACGTTCCGTAGTTTGCCATTGATTTCCGAACGGTTGCTCTCATGCCAAATCTCCCGCAGCTGTGTTTAAAACGCGTAAGAGAGGGAGAGAGAGGGAGAAAGAGGAAAGACAGCGGAAGTGAGAAGGAGAGAGAGAGGGAGAGAGGAGAGAGAGATGGAGAGAGAGAGTGATAAATAGGGAGAGAGAGGGAGAAAGAGGGGCAGAGAGGGGGAGGGAGAGAGAGAGGAAGATAGAGAAGTAGAGAGCGTTAGTGCGAGAGAGAGAGAGAGAGAGAGAGAGAGAGAGAGAGAGAGAGAGAGAGAGAGAGAGAGAGAGAGAGAGAGAGAGAGAGAGAAGGGCCGGATGGGATAAAGCCCGGCGCAATGAAATCGCCTCTCCGGACTTTTCATACTTTATAAAACATTGTTTCTCTGCAGGATCCCAAAACACCCTATTTGTCTAACTGAATAACGTATGGGCTTGACCCCTTTCAGGGCTGACCCACGCGGCTGTGTGGGCTGCTTGCTGCGCTTATATCACCCATGCCATCCCCGTGGAGCTGCGTTCGTCTGCCCAAAGTATTATACAGGGGCTTCATCATGGGCTTGGCAGGGGCTGTGGGGCTGTGTTTGGTGGTCTGTTGGTGCGCAAATATGGTAGGTCAACTACTGATTCCTTTCTGATCTGATCTCTTGGTATTACATTTTCTTTACTTATTGCTGTTCAAATATTATTTCATTCTGAAATATACGTGTTTGTGTTATGGTTATTTATAATTACAGATGAGAAAAATCTACCCGCAGTAATTACCGAATGTGTTAAGTTGAGGGATGATAACTTCAGTAAAAAATATGAGATGATGTTGAAGCGCCGACAGAAAGATGTAAATAACACAACTTAGCTGTAAAGACACAATACAGCCAATATCTGTCTCAGGAGGGACAAGGGAACAAGAGAAGGAATATATATGTTTACAACCAGAATGTCATATATGTATATGTAATACCAACGGATGGTCTTCCGTTGTATAATTCAATATGAAGGTTATGCGGCAGCCAAGGCAATAGTACATCATCATCATCATCATCATCATCATCATCATCATCATCATCATCATCATCATCATCATCATCATCATCATCATCATCATCATCATCACCACCACCACCACCAATACCACCACCACCACAGTCGCCGCCGCCATCATCATCATCATCATCATCATCATCATCATCATCATCATCATCATCATCATCATCATCATCATCATCGTCGTCGTCGTCGTCGTCGTTGTCGTCGTCGTCGTCCTCCTCCTCCTCCTCCTCCTCATCATCATCATCATCATAATCATCATCATCATCATCATCATCATCATCTTTCACTTTTGCCATCATGCGTCGTGGTGAGGAATAATTTACATCCCGATAGATGCCACTGGACAGGCTTATTCTATGTGATTGTACAATACCTTTGCTGTCGTCAGTCCATTTTCTTCTTGGGCGCTCTTTTGCGTTCATATGAGATCTTTTTTTTTGGTGTTTTGTCAGATCTACAAATTAACAGGAAAGACATTAGACTTGTCAACAACACAACCAAATATATGAAACAACATCCTGCCATAACGATTTATAATGACGTAGGTCAATATCTGCTTATTAAGAGAGGTGTGCGGTAGGAATGTGTAATGTCTCCAGATCTGTTTTCCTTATGCAGTGAAAATGTAATGAGAAATATAGAAGATATGAGAGGAATCGCCACATGGGGATCCATACCATCAATATTATTAGATATGTGTTGATGAAACAGTATGGATTGCAGACAATAAACATGATCTGCAACATTTAGCAGATGCGGTTATTGTACATACTGAAAACCGGGGTTAGAATTAAATTATAAGAAAACAGATTATGGTCGTGTCTGAGAAGGAAAAAATACCACAATATAATATACGAGTAAACTTGAACTTTCTTATACAAGTGAATCAGTACAACTATCTCGGAACAGTCATAACATCTGGAGGGAGGCAACTGGAAGAGATTAGAACAAGAATTACTATGGCAAAGGTAGACTTTTGCAAGATGGAAAAATACTAACCAATAAAAAGTTGTGAAACGTAGACAATGAGAAGACAAGCTGCACAATATTTAAGGGCAGTGGAATTGCGATTTATGTGGAAAATGCAAAAAATACCTTGGACAGACAGAAAAACAAGTGAGCATATCCTGCAAGAATAAATTAAAAACCAGAAACTGATTAGATAAATTAAACATAGATTTATTGATCTGTGTTGGCAATGTTGAATCACGCGTGCAAGTGTTCACTGATTTATTGATATATGTTGGCAATGTTGAAACACGTGTGCATGTTCTCACTGATTTATTGATCTGTGTTAGCAATGTTGAAACACAGTCACGTTTTCGCTGATTAATTGATCTGTGTTGGCAATTTTGAAACACATGTGTATGCTTTCACTGATTTAATTGATCTGCGTTGGCAATGTTGAAACACATGTGTATGCTTTCACTGATTTAATTGATCTGTGTTGGCAATGTTGATACACATGTGTATGCTTTCACTTATTTAATTGATCTGCGTTGGCAATGTTGAAACACATGTGTATGCTTTCACTGATTTAATTGATCTGTGTTGGCAATGTTGAAACACATGTGTATGCTTTCACTTATTTAATTGATCTGTATTGGCAATGTTGAAACACATGTGTATGCTTTCACTTATTTAATTGATCTATGTTGGCAATGTTGAAACATTTGTGCATGTTTTCACCGATATATTGATCTGTGTTGCAGGAAGTGTGGTCACGTTCCGCATCTATGGGGTCGTGTGTATCATCGTGTTAGCTGCCTATGTTGGCGTTAATTTCTTCTTACAGGTAATATTCTTTCCAAACACATACACTTTGTGTTCTGCATAGAAATACCTGCCACGGCAGTGTTGAAATAATTGTTTCTTCCAGGCTCCCAGCTTTGGTATCTGATAATACAGTGGTTCTCAACCGGTGGGGAATTCTCTCCCCCCCCCCCAGGGGGGAATTTTAGGGTTTCCACGGGGGGGGGGGGGGAGAGTGAAATGAAGATCATTTCAAGATCGCGTTAATACAAGAACCGATTACTTGATATTGCTTTTCCTTTCATACTTTACAGTTATGCACGTCTCATCCTTCTAAAATTCTTTTATAAAGTAATTAGACCCACAAATCACGTTTTATGTGGATGTCTAGGCCTGATTTAACATATTTACCTTCCATTTTTACGTACGCTGTGTAGGGGTCGGGGATTTTTAGGTAGGAAATATGAAAGGGGGGAATGACGTTCTGAATATATGGTGAAGGAGGGCACGGGCCTAATTTTTGATAGGAAGGGGGGAATGATGTTCTTAAAATATGGTGAAGGGGGGCACGGGCCAAAAAAGTTGAGAACCACTGTGATAATACATATGTCTAGCAATGTTATGTTTAAACATTTGTATTGATATAATTGCAACAGAGAGTCAAAGCAAATGACTAAGTCTGAATAATAGGAAAAGAAAACACACCAAAAGTAATAGTAATTGCAAAGAAAAAATGTCTTCCCAAATGCAACATTACACTCGCTTAAAATCGCTTAAAAGTCGACAGCGTCGACTTCATTGCACCGAGTTTTATCCCATATGGCTCAGTTTCTTTCCTCAGTGCAGAATGCCTCGCACAAAGCACGAACTCCCTAGCTCCGGCGACAACCCCCGATAGTCTCCGAAAAAATACACTCGTGATCCGAAAGACGCGGCCCGGAATCGAACCCACAACCTTCGGAGCCTGAGTCAGACGGTTTGACCACTTCTCCACGGAGACTCCCCTTGGTGGCCAGGATGGGGAACGAACCCACGACATTTGCATTATCAGCAGCATCAAAGTGAATAGAACCAGTCTGAAGCAAATCAATATATTTAAGTATTTGAGTACTTTAATAATAGCAAATGTAAAGTGTATTCGGGATGGTAAATGAAATATAGTCCAAACAAAAGCAGCATTTTGCAAGATGAAAAATATTTCTCGCAATATGTCTTTCACAGTAAAGATGAGGTGATGAGTTCTTCAGATCCATATTAAACCATTATGTACGAAAGAGAATCATGGACAATTAGCAAACAAGTACTCAATTATGTGGAAGTTGTGGAGATGGGGTTTCATAGAACAAAAATGAGATCACCACTAAAGGATAGAAAGAGTAATAAAGACATCTCGAAAGCAGTTAAGTCACGAAGAGATCTGGTTATTAGCATAACAACAAACAGTCTACAATATTCCCCGTCCGTGCTTTATGATATGTATTAGTTCTTCTCCTAATACGGGCTTGAATTTCTGGAAAAGATTATTAACGAGGGTGCTGTAGTTTAAAAGACAATTAACGAGGGTGGTGTAGTGAAAAATATAATTAACGATGGTGTAGTTTAAAAGACAATTAACGAGGGTGGTGTAGTGGAAAAATAATTAACGAGGGTGGTGTAGTTAAAAAGACAATTAACGAGGGTGGTGTAGGTGAAACGATAATTAACGAGGGTGGTGTAGTTTAAAAGACAATTAACGAGGGTGGTGTAGTGGAAAATATAATTAACGATGGTGTAGTTTAAAAGATAATTAACGAGGGTGGTGTAGTGGAAAATATAATTAACGATGGTGTAGTTTAAAAGACAATTAACGGGGGTGGTGTAGTGGAAAAATAATTAACGAGGGTGGTGTACTTAAAAAGATAATTAACGAGGGTGGTGTAGGTGAAACGATAATTAACGAGGGTGGTGTAGTTTAAAAGACAATTAACGAGGGTGGTGTAATGGAAAAGACAATTAACGAGGGTGGTGTAATGGAAAAGATAATTAACGAGGGTGGTGTAGTTTAAAAGACAATTAACGAGGGTGGTGTAGTGGAAAAGATAATTAACGATGGTGTAGTTTAAAAGACAATTAACGAGGGGGTGTAGTGGAAACGATAATTATCGAGGGTGGTGTAGTTTAAAAGACAATTAACGAGGGTGGTGTAATGGAAAAGATAATTAACGAGGGTGGTGTAATGGAAAAGATAATTAACGAGGGTGGTGTAGTGGGAAAGCGAAGAAGAGGAGGATCACAAGATATAATAGATAATTATAATTTACACATGACATCATTAGACACAGGAAGTCTGGCTTGTGATAATCATTTTGAAAGACTTTTGGAAGAATATTTTCCAAAATGTAAAACAATTCTTTCCCTTAGTGAATTTAAACACAAAAGTAATAAACAACAGGTTTATACAATTTAATTCTCTTACATACCTCAGGTGTACCTTGTACAGTTATTATGAAACGTTACTATAGTTTTCTGAGAAAAGATACACATAGTTTATATATATATATATATATATATATATATATATATATATATATATATATATATATATATATATATATATATATATATATATATATATATATATATATATATAAAGATTTATAAACTTTGAGACTCTAGATTACAATTTTGATGGTTAAGATGCAAAGTTAAGTACAATATTTTTGACACATCCAGAAAAAGGGTAAATTTTCACACGGAAGCCATGTGCCTCATGAACTGTTTGAAGACACGGCCCATCTGGCACCGCATGGCGTCCCTTCTGGCACAGCCAGGGATTTGTCCAGCAAGCGTTTGGCAGGAGAACCACAGCAAGGTAAGAGCACAGATCAAAGTGAAATGTGACTTCTTCTTTCTTGTTGGCGTTCACAGCGCCACAGTAATATGTCTCTTATAAGCAGTACTCTATCATCATCATCATCATCATCATCATCATCATCATCATCATCATCATCATCATCATCATCATCATCATCATCATCATCATCATGTGCCATGCTGATAAGCGTCGGCGGTCATGTTTCGCTATCTCATGCGATCACCAGAGTCGTGGATCAGCTCAGTGTTCTTGTCTCGAGCATACCACATGGCCAAGCCATTTGGGTATTTACTTCTCTGCCTTCCCCTTGCTTTCTTCCCCTCGATCTTGCCAGTGTCACCAAGTTCTTCAATTTATTTCTTCTCATAACGTGGTCAAACATGTTTGACCGTCTACGTCTAATTTCCCTAACCAGTTTACGGTTTTCGTTTATTTCTGGTATGATTTGATCATTGGTTTTTCAGTTTGTCCATGGTATTCTTTGCAATTTCCTCAGAAACCATATTGCCATAGTCATCAGATGTTTTTCAGCTTGTCTGCTCATTGTCCACGCTTCACGTCAATAAAAAAAAACGTGTTCTATGTAAGACCTAAACACTCCTTTTCTCGTCGCAAATGACATCTGTTTATTGGTCAATATGTATCAGATGTTATGACTGTTGGAGATAATTGTACCTATTCACTTGTTTAAGAACATTCCCATTTACTTGTATAGTAGTGTCTACTGTAGGTTAATTTAATTCCCGTATAGTTTTGGTGCAATTACGTTGATTTGCTGTCCACTCGCAATGGCGTTCAGGTTAAAAGTTGCATCAGTTGAGATGTGACTGGTATAGATACTTTTCTTCATAACCAGTACCAAAATATGTGGGATATATGGGGGAATATGGGAGATCTGGAAGATGTGGGAGATATGGGAGATTTGGGAGATGTGGGGGATATGGAAGATGTGGGAGTTGTTGAGATGTGGGAGATGTGGGAGTTGTTGAAATGTGGGAGATGTGAGTGTTGTGGAGATGTGGGAGATATGGGAGATGTAGGAGAGGTGAGAGCTGTGGGAGTTGTGAAAGACGAGAATGATGCTGGAGATGAGTCAGCCACCGATGTACTGATCACAAAGCACGCCGAATGCCATTTATCAAGGCAATATAGACCTACCACTATATTCACAGTGACCTGTGGCAGCGAAGTGGCTAGACGCTCGTCATCCAATCCGATGAGTATGCGCTTGAATCCTACTAATGTATAATGCCTCGGTGAATCCATTATTGTTCGCCGAATATAATATACGACACGCCTTTTCTCCAATATTATTGACTCCCATATTGAGTCCAAGCCCTTTCTTCAGAGCTATTGCTTTGATTTGTATACTAATGATTGGATGAACTTTGTTGACAGAGTATGGTGCATTGTCTAACGAAAGTGCCCCGAGAACACAATTTCAAGGATTTGCAGGTAAATAATTCACAGAGTATTTGAAACTAAATATTTACCACCTCCTCGCCAGATGTAAGGAAACTGCAAATACGAAAATACATATTTGTAAGTTTAGTAGGGTAGCTAGCCTGCCTCTATGCCTGTTGGGAGTGCTTGTACGCCTGTCTGTATCTTTGGTCTGCTGGGTGTCGGCTGGTCTGCACGCTTATTTGTATTTATGTATGCCCTTCTTACAATCAGTCGATGTCTTGGTCAACATCTCAAAGACGGTAACAACCTTTTGCAAGGTCATATCCAGTTCAACCCTGTGGGTTATATTTGACATATATAGTGTCTATTTGATTTCATATAATGCAATTGAAAATTGTTTATTGGCGTTTTTGAGCCATTATAATATTCAATTTTACTTCTCTATAGTCTTCATATAGATGTTTTATCTTATATTTTAACTATTTCATAATGTAAAGGTGATTTTATTCTGCTATATTTACTTTAATATTTACATCTTTTCATTACTTAACTTCAGTTTGTAGTGTTTTTTTTTTACTTAACAAGTAAATTGTCATTTACGAGGGGGCTTCAAATGAAAACCTTAAATTAAAAAAGAATATATTCCGTAAACGTAAAGAACATATGTATCATTTATCGATGTAGTCACCACTGCGTTCACTGCAAGTCCTTCAGCGCCGATAAAGTGCTTGGATTCCCGTAGAAAATAATTCCATTGGTCACTTGTGTAACCACTCATGCACCGCCTGCTCTTCATCGGACAGAAAATCAGTGAAACTACCTACTCTTGCTGAATTGACAGGCATGCATCACCATACTGGACCTTCTTTCTGGACCTTCTATAGGTGTCACCCCTTCACTCATCCAAAATCGGCTAACAGAACGATGCTCTTCTTTGGTGCTTGTCAAATGCTTGGCGACTATTTTTAAACTGTCTTTATGGTATTACCGTGTTCGTCTGCACCGTGATGTCACGCGCTTAACACTCTTGACACCCTTAGCAACAATATTGACAGGTTACAAGACAATGGCATAGTTATTGTAATTTACATCACACTTTTAAGGTATTTATTTGAAGCCTCCTCGATTATGCATTTTGTTCTGATGGTGTGAAGTTCAGTCCTGATTCTTACGTCTCAATGGCAATCTACTATTAACATGTTCTCGTTTGTGTTAGGTTCGTTGCAATGTGTCGTATATCCCTTCAGTGAATTCCTTTGTTGTTAATATTTCTTGCACACCTGACAATAATATTGCATGTTATTATGATTCTGACATTTGTCCTGGTTAGGTTCTTCTAAAGGGAAAATGCAACTCCCTGTTGTTTATTCACCAATTGCCATCTCCGGTACAGAACGTCACCGCGATAACAGTATGCAAAATTGTTATCCACTACAAGGCATATATCCTAACTCCTCAGTTTCCCTGGTACATTTTCCTCGATAATGATCTTTTCCAGACTTCCATGTCTTTGTACTTGTCCAACATGCTTCATTGTATAGGAACCTAAACACCATTAGATAATTAACAACAATAATAGCAACAACGTTGAAAACATGCGCATATGTATTCACACACAGTGTTCTTATCGCCAAGGCTTAAGGCTATATCTCTTAGTGCAATATAGATAAATCCATATTTGTTACAAACAAATGGAGACTTAGCACATATATGTATATCTCTAGTCAAACAATGCCAATTGTAAATAACTAAAAAAAAAATAATATTAGTAACATTAATGATTGCTGTAGTTGTTGCAACTGCAGCAGCAGTAGTAATAGTTATAGCTGTAGTAGTACTAGAAGCAGTTGTTGTAGTAGTATTAATAATAATAGTAGTAGTGGTAGGAGTAATAGCAGCAGCAGCAGCAGTATTAGTAGTAGTAGCATTTTTATTATTATTATTATTATTATTAGTAGTAGTAGTAGTAGTAGTAGCAGTAGTAGTAGTAGTAGTAGTAGTAGTAGTAGTTGTAGTAGTAGTAGTAGTAGTAGTAGTAGTAGTAGTAGTAGTAGTAGTAGTAGTAGTAGTAGTAGTAGTAGCAGTTGTTGTTGTTGTTGTTGTTGTTGTTGTTGTAGCAGTAATAGTGCTTTATTCTTTAATTGTTCTAAACTCTAAAATATCTTCCCGTGTTTTCACAGGCCCTCAGAAAGTAGCAAGCAATCGTCGTGAGGAAAATCCACTCCATCAGGTAAGAATACATTCAGATAACATAGCAAGAGAATGTTAGATAAACAACAATGGAAGATTACTTAATGTAGCAAAGGAATGCCGAATAAAGTGGCAAGACAAAACCAGATGCTGTGGTAAGAGAAAAATATACATAGTGGTAAAAGAAAGCTGGGTAATGTAGTAAAATAAAGTTAGGTATAACGGCGAGAGAAAGCCATATGTAGAACAAAGAGAAAGCAAGATACAATGCCAAGGGAAAGTCATATGTAGTATTATTACTATCTGTACATATGTTGTCATAAAGATAACAAGCGTTATGAAGACATCTTGGAATACAATAGCACACAAATACTACCTAGTAATTGACGTCTGTCAATTTTCTATGTTACGTTTTGTTAAGATATACACAAGAATTAGTTAAATAAAGAAAATCGAACAACTAAATATTCAAAGTCATTATGTGAGGCGCACCTTGGTAACATAAAAAGAAATACCAGGGCGGCATCCTCCTGTGCACTGACACGACTACGCCATTGAAACAATCTAACTATTTGAATACATGCCGTATGACAGTAGGCGGTACAACCCGCTTTCTGTTAGCGCCGAATGTTGGGCGGAACTCATCAAACCTGACACCCCAGATTGTGCCAACTGCTTCGGGCGGAGTAGTGCAAGTGGGAGGGTACAAGCAGACCGGGCCCTAAGCCTTGGTCGGTAACTGGTCTAGGATGGAAGCTCCGACAGGCGGGCAGTTAGAGTATTGCTTTGCTGATGCGGCAGCTTCTCCAGCTTCTCTTGTTCTAGACGGATTGGTGTTACCTTTCGTCAGGAGTAAACTAGACAGGCCGAGAGAGGGATCGTGCTGCATGGGCAACACATGGTCTCTAAATTCCGCTCAAGCTTTGTGTTAGGGGAGGCATAACTTCAGTTTACAAACTATCGTCTGTCAAAACGTCAAGGTGCCAGTCATTTGAATACAATAGAAAATAACAACAGTTAGGTAAGTGTGACGTCTGCGAAATAAATGTACATACCTTACAACGAAATTTAATACGGCCAACGTCAATCACAGGGTAAAAATCAATGATGATATAAAACATAAAAATAAATTAAAAATACAACGACATAACGAATCGACTTTCGATTATAATAACCTACTCTGGAACAACGCAAACAGATCTAAAGAAAACCATGAAATTATAAAATTTAATCAAATTAAAAGATAAACAGAAAAAGTCCAGATCTGTTTATCTTTTAATTGTATTACATTTCCTAATTTCATGATTTTCTTTAGGTCTGTTTGTGTTGTTCTGGATGTAGCTTTTTACGTCTATTCCTTGTGTCGCAGTATAACTTATTTTATTTTTTTTAAAAATGTCATCATTGATTTTCCCACTGTGATTTACGTTTGTCGTAGTGAAGTTAGTTGTAAGCTATGTTCCATATGTCTGTGTTTATTATCTCTCACTTTTTCGCAGGAGTTACACATACCTAAGTGTGTGTGTTTTCTATTGTTATATCCTGCTGCGCGGAAGCCAGGACATTGAACAAACAACTAGAAAGTCAAATAGAGGCCTTAGAGATGTAAATAATAAGAATATGTCGTACTTCATGAGAAAAAAACAATCAAAAAGATAGGTTCTTGAAAAACTGGGAATGAAAAGAGAGTTGATGAAAAAAATATATATGAGGAAAGTGAAATATTTCGGCAACGTTAAAAGATATAACACTCTTATAAAAACCATGCTGGAGGGCAAGGTTGAGGGTAAGCAAGCAAGAGGCAGACAACGATACAATTGGGAAGATAACATCACGCGATGGACGAACATCAATCTGACAGAATGTACAATCAAGGCGAGAAACAGACAGTGTTGGAGATCCATTATAGCCAACCTTCACTGTGGAGGCGGCACAGATTTATTGATTAATATCCTGCTGCGAACGTTACTTCTCTTATTTGAATACGACATGTATGTACATTAATGTCACAATTCATTTTTCCACAGGGCTATGAAGGGGAGCGAATCACATCATTCGAACCACCGCAACTTCCAAAGACCGTGTATAAAAGCCACCGCAAAACCAGCTACGACGATGATTACAGCCCTTGATTTCTCTTCCACATGTAGAAATATGTTCAGCATTTTAGTCTAGTCTTCATCATCATTCAGTGTCGTGGACAAGTAGAGTGTAGAGCCACTAATTTTGCGAGTTTAGGTGATGTTTAGTTTTACTCATATTGAATAGGTTTTAACTCTTATATAATAGAGAGTCAATGCTTGGAGACGGTATTGGTCTATACAAATATGAGGCGAGCACCATATACCGAATCCGAGGGCGTGCTAACGAAGTTGATAGAGAACTGCGCTGCGTATGTTGTGATCACAGTAGAACGCGGGTTCGATGTCTGAGTTCACCACCTACCAAACCAAGAGAAATATTGGCCTCCTTGCTCGCAGGCCTACAGCATGGCAAGGCACTATCACACCACGGACCTGCTGCTTCGAAACAACTTTTGTTACCACATGCCCAGCAGGCGTTAAGGATCCCTTACTTGACTTGATGAACATGAATATAAAAACAAGAATCAACACCACTGCATTCAGGACATTCTCTCACACGCCCCGTCATTTTTTTTTCAGTAGCCAATGAAACATTTCAATTGTGACAGCATTAGTAGCAGCATTAGCGAACTTCCACCTGCGTTGTCTTCTACTCGTTGAGTGTCATGCCGGCCCTCTACTCACCTAACCTGCATCCGTCTCTCCAGATGTTGGTCCATTGTATGGTCCGGTGTACTTTCCACTCGATCCCAGACAGCCTTCACAACATCAGCCTTTGATGTCCCACAGGGCTTCTCTTTCATAACTCACAAACTAAAAATGTTCCTCAACTCTGCCATTACCACATACAGACATGTTTTCCATTCCCTGAACACGTCATGGTGTAATCTGGAATCTCCTCTCGTCCAGCTGTGAGACCGTGATGGCATTTCTCAAACACTCCGTTAATTATCTTGAAGCAGTTTGTTGCTATTGGTCTGTCATATGATATCGTTATCACATTTTATAGGCTTGAGAACAAGTTGAGACATGTTGGCTAATCCTTCCCTCACTTTAGCAAGCTACGAGCTCAGATCGAACCCAAATCCGACCGTGCCTTGGACATTGCCAGCGCAGTTGGCTATCAACTTCTCTAGCCCGTCCGCTCATTTATATGTAGAGGATATGTATTACGTTCTTACTTTACACCAACAACTGTCTAGGAGAGAACGAGCCAATAATACAGGTCGTGCAAGAAGTAACCCTGCAACGTATGGTCCCTATCTAGTGGTTAGTGCGTTGGAGTGCCTAGACAATGGTCCGGGTTCAACCCTCAGCAAAAGGACGATTATTTGTAGGATGAACCCGGGCTCATAAAGGTGGACATCGGACATTTTCAGCATTTTCTGAGAATTGTCTGGGAAGGAAAGGCGACAGTGGAGGGAATTGACCACCTCTTCTCATATGCCGTGACCTAGAATATGTGAATCCCCAAGACTTCACTACCCAACGGAAATATCCATGGGACTAGCTTTATCTTGTACTATAAGTGCTACTAGAAACATTATGTGCTAGAAATACCATTTATAACAAGAACCTCTTTAAAATACTTTACACTATCATACAATAGAACAACCATTTATATAAACAACCTCTTTGAAATACATTACAATATCATACAATAGAACTACCATTTATTTAAACAACCACTTTGAAATACTTTACAATAGCATACAAAAAACTATTATTTATAAACACAAGCTTTTTGGAATTCTTTACAATAGCATACAATAGAAATGCTATTTATTAAAACAAAAACACTTCGCTGAAAAGCTTTACAATATCATACAATTTAAACACCATTTATAAAAACAATCTCTGAAATACTTTACGATATCATACAATATAAATACGATTGAAACCACTTTATATAGCTTGTTCTGTATGTATATATGGAAATAAATGTGATTCAATTATTGTGATCCCGGTACAAATCACATCGAATAAAGCACCTTGTATTCTGGAGGTTTGCGTGGCCTACAGGTTTAACTCGCTCACGCTTGACCTTTTTCTGTGTTCAGAGCCGTTGTGGATTTGTTAGTCACGCCCGTCAGGTTGACATCTTCTACTTCTTCTGCGTTCATCTGGAATATATTTTTTGGACGTAATTGCGTTGTGCCAGTTTACAGCAGATCTGCGATATTTGCACCTTGCAGCCGTCACATCCGACTTCTTCAGGCTTTTGTTGACCGGTTTAGCCTTCCCGGGAAGATGGAAATAAACATTGACATCCCGTCCTTGACTTGGCGACGTACATTACAAGTACCTCAGAAGTCGGAGCGGGTTCGTCTAATGGCAAGGGACACTGGTAACAGGGAAAGCTAATCCAAACGCAAAAATCAGTCCAGTGTTCTCATTAGTAGTAGTAACTGCTAGTAGTGGCAGCAACACATACGTGGACTATACTTGAGTTCAAAGTGAGTCAATAATAATAATAATTAAAAAAAACCATGTATCTTTATTCATCGATGAAAGTTTGTAATATCAACATTGTGCCAAAATATTATTTTCAACATGTACACCTATTTTTTGTGTTAGTCTAGCCATTCTGGTCTTATTTTATGCAAACAAAATCACTCGTGGCGAAGTGGTCAAGCGCTCCGAAGGTTGTAGGTTCGATAACGGGCTACGTCTTTCGGTTCATGAGTGCATTTTTCTCGGAAACTCTTGGGAGTCGTCGCTGGAGCTACTTAGTTAGTGCTTTGTGCGACGCTTTCGACGGACCGCCTTGCGGAAAGAGACCGAGTCATATGGGATAAAACCCGGTGCAATGAAGTTGATCTTCTCGACTTTTAAAGACTGTTCGTGGATTTGTGATATTCTAGGTGAACTCACACCGTGGTGTTCTTGATTCCATCTATATCAAGCTATTAACTATATGCAGATTTGTGACAGTTTTGGTGATTTGTTTTTGTGATGTTTTAAAATTCCATCTATATCAAGTGATTAACTATACGGAGATTTGTAACAGTTTATGCGAACGATTCTGTGCTTTTCTTTTCCATCTATATCAAACTATTAACTATACATAGATGATCAATTTCGTGATTCATCATAGCCATGACTACCACGTTATGGATAGACCAGAACAAGTCATTATTCTGCGCCTCAGAACAGGGCACAATAGATTACTCAACCACATACATACAAAATTCAAGATTGGTGAAATAGCCATGTGCACATGTGGATTGGCGTCGCAGACAGCAGAGCACATACTCCAAGACTGCCCAAAATATAACATATCTAGGCAAACCTTCTGGCCTAGAGAGACGACAGTGGAAGATAAACTCTATGGACCGCTGTGTGAACTGAAAAAGATTGTTAGATTCATACAAGAGACAACATTGCAGTTATAGACATATTTCAAGTGAACGAAAGAAGAAGAAATCATAGCCATTTAACATTTATGATACTAACTGGCTTATTTAGCTTAAGATGGGTTTTTGTTCTATTACTTGAAATCATTATTACTCCGAACTCCTTTTCTGCGTCACACTAGACTTGAGTACACTTGAATCACTTTGACATTTGTGATTGTGTTCTAGTAAAGCTTTCATATTCTACTTCTCGTTGACGTTGATTTACTCACTGTAGATCACACTAGGAGAACCTAAGCTCAGGACACCAACTTTGTAACATCTTCGAGGATCCCAGTGCATGCTTCCCAGAATCACACATGCTACAAATATCTGGTTGTGAATGGGTTCCTGAACTTGACATTTTGTCAAGGCACTGGAATAATCAGCGTGGTATTCTAATTGGTTAATTAAGAAAGTAAATTACATGACCATTATCCAAACATTGAGACCGTCTTGAGTACACGTAACCTGCTCTATACCTGTTTAGACATTCAATGGGGGATGTGGTCAATCTCACACCGATCAGCTTTACTTCCCACGACATTTACTGATGTCCGTCTGAGGCTGGGTTGACATGGGAACTACGACACGTGAATTAATCCGACTCGATGGGGTTTCGAACACGGCCAAACGGATGGCAGGCTTGCGTCCTAGTTTCTTCATAAATCACTAAATAACAATTTTATGCGAGATGTATTCATCACACCGTCTCCCTGGCAAAGGCGTTATTGACTTTCTCCGCAATCCCGTACATTCACGTGGGTTACGCGCCTGCGCGAGATTCTATAGGGGATCACGCCGCATTGGTTACTTACGGGGTATGTGAGCCGGTCGCTCAGAAAGCAATGGCAAACTACTGAGCGTAATCTTGCCTAGACATCAACAACAGCAGTAACATGCTGGTGTTGACAGCGATGTCCTGTAATAGGATATGAAAAAAATAAATAAATCAGCACACCCACCTCCCCACTTGATCTCTTGCTTTCTCGGATAATCACCAAACATAGTAGGTCCCGGGTGTACGTTGTACGGGCCATTCGGCAACTGGAAACTAAACCATAGAGTGAACCGCATCATCATGTGTCATCTTCACAGTAAAGGTTGGTGGGGGTATTGTATGGCCGGCAGTTTATGCCCGAACCCTTCTCTGTACTTTGCACTAGTCTGTATCCTGACCCTATCCTGATGTTGTCTGTCCAGTGATATCTTTGACACCCTATAGTTCGTTTTTTCCCAGCATTTCATTGCACAGTGGTGTCGGCCAGACTGCATGACAATCGCTGGGCTTAGTTTTATTCTCCCGCTACACTGTAGCGTAGTGATTAGACCCCTGCCTGCCGGTCAGTTGCTCGTAGGTTCGAATCCTCATCGAGGCAGATTTTTTAACTTGACCCGGGCTCCTAGGTCGACTCACCTTAAAATGGGTACCAGAAAATGTTATTGAAAGACAAGGCAGCCGGCGAAATACTGACCAAATCGGCCATGACTGCCGGGTGGTATATACAAGGTGTAGTTTTAATGACTGTGCAGTGTTTGGAAATATTGCCGGTCCAAGTTTTGTATTTACCTATTATGATGCACGAACTTTACAGAGGGTGAGTACAAAACTTGGACCGGCAATATTTCCAAACACTGCACAGTCATTAAAAATACACCCTATACAAATATGCATCGAGCACAATTTACCAAATGCACCTGAAAGTGCGTAACAGGGTCCTTGACTTTTTTGGCAGCTCTCTTTTCATATTGAGTTGTTCTGGAACTTACTTATTTGTCTTCTTATCCATCCAAGGAACTTGCTTCAGTTTTCTGAAGACCTGCAGTTCATAAGTCCCACTTTTATTTTCCATTATTTAGTGACGATTTATGCCTCCACTTCATACAGTAACGTTGCAATATATAGCATGTGATACCCCTCATTTATGTGATACTATAAAAATTAGCTGTATATCCTTTACAGTACGTCACAATAAACCCCAGCACTTACTGTCTGTTTGTGATGTACAAACATGTTACTCCAGTAGTTTGCCATTGATTTCTGAACTGCTGACGCCCTATGCCATCAAAATCAACACAAATCAGCCTGCTTCCAAGCCGTCTTCGTCTGATTTCGAACCCTGGACTTGGTATGGCAGGGAATTGTGACACTCTATTTCTATATCCTTGAAGTCACAGGGTAGGTTCTGTCATATGTAATTGTGAAACTCTATTTCGCTATCACTGAAGTCACAATGCAGGTTCTGTGAGATGTAATTGTGAAACTTTATTTCTCTATCCCTGAAGTCACAATGCATGTTCTGTGATATGTAACTGGAGCGAAGTACACATTTAATGTTGTCCGTTACGATGTAATAACACTAATATGTAATTTATAAAATGAATATGCATATAAACATGAAATTAACACAACATCTATACATTCGGATCATTTCCATACGTGTTCTGTCCTCCTCTTCAATTGCCAAAAAAGAGTTCACAGGCTGATAAACAAGCTTTAGGAAATAATACGTTAGGGGAAAAAAAAACAACGTGTTTCATTACAATGTGCATCAGTAGATCAGAGTTTACCCCTACTCAAACCATACACACATATAATATTCACAGCCAATTGTCAAAAATTATTATGCCAAAATGATTTCGCCAACCATGTCAACGTTGTTCATTGCTATTAAAAAGGCTAGAGGTTGCGTTAGTGTAATCGCTAGGTGGCTATTCTGATAATGCCATGATCGCGGTCGGACGAGAGTGTGATGCTTGCGTTCGCCGTCCGCTAAGTGAGGGGAACATTGACCACCGATTCTTCCGTTCATTCAGGTATATAACTAATATGTGCTTTCATAGCACTTCGCAGACCCGTAGCATGCTTCTATTTTCAGCCTTCTTAAAATGGGCGTCGTTGTGATATTCTAGTATGGTAATTTGGTCGTGTCTAGCGCGTGGTCAGTGGTTCCACACCCGCCTCAAAAGCCAGTGATCCGGAGTTAGGTCCCGGGTCCAGTCAGGGATATGCACTATTGACGAGATCAAACGAGAGCAAAACTCGAGTCTAGTGCTTCCAGTCTGACGTGGACAAAGCCCAAGGTTTGTACCGGAATATGATCAGCGTTACCAGTAGTGAGTTGTGCTCAATCTGTAAACCTCAAACCCCGAAACACCCAAACAAAATAATTTTGTGTTTAAATTAAAAAGTCTGAGTACGATTTATATCCATATTTAATACGTCTGAGTTCAGATGGATGCTAACGAAGTCACCTGCTTTACAGTTGAGTGAAGTAACGATGGGAGATGCACTGAAGAGATTAGAACAAGAATTGCCATTGTGAAGGTAGCCTTTTGCAAGATGAAAAACATACTGACTAATAAAAAGATATCAATTTAAACGAGAAAAAGAGTGTTGAAGTACTACATAGAACCTGTACGTTTGTATGGATGTAAAGCTTGGACAATGAGCAGTCAAGCTGAAAAACAGCTGATGGCTGTGGAAATGTTGTTTCTGAGAAAAATGCAAAGAATACCATGAACAGACAGAAAAACCAATCAACAAGTCCTTCAAGAAACAAATGAAGATCGTAAACTGATTAGAGTCATTTGACGTAGACACTCAAAATTTTGTTGGCATGTTATGAGAAGAAATGACTTGGAAAACTTGGTGACAACTGGCAAGATCGAAGGGAAGAGACCAAAGGTAAGACCGAGAAGTAAATACCTGGATGGCTTAGCCGCGTGGCATGGTCGAGACAGGAACACGGAGCTGATCCACGACTCTGGTGATCGAGTGAGATGGCAGAACATGACCGCCCACGTTTATCGGCATGGCACATGATGGATGGATGGAAGTAACGGCTGCTGCAGGATATAGCAATAGGAAACAAAAACAGCTAGGTATGTATAACTTCTGTGAAAAAGTGAGAGATACAAAACGCAGACACAGTGTACATACCTTACAACGAACTCCACAACGGCAAACGTACATCACAGGGGACAAATCAATGATGATATAAAATAAAATAGAAATAAGTGTACTACGACACAACGAATCGACGTTTTGATTATGATAACTTTCCTTAGTAACAATTCAAAACGATTTAAACAAAAACATGAAATTTGTACATTTTATAACGTTAAAACGCAAATGTGTTTCTCCTACGTTTTTTGAGGTGTTACGCGTACCTGTCTTTATTTCCTATTGTTTTGAGGGTGTCGTGATGACCGTGCGTCGAAATGCACTTGTTCCTTCAGTCAGGCGTTGCCGTCAATTGGAGGGTACAGATTCGAATCCCGATGTGGTCATACTTTCAACTTTTATAAGGTCTGGTGTGTCCTGGAGTCTTTACACCAATTCTATACTTCTATGAATGCCAGCAAATACCCATGAATTTATGTCTTATTACATATCTTCTTTCCCACGATATGACCAAAATATAACGTGATTTTGTTCTGTGTTGTATAATATGTGATGAGCGGCAGTTTAAAGCTGGTTTTAATCAGTCACTTATTCAGCGTAGCGCCAGTAGATTTTCTTAGGGAATCAGGACTCAAAGACAGCAGTCTGGAAACTACTGGAATCATGTATGAAGCACAACATTTATGCAATATGTGATGTAACATATTTAATGTATATATCTATATGTATATATGTGTCTGATGTTAGACTATTTATACATATATTTGGCGACGATTTATACGACGATTCCATTTACAACGTTTCGCGTTTACAAAATTTGTCAAATACCGTCGTATTACTAACTTAAAATTTTTACTATGCAGTCACAATGCACTAGCTTCAACGAACAGTCCATTCGGATCGACTTGCCATGAAACATAGCAAGTTTCACTAGAATCAACTCTTGAGATGCTCTTCTTTCATTCTCTTGTAGCTTTCCAGTGCATATGCAAACTTATGCTAAAAATCGTATACCATTTAGCGAAGCTTGAGTTAATTACACACACACATGTAACGCAATCACATTAGTACATGCATTTAAGCGTAAACCACAGTTCTTCAAGTAACAATTTGTTCGAAATACGAGAGTCAATCGAAATCAATCATATCGTTAGTCAAGGGTATGTTTATGTTCTGTGCATGTTACAAATGTAGTCTCCTATTATTACCATCTTTATTGTTGTTCATCTTAGAAGCGCTTCTAATGTAGACATCATTAGACAATACAATATACTGTTTAATAATTTTGTGTTGCTTGATTTTTGTTTTCCAAACTGTTGTCATAAAGTTGTCTTCTTTAAATGTTCGCTGATATACTGGGCACTGAATTACAGTCTGATGTGTTTATGTGTTTGTTATTTGTGTTTATACTATTCATTCATTCAGTAGCATGTCTTTTGCAGAACCTCGCTCCCACAACAACTTTCCGAAAAATGTCTCGGCCTTAAGCAAAATGACCCGCATCCGATACACTCAACTGGAGATCATCTGTCACATCCTGCACCCATCTTCTCTGTGGCCGTCCTCTTCCTCTCTTCCTTGGCATATACCCCTTCATGATTGTTCTCTCCATACTTTCATAACGTTTCAAGTGACAAAATTATGTCAAGTTTGTTTGTTTTATCGTCTTTAGTAGCCAACCTTCTTCAATATTCAGATCTTGTCGTGTGGATGCATTTGTTCTTTTCTATATCCAACCTATTCTTAGAACTCGTCTGTAACATTTATATTAATTCACTATGCTGAGTTAATATAAAATTCTGAGACCCATGGTGCTGTTTTAATAGTTATATGTGAATTATGTCCATATTCCATAGTTTTGGTTTCAAGTGGACGATAGACCTGGCTAATAAAGACACCTTTATTAAGGGTCTAGTTGGTGTAAGTACATTATTCCAAAGGGAGGCGCTGACGTCATTTCGTAGTGACTGGTTCAAATCCCGGTGGAAAAATTACAACTTTCAATGTTTATGTTGTCTGGTGTGTCCTCTAGTTTCTCCTTCATTCTTCTATCTCGTACTTCAATGAGCGTCAAACGATATATGCGATTTTATGTATCAACTGTAGTAAAGTTACTTACGCCATTTACTGAACTGAAGGGGGGAGGGGTATGAACGGGTGCTGATGTAATGATAGGCTAGGAATAAGCGCCCAAGGCTGACCAAGGTCTCTATTTACATCTGTCACAGTGTGACTGGAACCTCTCTGGGGGTGTACATATTTTTTTGGGGGTTACAGGCAAGGGTGAGCCAAACAAGATCAAAGGCAAACACTTATTATAACGGTATTGTGGTTAATCTGTCAACAAGCAGTAGTGTATGCAGATAGGTACATGTTACTGGACACAGAAGACATGCGAGATCCTGGACAGGTATGCTGACATGTCACACACAAAAACGACACTGGCATTTGCCACAATGTACGTATTTTGGAACGATGTACAACTTCACTGGCGTATCTCATAGTGCAAGTACTCTAACCCGGCACACAATACAACTACACTATTTTATCTTACATCACAGAACAAGTACTGACCCAGCAACAATTCAACTTCAGTAATCTATCGCACAGAACCAGTATTCAGACACAACGCACAATAAAACTACTCTGATCTATCTCAAAGAACAAATATCCTGACACAACACACAATACAACTACATTGATCTATCTCATAGAACAAGTATCCTGACACAACACACAATACAACTACATTGATCTATCTCATAGTACAAGTATCCTGACACAACACACAATACAACTACTCTGATCTGTCTCATCGAACAAGTATCCTGACACAACACACAATACAACTACACTGATCTATCTCATAGAACAAGTATCCTGACACAACACACAATACAACTACACTGATCTATCTCAAAGAACAAGTATCCTGACACAACACACAATACAACTACATTGATCTATCTCATAGAACAAGTATCCTGACACAACACACAACACAACTACACTGATCTATCTCATAGAACAAGTATCATGACACAACACACAATACAACCACACTGATCTATCTCATGGAACAAGTATCCTGACACAACACACAATACAACTACACTGATCTATCTCAAAGAACAAGTATCCTGACACAACACACAATACAACTACATTGATCTATCTCATAGAACAAGTATCCTGACACAACACACAATACAACTACTCTGATCTGTCTCATCGAACAAGTATCCTGACACAACACACAATACAACTACTCTGATCTGTCTCACAGAACAAGTATCCTGACACAACACACAATACAACTACACTGATCTATCTCAAAGAACAAGTATCCTGACACAACACACAATACAACAACACTGATCTATCTCACAGAACAAGTATCCTGACACAACACACAATACAACTACACTGATCTATCTCAAAGAACAAGTATCCTGACACAACACACAATACAACAACACTGATCTATCTCACAGAACAAGTATCCTGACACAACACACAATACAACTACACTGATCTATCTCAAAGAACAAGTATCCTGACACATCACACAATACAACTACATTGATCTATCTCATAGAACAAGTATCCTGACACAACACACATCACAACTACACTGATCTATCTCATAGAACAAGTATCCTGACACAACACACAATACAACTACCATGATCTATCTCAAAGAACAAGTATCCTGCCACAACACACAATACAACAACACTGATCTATCTCTCAGAACAAGTATCCTGACACAACACACAATACAACTACATTGATCTATCTCATAGAACAAGTATCCTGACACATTGCATTGGCACCTTGCCGTCTTGACAGACGATAGTTTGTGCTTTAAAAAGGCATAATAACTCTTAACTATGCAAGTGTGACTGATAAGGCCAATTTGCGCTGTAAATGTCCGTTCACAGTGGGTGCATGTGAACACGTGGTCATTTCCACCATCATGCACCATCTTACGTCTCAAACGCTTGGTGTGTGACTTTTCTGCAATAATTTTCTCCTTTGACTTTATTCCATTTCTGATATTTGCCCTCCATGCAACACGTTCAGCGGCGACTTGCTCCCAATGTGCATTATCAATGCCTGTATCAATCATGTCCCGCTTACACACATCTTTGTATCGTAGTAGAGGCCGACCCTGAGATCTCTTACCCATCTGTAATTCACCAAAAAAGATATCCTTTGGTATTCTACCATCATCCATCCGCCTAAGATGTCCTATCCATCTAAGTCTACGAAGACTGAGCATGGAATAAACTGTCACACAACCTGATCTTTCCAATACTTCAGTATTTGTGATTTTGTCTTGCCACTTAATACCAAGAATTCTTCGCAGACACCGCATATGAAAAAAAAAAAAAAATGTTTTGCGTATCCTTTTACAGGACTTAGCTGTCAACAGCAGCATCTTTCAGCTGTCTGTTGATCTCTTGGCAAGATTACGCTCAGTAGTTTGCCATTGCTTTCTGAGCGGCCGGCTCAGTATCCGCAAGTCACGAGCGGGGGTCGAACCACCTCAGTTCTCGCTCCGCTGCGAGACTCTGCGTGATAAACGGGATTACATAGAGAAAGTGTTGTAACCCCACAGCCAGAGAGACCGGCATCCGCATATGAAAGCTGTTTAAATTGTTCTCTTGGTGTGAGTAAGTTGTCCAGGTTTCACTGCCATAGAGAAGAGTACTAAGGACACAAGCTTGATAGACAAGGACTTTTGTTTTGGCAGTAAGCTTCCTGTTCTCCCAGACTCTTTTTCTTAACCTGTTCATTGTTGTTGCTGCCTTACCAATCCGGATGTTGATTTCCTGATCTAGGGATAATTTGCTATTTACCACCGATCCTAGATATGTAAAATGGTCTACTATCTCTAATTCGGCGTCGTCAATAAAGATTGATGGTACCCCATGTGCACCTTGTGACATAATCTGTGTCTTCTTTTTGCTAATTGTTAAACCAAATTCAGAACAAGCATTGGAGAATGCAGATAGTAGACATTGCAATTCTTCCTCAGAGTGGGTCGTAACTGCAGCATCATCTGCAAAAAGCAACTCTCTGATCAGTACCCTCCTAATGTTGGTCTTAGCCTTCAATCTCTGAGCATTGTAGAGGCCGCCATCTGAGCGTGAGTGAATGTATATACCACCATCCTGATCACGAAATGCATATTTCAGTAGAAGTGAAAAGTATATTCCAAAGAGGGTGGGAGCTAGTACACAACCTTGCTTAACTCCACTCTTGATTTCAAATTCTTCAGAAGTTGCACCATCAAACTTGATTATACCCTTCATGCCTGTGTGGAACGATTCCACAATAGACAGAAGAGTTGGTGGGCAGCCAATCTTCTTTAGTGCCTTGAACAGACCCTCACGACTGACCAAATCAAATGCCTTTGTGAGGTCGATGAAGGCAATAAACAGTGGTTGATTCTGTTCACGGCATTTTTCTTGCATTTGTCGCAATGAGAATATCATATCAGTGGTAGACCGGTTCTGTCGAAAGCCACACTGTGATTTGGGGTAGACTTGATCTCCTAGGACTTGAAGTCTGCGCAGAACAATTCTGGCAAATACTTTTCCAACAATACACAGAAGTGAGATACCCCTATAGTTGTTGCAGTCGCTCCGATCGCCCTTGTTCTTGTACAGTGTTATGATGCTTGAATCTTTGAAATCCTGTGGGACTTGTCCTTCACGCCAGCATAGCTCTATTAGCTGGTGGATCTGTATAGTGAGTGTGTCTTGCCCACTCCTGATAACCTCTATTGGAATCCCATCCTTACCTGGAGCCTTGCCAGATGCAAGTTCATTTATAGCACACTTAACTTCTGTTATGGTGGGAAGTGTGTCCAGGTGGTCAAGAGTTGGTAGAGCCTCTATGGCGTTGAGGGCATTATCCGCTAGTTTGGTCTCACTTGAGTAAAGCTCCAAATAGTGCTCTACCCATCTGTCCATCTGCTGTTTCTTATCAGTGATGACTTCTCCAGTCAAGGTTTTCAATGGTGCACTTCTTTTGATCACTGGACCACAGGCTTTCTTTATTCCTTCATACATGCTTCTTATGTCTCCCTTATCACTTGCGATTTGAATGGACTCACATAACTTGATCCAATAATCATTTGCACACTGCCTGGCAGCCTTTTGCACATCCTTCCTAGCTTGCCTTAGCTCACTCAGAGTGTTACGCGTTGGTCTTTCCTTGTTTCTTAAGAGAGCTTTCTTCTTCTTATCAATCAAGGGCTGCAGAGTCTTGCTGTTGGCCGCAAACCAGTCCTGCCTCTTATGATCCACAGTGCCGTAAACCTTTACGGCAGTTTTACAAAGAGTTTCCTTAAGTTTATTCCATTTATCATTTACTGTACAATTTTCTGGTGTATCAGTGAAAGCGTCTTCAAGTTGCTGTTGAAACTGAAAGCACTTTTCAGGATCATGAGTGTTAATAATATTAATCCTGGGGCTAGATTTGTGTTTAGCTGTGTAGATTCTCTTTGGTCTCAGTCTAACCCTTGCAACAACCAAAGAATGATCCGTATCACAGTCAGCACTGTGGTAACTACGAGTCAATGATATATGGTTCAGATGTTGTCTCCGTGTGATGATGAAGTCCAGCTGGTGCCAATGGCCGGATCTTGGATGTTTCCATGTGACCTTATGCATCTCTTTTGTTTTAAAAAAAGAGTTTGTAATACATAGGTCATTACTGGTGCAATGCTCCAGCAGCCTTTGCCCATTTTCATTCATGCGACCGATGTTGTATTTTCCAAGGCACACTGGCCATGAACTCGAGTCCTTGCCCACACGAGCATTGAAATCACCGAGCATATAAATGTAGTCGGATTTTGGAACTGCCTTGATCACAGAGTCTAACTCCTCATAGAACAAATCCTTCACATCATCAGAGGAATCGAGTGTCGGTGCATATGCAGTAATAATGGTGGCAAACCCACAAGAGGTTGCCAAGCGCAGGGATAATAGTCTTTCATTTCCTCCTGCTGGAAATTCAATCATTCCCAGTAGACACAACACACAATACAACTACACTGATCTATCTCATAGAACAAGTATCCTGACACAACGCACAATACAACTGCTCTGATCTGTCTCACAGTACAAGTATCCTGACACAGTTAAGTTAGTTGCATATACTTTTACAGGACGTCGCATTCAACACCAGCATGTTTTGCAGTTGTGATCTCTTGGCAAGTTTGCGATCAGTAGTTTGCCATTGCTTTCTTAGCGACCGGCACCCATAACATTTGGTAAAATACCAACTTATTGCTGTCTGCTGCCAAATCGCCCACAGCTGTGTTTCGATGCATGATTACGAATTGCGTCCGTATTTCCTACGCCACGGAGCAGGCTATTCTGACACGACACACGATGTAACTATGCTGACATATCTCACAGTACAATTATCCTGACACAACACACAATGCAATTACACTGAATATCTCACAGTACAATTATCCTGACGCAACACACAATGAACCTAAACTGACATATCTCACAGTACAAGTTTTTTGACACGACACACAATGCAATTACACTGACATATCTCACAGTACACATATTATGACACAACACAGGATACAACTACGCTGAAATATCTGTTAGTACAAATATTTAGACACAACACACAGTACAACTACACAGATCTATCTCACAGTACAAGTACGCTAACTGGCACAGAGCGCAAGAACACCGACAAGACCACTGACAAAACTGAGATGAGCTGACGTGAGTTGAGTCAAGAACTGACATCCCAGAATCCGGGACCTTCCTGTACGTGTCCTCATCTCCAACAGCCAGCAAAGAGTCCCAGTACTAACGCTACCACACAAAACAAGCCTAAGCGTGTACTCTTCACATAAATGGAGCACAGGCAATCACTTTTTTTTTCTCTGCCATCACTCGTAAGTGCCCAACAGTACTACAGTAACAACCGTGAATGCCAAATAGAATAGTGGAAACATGGTTTAGTATGCATAGAAGCAGCAAGTATTATCGAACATGATCTTCACTGACACATGAAATAACTATCCTATACCTTTTAAATTATTCGATAGGTTAATATAAAGGTAAAATACAAATATTATGTTTTGCAAAATTAAGTTCTGAACATATTTTGAAATTTTATTATAAAATTACCATTTAAACATTAGGCGTCGAATAGTTGGGAAAATAACACATTTTAATGGCACCACATTACTTAACTTCGAGATAGAATTAAATCTTAAGAAGACACATATTATGGTCGTCACTAGGAAGAAGGAAATAGCACAATACAATATACAAGTAAATGGAAATATTCTTAAACAAATAAATCGGTACAATTATCCCGGTCCAGTCAATCTATCTGATGGGGAACGCCTTGAAGAGATTAGAACAAGAATCGCCATGACGAAGTAAACTGTTTGCAAGATGGAAAACACACTGACCAATTATAAGATGTCATTTGCAACGAGAAAAAGTGTTGAAGTGCTATATAGAACCTGTACATTTGTATGGACATGAAGCGTGGACAATGAGCTGACAGGCTGAAAAAATGGCTGTGGAGATGTGTTTTCTGAGGAAAGTGCAAAGAATACTATGGACAGACAGAAAAACCAATGAACAGGTCATACAAAGAAACTGATTAGATTCATCAGACGTAGACAGTCACAATTATTTGGATACATTATGAGAAAAAATAAATGAAAGAACTTGATGACAACTGGCAAAGCTGAGGGGAAGAGAACAAGGGGAAGACAGAGAAGTAAATATATGAATGGCTTGGCCACATAGTATTGTCGAGACAAGATCACAGCTGATCCACGACTCTGGGGATCATACCCAGGCGAACCTTCTGGCCTAGAGAGACAACAGTGGAAGATAAACTCTATGGACCGCTGAATGAACTAAAAAAGACTGTTAGATTCATACAAGAGACAACATTGCAGTTATAAACATATTTCAGGCGAACGAAAGAAGAAGAAGAAGATGTGAGATTGCGAAACATGACAGCTCACGCTTATCGGCATGGCACATGATGATGATGAGACGATATAGATAAAGCAGAAGTATGAATGCTGCAAGTCACCGAAAGAAATACGTACCAGAAAGCACAATTGTAAAACGTATATATTGGCAAACTGTGCTTTATAATTTTAAAAAAAAATGCGAGTATTAATCGAGCAAAATTTATATTTGTTGTAATCGTCTTCTCTCCTCAATTTCATTTATTTCTGACTTCTTGCATTTCTTGAAGGCATTTTCCAAATCGTTATAGAATTCATCGATGCTTTCATCAATGCTGTCTGCTGATAGTGCATAAGCTTGTATTACGTTGATATCAAAACGTGTTCCACTCAACTTCAACAGTAACACTCTGTCTGGTACAGTCCAACATCTTTTGATCGATTGTTATCCCTCTATATCCATTATAATTGTTACCTCTCTCAGTTTTTTATTCTCTCTCCACCAGAATGTATTATGCTATATTCCTCAAATGGTACAATATCTATTCCTTTCCATCTGGTCTCACATATACCTAACAGGTTACTATTTATTCTCATTTCATTCTTAATGTTATCAAATTTTCCATCCCCACTCTTAGTTCTTACATTCCAAGTTCACACTTTCAATGTTGGTACTCTTTTGCACCCAGT
Source organism: Cepaea hortensis (assembly GCA_963921405.1). Classification (NCBI taxonomy): domain Eukaryota; kingdom Metazoa; phylum Mollusca; class Gastropoda; order Stylommatophora; family Helicidae; genus Cepaea; species Cepaea hortensis. The sequence continues at coordinate 102,383,429 of OY992883.1, forward strand.
CGCCTGATGACGTCTGGAGTCACCTGGTGCACATGACTACCCCTACCGGGCGAGGCTGCTCCTATGGAGCACCAAGTTTACGCAGCTTCTATGCTTTTCTATGAGATTGCAAATCAATCTACTAAACATGCTCATTTCCATCAGGCGAACCCACTCCGGCATCTGATGTACTTGTAATTTAAGTCCCTAAGTCAAAGACCCGAAATCAACATGTTAGTCTTGCTGACGAATGAAGGGTTTGAACCCGCTACAACGACACTCGCACACATACGTTTACGGGCAAACGCTCTTATCCGTTCGACCATGTGGACGAGCTAATTATCAACATATTTAACGTCGTTGTTGACAACATCACACCCTTTGTTGTTTTAAGAGGATCTTTAACGTGTCCAAACATCATATTGCAGTGACGATAGTATAGGTGCATTTTTAGTGGCCTGGATAATGTCTTAAAGAAATGGAACAACTTATCAATAATTATATGGAGAATGTAGTGCTAAATGTGGAAACAAACAAAAAGGGTGCACCGTAAATAACTATTGACTAAGGGAGCGAAAGGAAAGAGGAGACAGACTTGTGGAGTATAGAAAAGAGTATTATATTTTATAAACAGCTGGTATCAGCATCATGTATGGTTATTCATGCTTAAGAGAAAAGAAGATAGTTTTATACAGTAAAACCAGATATCAGAGATACTATATTCTTATCAACAGACGATTTCCACATGATTAAAATTCGCAACAATAACATTAAATCAGCCCGCTGTAGCGATCATAGATTAGATGAGGCCAAATACATATAGCATTAAAGAAAATCAAATAATGAAACTAATGATTACATTCACCCTGTGTGCATTGAAGAAAAAGAAGGATATTAAGGAAAGAGTATCAGCCACAACACAGAACTGATATATTTTGTAATGTAGAGATTATATTTGAAGATATCTGTAGCATGATGAAACAGAATTCCTCATTCCCAGTCCGACACATTTCATAAGGATACTTTAAGTCTTAACGGGGACCATCCCAAGTATAAGGGCTATTCTTAGATCGTATGTTCTAGAACGAGTTGGGGGAGGCGGCGGTATGCACTTGTCTTTTGATTGGTTCATAATTAATGAGCCCACGCTATTCCTGGGCCATATTTTAAAATCTAATTAGTAGGAGCGGGAATTTCACCAGGAGCGGTCGCTAGTGTGATGTGATGACCCAAAAATGCCCTTAAAGATTCAATAATATATTGTTCTCTGGACAGCAGGTACCACTTTAAAACATACTTTAATGTAGTAGTTGTACCTGATAAACGAATGAGAAGAATGTATGAGTATTTTATGAATAAAATGTGAAAGTGGAAAACCTAACTTCTGTGCGCCAGAATTCTGAACACTGCATCTTCAACCTTGACACGTCTTTCACGCTGTATACTCCAAATGCATATCAATCCCTTGTTGTGACTGGTTGCGTATGCTTGATGAATGTATGACACACTCATGCAGATTCGCAAACCAAAACCCCTGGTGCATTCTTCATGCCTGGGATGACTTATTCTTAAATCAACTGTACCTTTGCTCGTGTGAGTTAACAAATGGCAGTTTGGATTGGAATGAGTGATGAAACATGTACAAGTTCCTTTGTAAAAAGCTGAAAATGATGGAGTGAGTGAGTTGGTGATTTAATAAATAGCCTCTCACATCTAGTGGAAGGAAAGATGCTTCAAATATCCATATGTAAACAGGTTGTGTGTGGCACGCCAGAATTGCTAAGTCCATGTGATGCCTGGTGAGTATATGCTCAAGAGAGTTAATACAAGTTCTCTCTGAAGCATTACACTGTTACCTCTACTGTTGGATGGTTCATATAAACTAGTTCCTAAGAGAACCATGGGTATGTGAACCTGTGTCTTAGTTGGCTGAATATAATGTATAGCTCATGCAAACTTACAAGGACTAAACATGTTTTCCACATATGTGCTTGGTGCATATGTGAACAATTGTGTATGCAATTGAGCTTCTGTTACCTACTGTAGTAGACATGAAAATTACTCAGTGGGGAAAGAGCACATGATGATGATGATGTACCTGTGAGACAAGTCTGGTGAAAAAGGGGTGAGGTCTGGCATTGCTGTGTAAGTGAATATGGAATAAGACATTCATGCACCAACGTCACAGCCATAGGAATGGATGTCTGGTCTACTAATTGGGTAAATGCCATTAGTTAATACATAATGCATATTGCAGTTGTAAATGCCTATTTTCCATTTCCCTTCACAATGCCTGTCCCATGTTGCTATGTCACAATGATTGCTGTACTGTGTCTGGTCCTCCTTGTGCCCAGGTCTACTGTGGTTCAAACATGATGAAACTTAGACCACATAAATGCTTGTAATTGTGTTAAGCTACCCTGTCTCAGCATATGGTCTTGTGATTACCACAGTACATCAGAGTGAAATACACTGCATCATCAAACTAGGAGAGGTGTGTTTGGACCACACCCATCTTTTTCCTCCCCATCCCCAATCTGTGTCTGTTGATGTATACTAACATTATCTTTTAACATGTGTAAAGAGATGTTGTGCCATTTTATATGTCAACAGAGAACAGTATGGTGGAGAGGCAATCCATATATCATCTGGGACAACTAAACAGAAGTCCTAGATCCAGATGTGACTCCCTATTAAAATGTGGGAATATCAAGAAGAGTTTTCTCTCAGCTCAACAGCTGAATGCATAAATGGGAGCAAAACACAATCTGAAGCACTACCAATGTGGTGAACTGGACAGTGATATTTGATTCAATCAAATGTCCACTGAGAACAACATCAAGGAACATTCAGAGTCAACTTGTGTAGTAACTTGGAGTGTTTGTTTATCTAAGACTCAACTTAGAAAATATCCAGCATGGTACTCACACAGTGATTTAAGAATGTGACTTGAAGTGTAGGTGAGATTGGACTGACTGAGGGGCTGCAGTATATTGGATTTTGTTCCTATCTCTGGGTTTCTTCAGCAAGTCATGTTCTGCATGTACCGAGTATACATCTCCCAATGTCAGAAGAGTGTTATCCTCAACTTTTGAAGTATCCCAGTACCAGCATTCACTGACAGTCTGATCAACCGTGAGATGCAGTACCATATCATCATACCAAATCTTGTCTTCAAGAGGAATGAATCTGCCGTGAAGCTTATTCTGGGGAGGCTGCTAACTGGAGCTAGTCCAACATCCATGCTGATGATAAAAGGATCCCACAGACCCAGAACAGTAGTTTCTTCCTTGAGTTGCCCATGGATAGGATTTCCTAAATTCCCAAGAGTCAGGAAATGATGATAGATACAGATACTGTAACGGAATGGTGTGGTGGTAATTAGAGAGGAGAGGTGGAGGAGAGTTATTGGGGGGTGGAGTAAATAAGAAGTGTTGTATCTTGTTTATTAACCTGCATGTATGACATATTTTATGCATTTTCTATGCAATGATTGAAATGTTGACATGACAGGAGATGAGACAATGGTCATCACTGAACTCACCATCAACTCAATAAATTGTGTATTTATGAATCAGTTTAAGTACATGTCCCCAGTGAATTTCTTGTACAGTTGCTGTCAAGTGTTGTCTCTGGTGACTGTCTTAAGTGCTGTGGTTGGTTATACATATTGTGAAAAGTCCTGTATAGATGTTGTCAAGTATCACATGATGTCTATCTTGTACAATTGTGGCGTAAACAATTCCTTGTGAATGTATGTCCCACTTTTGGCAGGAAACTGTCATGTAGATGTCTTGTCCAACAGATGTAATGTACCGTTATTGTTGAAGTTTGTTTGTCTAAAAAAAAATAGAGTCCTAAAGTCCTAAAGACTAATTGAACTGATATAGGTCACAAAATGACAAAAAATATAGGGAATGATCCATGTGACGGACGAACAGCACACTGGCAACATTATGTTGAGTGAGAGGGATCCTCAGTTGTACAGGCGCTAACAGTTCAGATCTTCTCTGGCCTTGGGTGAACTAGTTACTTCTTATATAAATTTCTGTGTGGATACATAGTGGTCTGACAGTGGGGGTTTGAGCCAAAAGTAAAAGTGGTTCTCCAAAAAGGCTATTGCGGGAATGATTAGCTCATTTGAGTGACCTCTCGACAAAACGTGCTAAATCATAACCTTTATCTTGTTATGTAATATTCAAGATATATCTCCAGAGAACACTACAAACTAGGTCCTCTGTCACCATCAAATAATTTGTCACATAACTGGTAGGCTCTTTCCGGGATATAAACCCTGGGAAAACCTGGTCACATAACTGGGTTTCCTCTTTCCAGAATATAAACCCTGGGAAAAAGAACACTCGTCTCGGATTAAACCCTGGTAATATCCTGCTAGGGGCTCACATACCTTGTGCCCTGATGACGGGATACAAACTTTGGGCATACCCTGCATAAGACTCACTTTTGGGATCTCTATGTTGGTATTAAAATCCGGGGTGACCTCTCGCAAATCAGACCAAATTCTTGGAGTTTTTATGGTGTTGTTTAATGGACCCTGTCTCTTATATGAGGGCAACTGTCCAGACATGTAAACCCACAATAAATCTCTAGAAGGTTTGATTTCATTAATAGTGATAATATTGCATGTATCACTGTTTTAATATATCAGTTAGGATTCAATGTAGCAGACTGAAAAATGATGTATAAATATCTTATGGGTCAACATAATTGCTTGTATCCATGATATTTGTTTTTCTCAGAATAATATGATTTATTAGCTTGTCAATATTGTTGTATAATTTTGTGCATGCTGGTTGTTCAATATATGTATCCAAAAATTAAGGTACCTGAAACACCAGAGAACACAAATTATTTTAAATATAACTGAGACAGCTAGTACAGGGAAAAATTCATTTTTGTCCCTGAAATTAAGACACTTAATCCAGTAAATGAATATGGGGCCTACTCCATCACACAATTAATTGCTGGCATGGGTGAGAGAGGGGAAATATTGTTGTAACTACAACATTTTTAATGTCACCACATCACATAAAATAACAACTCCCTATATTCTCTTCTCCCCATAACATGCTTGCAACACTGAGAGCAGAGAGTGTGAACCCTGATGGAAAATTTGGGCAACCATTAAGACACCTCACTGACAATCTCTCTCGGTGATAGTCAGTATTCGTACCGGCTAATGTCCAGTGTCGATTCGATATCTGGGTTTATTCTTCAGTTGTGTAACCCTGTCAGTGGCCCTGATCAAGCAACTGCGCGTGAGCACAATTGAATCTCCATGAGAAAACATCCTTATCAACTCCGTCACTTGCCATTTCTGAAGTAGTGGTATTATTAAGCGTACTTGATACGTAATGGACGAGAGGAAGGGAAGATTCTACCTGATGTCATGGGCGGTCATATAAAACCGACCACAGCCTGGTGTCTATAAGACATTAGTCTATTGTTCGATGGTGTAATCTCTCTGGTGTACTAGGATCCATGTCGCCAGGAGTGAACTCATTGAATCTCCAGGAAGGCCATCAAAATAACTGGACCCCTAGCCATTCATATGGAAGTGGAGAGCATACGCAAATTATGTGTCCAGGAAACGATGGATAACCAACCTGATGTCATTGGCATATCATACGACTAGGAGCATAACGTGGACAACCTGAAAAATTTCATGAAGAGATAAAACAGGATCCGTCTCCGACGTCGGACGTCAATTCATCCTCAGTTGAGAAAGCGTTTCTGCCTTTAAAATGGTGGAGATTAAAGGACGGACAAAGTTGAGAACAACTGATGTCATTCCCCTTTTTCATTCTCAATTGGGAAGACTTTTCTCCCGGAAGAAGGTAGGAATGTAAATAAGGATTACTGTCTCCAAACAGTTAACTCTTATATGGTAGAGCTCACTGCAACTCCAGCAGCTGACACTCTATACACAATGTCTGCGAAAGTGGACTAACGAAAGATCAGTTTAAAACAGCTGACTCCTTTCAAGATAAAGATCCCTGCACTCCAGCAGTCGACTCTTTATTTAATAAGAACCATGCATTATGCAGGGGAATCTTATATTATTACTGAGATGCGAGGTATATTAAGCAAGACCTGGCCAGTCCTATCCTCAAAGTCAGTAAAATTGCTTCCAAAATTCCAGTCAATATTGGGATATAGGAAGTAACCCACATAATCACACCCCTTCAAAGGTGGCTGTGATAATGACGAACTTCTCTATGCTGAGAGGATTCGCCCAATTCGCCAAAAGTAAACGTTTTGCTCATGTGGGAGAGAAAGAACGGATACTTCCCAGTCACTCAAAAGCACTTCGCTAGAGCATGGCTGAAGACAACTAGTTGGAAGTTCCACCTGGAATTATAGATTAGTAGTAGTAGTAGATGTTAGTCTAACTTCATCTACAAACTCAGTTGCTGCGTTGAAAATAGCTTAAATAGCAACTAAGGAGAGAAAATGCTGTCACTTCTCACAACACATCAAAATAGAGGCATAACGGAATGAGAGAATCTCAACGGACAAGCACCTATAAATCTATGGTAAGATTACAGAAATAAGTCAAGGAAATATAATGGGAAATTGCTACCATCTGCAAACACAAGAGGCTTATTGGAAAGGTAGACCCTGTGTCCAACGCTAACCAAATTTACAATAGTAGATTTTAGCCTTGACAAGTTTTGCAGCGGCTGCTATACAGTTCACCCGGAAGTGATTGTCGTTGCTCCGGTGATGATCAACAATTTTAACCCAGTTCCAAATGCCAAGATTACTGTTGGAGAAAGTGTTCAGTTAAATACACTCTCACAGGATTATCGTTCTCCAGTGGCGAAGGGAAGAATGAAGTTCTGATAAGATGAACTGTTGAGAGATCCATGGAATGCAACCATTCTCTCTAAACGTCATCTGGAAGTTGGCTTAATTGCAAGGCCATTACTTCACATAATGAATCTCTATGGAACATTCATACATTACTAAATGGTGTGACTCAGAGAGATCATTTATCACAACAGGAAATATAGCAAGGATGTCAGCAGTGGAACACTGTCAGAGGTAAATAGAGGAGCAGTTCACAGATGAGTGGAGTCAGGACTCTTGATGCTCCCAGTGACTTAAAGGAACATAATGCAGGGCTAACTTCATGGTCTTCGCGTTTGCCACCAAATTCATCAACAGATGCAATGTTGGGGCAGATTTTTTCTTAAGGAGAAAAATCACTGAGTTCCAAATGTACTACTCTAGTAGGGTAAAGGGAGACAAGGAGTAATTGACAAAACCACCCAAGGGATCTGGGAACTGTGGATTCTGCGATCATCTGTCATTCCTATGAAAGATTTAAGAGAGGGGCCATGTAGCATGATGAAACAGAATTCCTCATTCCCAGTCCGACACATTTCATAAGGATACTTTAAGTCTTAACGGGGACCATCCCAAGTATAAGGGCTATTCTTAGATCGTATGTTCTAGAACGAGTTGGGGGAGGCGGCGGTATGCACTTGTCTTTTGATTGGTTCATAATTAATGAGCCCACGCTATTCCTGGGCCATATTTTAAAATCTAATTAGTAGGAGCGGGAATTTCACCAGGAGCGGTCGCTAGTGTGATGTGATGACCCAAAAATGCCCTTAAAGATTCAATAATATATTGTTCTCTGGACAGCAGGTACCACTTTAAAACATACTTTAATGTAGTAGTTGTACCTGATAAACGAATGAGAAGAATGTATGAGTATTTTATGAATAAAATGTGAAAGTGGAAAACCTAACTTCTGTGCGCCAGAATTCTGAACACTGCATCTTCAACCTTGACACGTCTTTCACGCTGTATACTCCAAATGCATATCAATCCCTTGTTGTGACTGGTTGCGTATGCTTGATGAATGTATGACACACTCATGCAGATTCGCAAACCAAAACCCCTGGTGCATTCGTCATGCCTGGGATGACTTATTCTTAAATCAACTGTACCTTTGCTCGTGTGAGTTAACAAATGGCAGTTTGGATTGGAATGAGTGATGAAACATGTACAAGTTCCTTTGTAAAAAGCTGAAAATGATGGAGTGAGTGAGTTGGTGATTTAATAAATAGCCTCTCACATCTAGTGGAAGGAAAGATGCTTCAAATATCCATATGTAAACAGGTTGTGTGTGGCACGCCATAATTGCTAAGTCCATGTGATGCCTGGTGAGTATATGCTCAAGAGAGTTAATACAAGTTCTCTCTGAAGCATTACACTGTTACCTCTACTGTTGGATGGTTCATATAAACTAGTTCCTAAGAGAACCATGGGTATGTGAACCTGTGTCTTAGTTGGCTGAATATAATGTATAGCTCATGCAAACTTACAAGGACTAAACATGTTTTCCACATATGTGCTTGGTGCATATGTGAACAATTGTGTATGCAATTGAGCTTCTGTTACCTACTGTAGTAGACATGAAAATTACTCAGTGGGGAAAGAGCACATGATGATGATGATGTACCTGTGAGACAAGTCTGGTGAAAAAGGGGTGAGGTCTGGCATTGCTGTGTAAGTGAATATGGAATAAGACATTCATGCACCAACGTCACAGCCATAGGAATGGATGTCTGGTCTACTAATTGGGTAAATGCCATTAGTTAATACATAATGCATATTGCAGTTGTAAATGCCTATTTTCCATTTCCCTTCACAATGCCTGTCCCATGTTGCTATGTCACAATGATTGCTGTACTGTGTCTGGTCCTCCTTGTGCCCAGGTCTACTGTGGTTCAAACATGATGAAACTTAGACCACATAAATGCTTGTAATTGTGTTAAGCTACCCTGTCTCAGCATATGGTCTTGTGATTACCACAGTACATCAGAGTGAAATACACTGCATCATCAAACTAGGAGAGGTGTGTTTGGACCACACCCATCTTTTTCCTCCCCATCCCCAATCTGTGTCTGTTGATGTATACTAACATTATCTTTTAACATGTGTAAAGAGATGTTGTGCCATTTTATATGTCAACAGAGAACAGTATGGTGGAGAGGCAATCCATATATCATCTGGGACAACTAAACAGAAGTCCTAGATCCAGATGTGACTCCCTATTAAAATGTGGGAATATCAAGAAGAGTTTTCTCTCAGCTCAACAGCTGAATGCATAAATGGGAGCAAAACACAATCTGAAGCACTACCAATGTGGTGAACTGGACAGTGATCTTTGATTCAATCAAATGTCCACTGAGAACAACATCAAGGAACATTCAGAGTCAACTTGTGTAGTAACTTGGAGTGTTTGTTTATCTAAGACTCAACTTAGAAAATATCCAGCATGGTACTCACACAGTGATTTAAGAATGTGACTTGAAGTGTAGGTGAGATTGGACTGACTGAGGGGCTGCAGTATATTGGATTTTGTTCCTATCTCTGGGTTTCTTCAGCAAGTCATGTTCTGCATGTACCGAGTATACATCTCCCAATGTCAGAAGAGTGTTATCCTCAACTTTTGAAGTATCCCAGTACCAGCATTCACTGACAGTCTGATCAACCGTGAGATGCAGTACCATATCATCATACCAAATCTTGTCTTCAAGAGGAATGAATCTGCCGTGAAGCTTATTCTGGGGAGGCTGCTAACTGGAGCTAGTCCAACATCCATGCTGATGATAAAAGGATCTCACAGACCCAGAACAGTAGTTTCTTCCTTGAGTTGCCCATGGATAGGATTTCCTAAATTCCCAAGAGTCAGGAAATGATGATAGATACAGATACTGTAACGGAATGGTGTGGTGGTAATTAGAGAGGAGAGGTGGAGGAGAGTTATTGGGGGGTGGAGTAAATAAGAAGTGTTGTATCTTGTTTATTAACCTGCATGTATGACATATTTTATGCATTTTCTATGCAATGATTGAAATGTTGACATGACAGGAGATGAGACAATGGTCATCACTGAACTCACCATCAACTCAATAAATTGTGTATTTATGAATCAGTTTAAGTACATGTCCCCAGTGAATTTCTTGTACAGTTGCTGTCAAGTGTTGTCTCTGGTGACTGTCTTAAGTGCTGTGGTTGGTTATACATATTGTGAAAAGTCCTGTATAGATGTTGTCAAGTATCACATGATGTCTATCTTGTACAATTGTGGCGTAAACAATTCCTTGTGAATGTATGTCCCACTTTTGGCAGGAAACTGTCATGTAGATGTCTTGTCCAACAGATGTAATGTACCGTTATTGTTGAAGTTTGTTTGTCTAAAAAAAAATAGAGTCCTAAAGTCCTAAAGACTAATTGAACTGATATAGGTCACAAAATGACCAAAAATATAGGGAATGATCCATGTGACGGACGAACAGCACACTGGCAACATTATGTTGAGTGAGAGGGATCCTCAGTTGTACAGGCGCTAACAGTTCAGATCTTCTCTGGCCTTGGGTGAACTAGTTACTTCTTATATAAATTTCTGTGTGGATACATAGTGGTCTCACAGTGGGGGTTTGAGCCAAAAGTAAAAGTGGTTCTCCAAAAAGGCTATTGCGGGAATGATTAGCTCATTTGAGTGACCTCTAGACAAAACGTGCTAAATCATAACCTTTATCTTGTTATGTAATATTCAAGATATATCTCCAGAGAACACTACAAACTAGGTCCTCTGTCATCATCAAATAATTTGTCACAATATCAATGACCAAGGAAATACTGAAGAACTGAGACATGCAGGAGGACAAATATCCCAAAGTTGAAGATGAAAGTCCGAGGGAAATGGATGTCTGAAATCAGTTTAAAACTAATGGTGAAAAAAAAAAAAACAAGAAGAAATCTAATAGTGAAAATATGAAGAGATTCAAAGAAAAATTAGAAAATTTTGTAAAGAGACATAAGAAGTATGACATAAGGAAAATTGTTTTGAAATACAGAAACATCATAAAACCCAAAAGACAAAATTAATACACAAAAGACATCACTAGCAAAAAAGCACACAATTAAATGGGTTGACTAAACCCAAAGAAGGCAAAATCACAATGCTAAGAATCCTATTATATTCTATATTATATTATATTATATTATATTATATTATATTGTATTATATATTCATGGCCAGAATACGCGAAATACCTTTACGACAATTCTTGCGAGGAACAATATGATGTTTACAAAAATAATGAATCACTCCAACACGTGAAGATGGAAGTTTAGAATACCCTTAACCATAATCTATTCTGCAAACATCACAACTGAAATTATCGATGACTTAGAAGAATATGGAACAGACCAGGTCATCAGTCTGATGAACACAATCTGTGGTACTGAATATACATGTCTAAACCTATGTAAATCATGCTTATTACAATTCCCAATCAATCAGGGGCCGTAGAATGGGGTCAACATCGAACAATTAGCATTATAAGTCATTCTACAAAGATTGTGCTTAATGATATTATGTAACCTGTTTCATTTCATTGCTCCTAGGGTAAGATATTTGAATTTTACTTCAACATATGCTTCTAATAACTGACGAACTGTATCACAGCCTGCGCTTCGTAAGGATTGTGCTGATGTTATGCTTGATAGCCTTCGTTTTTGTATTAAATTAGAAGATATCTGGTTTTTGGTCCGGGTATTTCCATGTGAAGAATCTTCGTGGGTGTTGTTTAAAAAGTGTGTTAGCTATCTGTGACGTTACGATATACAAGCCGCCTGCAACGTTCTAAACCATACGATGTACCGGCCGCCTGCAACGTTCTAAGACATTCTATCGCAACCTACGCAATGTTTTCTTTACCCCAGAAGACATTGTTTTAAGGAATATGCCTAATTGGAATTTCGACCTACGTGGTGAATTAGTGACGATAGAATGAGTATGACGAGCAAGGTGAGAGTTTAATGCAAAGGAGAATCTGTTTATTTTATCCCAGAGATGTTAGGCAGAGTAGGTAATTATCTCAGTAGGGGGGAATCGCTCCATTTTAGTTATAAGCCACTACACAATTTTTTCCGAGGGCACTTACAATGTAGTTTTGAAAGGAAGGGTTTGTAGTGTGTGAGTCGTCTGGATTAACTAGTGCCCGTCTGAAACCACAGGTGGTGGTTAAGTGGCCTACATGTGGTACCTAAACGGAGTACATCAATATCATGATTGTTGAAATCATCAGTGAATGATGAGAATGATGAGAGACTGATCCTTTCGAGTGTAGTGAAGTGTAGAGGACCATTTATTAACAATGCCACTCATAGCTAACCAGTGCCATCTGGACCTTAATTTGAGTATCAAACCAATAACCTCAATTCGACAATCGCCGAAACGGTTTACCAACAATAGCTATCTCCGGAATAGGATATATAAAATGAACGGTGGTTACCAGCACATAGATTAGTTAAAGACACGAAGACGGTCAACTTTATTCTATTTAAGCCCGAACTTTACATGTTGAAACCGAGTATTACAGGCGCCAACCTTTATAGACAGTCAATGTGTTATTGATAGTTATGGACAATGACACATTGTGTGTATTAATAGTTGCGTAAATTATGGATGCCCTTGGTGCAGAACCCCCTCCCCAACCCCCATTAATTCATTATATGCGTTTAACCTTTTTCAAAGGAGTTATTTAATTTTATATTGGAATTATGTGTGTGTAACTGTATTACACCATAGTGTGATAGTACTATATCACTTAACAACAGATCAAAAGAGCTGTGTGGCAGGGATACCACTCGTCTTTAGCTTACTAGAGTGTGCGTTCTCCTCTCTGAGGGCGGTGTCTTTCCTGTGCTCTCTTGGCCGTCTGCTAGAAAACCTTACCTTAGTGGAATCTTACCAGATGTGTCTGGTCCAGTACTAGGGAGTCTTACAAGCCATTTCTTGTTTTCACTTAGTAGTCAGCAACAACGATTTGGGGATATCTATCTCCCATCTCAAATTAACATACGACACTATCATTTTACTAGAATTAAATTAATTTGTCACCTGTATCATTTCTATTTCTGAATCAAAATGTTTCTACAACGTGTCTCTCATTTTCTGCTCTTCATGTACCTATGTATGCATTAACAAATGCGCCATCTTTTGCTCTTATGCGGTGCGAAATGACTGTGAGACGAAGCGCAAAAAGTCATCCATCGTCTGATCACTTTGGTCTTGCTTTCTGCTGGCGGCTGGCGAGAACAGACGTACACATGTGTATCTGCCCTGATATAGTCTTCAAATAGATCAAGCTGTGCTCTTTAGAGGTGGAAGATTTGCTTTTATTGAGGGATTTCTTTTGTGTTAAATTGTCAGCTGGCAAAGAGTGTCCTTACTATCATAGCAAAGTTGGTAACTTGAAGTAACTTAACTGTATACCTGGTAATTTGTAGAATGGGATTCTGTCTTTATATTAGAAGTGAACATATCTGTTCAGAGACTGCGGCTCTCCAACATAGAGGTTAATGTTCTCTTATACAAAAAAAGACGACTCAGTGCCCCCCCCCCCCTCCCGTATTAACACTTGTTCTATGGTGAAATAATTCCTTATAGGTAAACCTTCAAATTTAGGACTCCCAAATGTTATAAGACTGCGAAGAAGATTTTTAACCGTATTACTCAGAATGACATCATGAGGTGTGTATTCGTGAGACTCTGCTTCGAAGAATGCAGTAACTGTTTGCGAATCTTGTGCCTTGTGGAAAGCTCGGGAGAGCAATATTCGCTATCTCACTAGATAACCACATTTTCCATGTTTAGATTATGTTCTTGAGTCTTGCTTGCGTTCTTAGATTTGGTTCTTGTCCCGAATATGCCATGTGATAAAGCTACCTAGGTATTTATCTCTGTGCATTCCTCCATTTTCTTTACAATTTTGCGACAATGCTCACGTCAATCGTCACTGTATGTGTGTGTAAAGTGTGGGAGTTTGATCATAATAGTAGATTGGGGGATGGGGGGATGTGTGTGTGGGTGGGCTCAGGATGTGTGGGTTGGCGGGGTGGGATTGTGTGGGTGGGTGGGGGATTTGTGTATGGGTACGTGCGGGATGTATGGGTTGGCGGGGAGATGTGTGTGTGGGTGGGGATGCATGTTTGGCTAGGTGGTTGTGGGTGAGTGGGTGGAGGAGGATATGTTGATGGATGATTGATAGTGGGTTATGGGATGGGTGGGGGATATATGTGCGTGTGGGGATATGTGGTGGGTGGGAGATGTGTGCAGGTGGGGTGGTTGTGGGTTTGGGGATGTGTGTGTGGGTGAGGGATGTGTATGGGTGTGGGATGTTTGGGTGGATGGGTGGGGAGTGTGTGTGTGGGTGAGAGATGTGTGGGTGAATGTGTGTGGGGGATGTGTGTGGGTTGGGGGAGGGGTGCGTGATAGGTGTGGGTGATGGATTTGGGGATGTGTGTGTGGGTAGGGGATATGTCTGGCTGGGTGGGGGTGTGTGTGGCTGGATGGAGGATGTATGTGTGGGTAGTGAGGGTGATTGTAGTTGGGGGATGTGTGGATGGGTAGGAGATGTGTGGGGAGATGTGTGTGTGGGTGAGGGATGTGTCTTTGGGATGTGTGTGGGTGTGGTGTTGCGTGGGAGGAGAGCTGGGTGTGGATAAAGGATGTATGTGTGGGTGGGTGGGGTGTGATTGGGTGTGCGGGTGGGTGAAGGATGTGTGTGAGGGTGGGGGATGTGTGTTTAGATGGGTGGTTGGGGTGTGTGAGTGTGGGTGGGTAGATAGGAGATGTATGTTTTGATGAGTGAGTGAGGGATGTGTGGGTGTTAGTGGTTGAGGGATAAGTACGAGTGTCTAGGGATGTGTGAGGGGATGAGTGTATGGGTTGGGGATGTATGTGTGGGTTGTGTGTGCGTGGATGGGAGGTGTGTGTTTGTGAATGGGGGATGTGTTGGTGGGTGGGGATGTGTGTATGGGCTGGGAGATTGTGCGTGGGTTGGGATGTTTGTGTATATGGGTAGGGGTGAGTGGCTTGGGGATGGGTGGGTGGAGGATGTGTGGTTGGGTAGAGGATGTGTGAGTGGGTGATTGTATATGAGTAAGAGTGTGTGGTTAAGGGATGTTTGGTTGGGGGATGGGTGGGTAGAGGATATGTGGGTGGGTGAGTGTGTGTAGGTTAGGAGCTGGTGGGGGTTGTTTGTAGGGGTGGACTCGGGATCTGTTAGTGGGCTGGGGGAGATGGGAGATTATGTGGCTGGGTGCGTAATTTGTGTGTGGGTAGGTGCGGAATATGTGAGTTGACGGGGAGATGTGTGTGTGTGTGTGGGGAATGTGTGGCTGAGGAATGTGTGTTTGGCAGGGTGATTGGAGGTGTGTGGGTGGAGGAGGATATGTGAGTGAGTGATTGTTGGTGGGTAATGGGACGGGTAGAGGATATGTGTGTAGGTGGGTGGATTTGTGTGGGGGAATGTGCGGGTTGGGGAATGTATGTGTGCTTGGGGTGTGGGTGGATGGGGTGTGTGGTGGGTGAGAGGTGTGTATGGGTGGGGAGATGTGTAGGTGTAGGGATGTGGTGGATGGGTAGGGGCATGTATGTGTGTGTGGGTATGTGTGGTTGGGTGGTGGAGTTGGAGTGAATGGGAGACGTGTGGGTGGGTGGTTGATGTGTCTCATAACATAGTAATATGCCTTGTATATGCTTACAAAATTCATGTGACAATGTTTTTTTCCTATGCACTGTTGATGTAAGAAAGATGAGTGATTGGAAGGGCCGAATGTAAGACGGGCCTGCGTGCCCAATTTGTTACCCTTTGAAAATAAAGTCTGTTCGTTCGTTCGTTCGTTCTTACACTTGTAAATAATGTTTTAAAGTTTATTTCTCCTCATTACGCCCCGTATCTCTCTCGACTGTAAATACCACGTTTATTTAATCAATTTACGGTGTTTATGATTCGTGAATTTACATAACTTCGGAAGCAAGAGACGTGAATTTAGATATTTTAGGTGTAGCAGAAACAAGATGGACAGATGCCAGTTATATAAAAGGAGAGACGATTACATATTCATTAATCCAGGAGATCATCAGGAGAGAGGAGTAGGAATTTTAGTAAAAAGAAATTTAGAGAAAAATATTAGCGGATTCTGGGCTCATAAAGATAGAATGAAACTACTCAAAATTAAGGCCAGACATTTCGACATAGTAATTCTTCAGACGTATGCTCCAACAACTGATTATAGTTATGAACAGCTGAAAGAATATTATGAATATCTACACCAAACACTGAAAGTTGTAAAATCACCAGAGGTCCTAATTGTCATGGGAGACATAAACGCAAAGGTTGGAAAAACTAAATATAAGCAGATAGTAGGGCAACATGGTATGGGAAACATAAATGATAGAGTAGACCGGCTGATACAATAAATTTCTTGTGAAGAAAGCAATCTTATTGTTTGTAACACATTTTTCCAACATATCCTTAGGAAACTGTATACGTGGAAAAGTCCAGGAGATAGAACGAGAGAAAAAATTGACTACATTATGATTAGAAAAAATAGATTTAAAAACAATGTTAAAAATGCCAAAACATACTATGGCGCTGATATAAACTCTGACCACAATTCTGTAGTCTTAGAATTACAAATAAAACTTAAAAACACGGGAATAAGGGCATTGAAGACATATCAAATAGATAAATCAGCATTGACACAACCAGACCTAAGTCAACTATACCTGGTTGGAGTAAACAAAAAAATGGCAACATAATCTATATTGCGTGGAGCAATATAGACGTGAAAATTCTACGGATAAGATTAATACAAAATGGGGATGTGTAAAATTTAGCATACAGATTGCAAATACCATTTTTGCCAGTGGAGGTAAATAAGGAATAGAAATTGTGTATAACCGATGAAATCTTGAGCAAACAGACTCAAAGAAAGAAAGCAAAGAACACTCCAGAAAAATACTAATAGACAGTGAAATGCGCCTCATGTGAGTTGCCAAAGAAGAGTCATTGCAAAAAAAAAAAAAAAATGCAAATAAATATATGATCTAGAATTAAAACAAAATTCGAAAGAATTCCATGGAAATATAAAAAGATTTACAAAGAAGAAAACAATAATATAACACAAAATGATTGTATCAGAGATAAAGTAAATGGAGAAATTATAATTAATAATAAAGATGGACATAATACACAGGAGATGTATTCTGGGACAGCAGGGGCAATAAACCAACCATGTATAACACTCAAGTGGACCAAACATATTGACAGCTGAAGTAGATAAGGCTATTAAAAAGTTTTAAGAAGGAAAGACTGCATATCCTGAAAAGATAACAACAGAGATGACAAATTCCTTATCCAGCTTTGGCATTGATACAATCATAGTTATTTATCTTCCGGTCAAGATGGCGAAGGACGGATGTGTTGTTTTTTGTGACCTGTCACTTTTCGCATAGGAGATGGATATTTTCTTTCTGGTAAAACCAGGAGTTTCTTCTCAAGATCTGCGCCGATGCTACGGAGTTTCGTGCATTGAACGAAGAAATCCTTGAGTGAATTTTAGCAGCGTGTGTGGTTCTGTTGTGTTCGGTATTTTCAACATTGCGGAACAATTTGTGGTTCCGATGTGGGGTAAGACGTTTTAGACTTAAATGTGACCGTCTGATCCTCATGAATACTCATATTCTATATTGGAACTGCGCCACCGCAAAACAACGAGGCTCTATTCTCGAAAACCTAGTTTACAGGAATGACATTGTAGCACTCCAGGAGACGAGACTGGGTGATCAGTTAATCCAAATGGCCGGCTTCAAATGTTTCTACAACAGGCGACATCTGGGAATGACGATTCTCATTCGCGACAGTATGGTGGCTTCAGAGCTAGACATGTCTAGTTGGGACAATAACGACATACAAATACAGGGGGGTAGAGTTCAATCCAGTCTACAATTCCTGTTGGTTAATGTTTACGCCCGTAACGCGAGTGTGGATTCCCAGAAGTGGCAGTGTTTAAGCGATATATTAGGTCACTAAAAATGTCATTTTCTGTGGCGATTTCAACGCTAAAGGCAGGTCACGGGGAAACATTTCCTCCAACACACAAGAGGAGGAGCTCGAGACTGCACTTGAGACTATTGACCTGGTTTGTTTCAACAGTGGCTGTGTCACCAGTGACAGCAAGCTGCCAAGGTGATGAGGACAGATCTAAAGATCTGGCGCTGGTTTCTCCTTCACTCACTACAGTGTGTAGATGGAGTGTCCTATGGTGCAACGGCAGCGATCACCACCCTTGCAGCATATTGGTGGAGAAAGGCAGAACCATGCAGCACAAGCTAACGATCAAGACTTTCCAGTATGACAGAACAGGTCAAGATGTGGTGAGTAAAATAAGGCCCGACAAGCGCAGAAAGTTTCAAGGTAGGAAAAAAAGCTGGGAGCAGCCACCTTTGTGGAATTTTGAGGTGGAGAAGGCCTGGATGGATAAGCGTGTGCTGTAAGGAAATGGCAAAACGCCATTAAGAACAGAGTTGCCCATCCTGGTCCCTGCATGCACTTAGAATGAGAGATGCATACAAAAGTAAGCTATTTCAAAAAAACTGTTTAAGGTGGTTAAAAGTGAAACATGGACAGAGGTATGTCCAAGAGTAAGCACAGACAAGTGACTGACATTGTTCTGGCGACTACATAAAAGCATGAGTAGGGTAGTCAAGAATAAGAGAATTTCTGACTTCCAAGGTGCCGACCTCATCTGGCAGAGGACTGACGAGAACAAGGGCAAAACCCTCTTCGAACGCTATCTAGAGCAGAGCAACAAGGCAGACATGAGAGGCCGAAATCTTGCCAAGGAAGTCACCTCAGACAGGTGCAAGGCCCAGAACACTTCGGATGAAGACAAAGTCACAATGAAAGAAATCAAGACTGTACTTCGACGATAAAAAAACAGCGCTCCAGGGCCAGATGGCATACGATATGACGACATCAATAGGTGTACCGACAACGAGCTAAAGAAACTAGCAGACATGTACAACAACAGTATAGGGAGTGCTAACATCAAGGAGGAGTGGTTACACAGCTATCTGATTCCCTCGCCGAAGCCTGGCAAAGACCACACAAAAATTCAGGGATATCGAGTAATAACCATGCAGAATACAACAGGCAAGCTGCTGGAGAAGTTAATTGCCAGAAAAATATCAACCCAGCTAGAGAGGCAAGGTGTTTTCCCACCTACACTGGGAGGGTACCGTCCCAACAGAGAAACCTGGACCAATGCAGCAGTTGTTGCCCATGATGTCTATGAAGGTTTCCACTCATACATTGAAACCTTTGCTGCAGCGACTGATCTTGAGGACGCGTACAACAGAGTACCATTGGATTTTTTAATGCGTCAGCTTCTTGAACTCAAGATAAGTCCGTTCTTCCTTAGTTGGATCGATGCAGCCCTCTTCCAACGGAAAGTAGTTGATAAATGTGGTAGTTGGACTTCGGAACCAACAAAAATATATCCTGGCCTACCACAGGGATCACCATTATCTCCGGTGCTGTTCAACGCCTACACTGTGAGAATCACCAGCGAGCAGATAACACGACCGGGGAGGACATTGTCATATGCCGACGATGTTTTAGTGTATCGTCAGGATATGGATAGAGATCAGGTTGCTGTGGAACTGCAAACCGAACTCAGTCGTATAAGTACTTGGTGTGCTGAAGCTGGGGCAATGGTCAACCCAACAATGGCAACAGTGATATGGTTCTCTTTGAATAATCATATTGTGAACACGCCAACACCAACAGTTAATCTGTGTTCGGAGACTGAGGAAAGAACGCAGGCAATGAATTACCTGGGGAAACGTTTTGATCGAAGCCTTGCTTATAATAAGCACATAGACCAGGTGATATCAAAGGCCAAGCGGGGTTTGGCTGCGATGCGGATGATGGCGGCAGCAAATTGTGAGCAGCGCCATCTATGTCTCCTATAAGAGAGACTGGTAATGTTTGTTTTTGAGTATGCGATGGCAATCCTGACTCTCAGCCGTAAGCAGATAGAAAGGATGGAAAGGATACAAAACGAAGCTATGCGCATTATTCTTGGATGTGCAAGAGATACGGCATGCAAGGTCCAACAATTGAAGGCAGACTACAAATTTGCAGAGCACGTGACTACCTCAGAGTTAACGCAAACACACAACATCTACTGCATAGTGAAATTAGGAAGGTGAAGGGCAGCAGGTTAAAAAGAGGACGGTCGTGGATGGGTCAAGCCGAAGACATTCTTCAATAGGCAGAAAATGCAGACAAGAAAATACGGCTGCTGTGTAGGCGGAAGTAAAATCGTTGATTTTCGAGAATTCGTTAGACGGTGATGCTGTCATTTACAAAGATGTGTCGGTCGTCCGACATGTGAGAAGCTCATGGGCCTTTACGGCGCGGGCCGGATTAAGAATTGTGAAGGAGGGCTCTGGTGCTTTTGTTGAGACCACAAGTAGCCTGACTATGGAAGCCATGACAGTAAGTAAAGCAATAACATGGGCCGAGACACATAAATTCAATAGGGCATGTTTCTTTAGCGACTCAATGAGCATACTCAAGAGGATAGAGGAGGCATGTCTCTGGAGCTGTGTCGTGAAATACTGAGAGTTAATGATTCCCAGATAGACGACTGTATACACCGACTAACCAGGTAGAAGAAGGGTTAACAAACGAAGCCGTAAGGGTAACAAACAACAGGTTGACCAGACAGGTGTTTATAGGTCAAGACAGAAGGGGCAGCTAACCGCACAGGTAAACTGTCGAGTGGAAAAATTGGTTTGCGACAAAGGCAGACAGTATTATTGGACAGCATATTGCGGTATGGATGTGAAACGGTTCAGAGCTGTAATTTTCCACTAACGATGATAATGAAGTCTGGATGTGAGGTGTCCAGCAAGGTCAAGGACTATGCGGCAAATATGACCTATAAAGAGGGGCCACTCTTTGTGGAAGTTTAGTGTGATTCTTGGGTTTCGTGAGACAAAGGATTATGAAAAGGGTGATGCTGCGTTCGGATGAACGTTTGTGTATCTATTGTGCATTAGTACTCCCAATTCAGACTAGGATTATTATAAGGTATAAATATATTAGAGTATAGTTAGCATAGGAATATAGATGTGAATGAATAGCATTTACCATTGCTTTCTATTAGTGGATAGTTTAGACTTTGGTGAATTCATATGTCTTATGCGGGTGTTCACTTCGGAAGCCTTGTCATTATGGCTGGAGAAGGACACTTGCATAAGTAGTAGTAAGGGGCGGATGCTTATCATGGGATCTGTTATACTTCTCCACAGGTTCAAATCTCCTAGTGAAAGCAGAGAAGAGATGAAGAGTACTACACTTGAACAAATAAAGGACTTACTTAGAACCAACCAGAACAGGGACATGTTTTAAGATGAAGAAATAATAAAGTTAAATCAAATACAGAACACTGTATGCTCAAACGAATATACCACTAAAACCCTTAAAAGGAAAAGATGTTAACTTGGGGCAAGCAGGGATACTTACAACTACATACGTATTGTATGCATAAGGAAGAAAGAATAGACAAGTAAAACAGTGTTAGTAATAAAAGACTATAGGAAGAACTGTGACGATGTGGTGGTTTTTCAAGGTTGGATACTTACCGTCATGAAACAGATTCAGGCGCATTCATAAACTTACGGGACTTTTATTACGGTACCTTGACTCAGTGGTGAACAGTTTTTGTTTCATTCAATAACGGATTTACCATCAGATTCAAGCATACGGATCATCCCGGGTGAGCTCTGTCCTGTTTGATGTGCTGTCCTGTGATCTTGAAGAATGAAAGGGCGAGAAGCAACACCGCTGATAGACATTCAGAGTTCATATCTGGCAACCACACTAGAAGAACATACCAACTACATAGACAATATCCATACATACACCAGACATAGTTTTTATTAATAAATCTTTGATCTTATCGTTGAAAGGAACTGTTGTCGGAGTATGTGTTGAGGGAATAATAGAGAGAGAGAGAAAGAAAGAGATATATGGAATGGAAGACAGAAGAGAGGAGTGTAGACCAAAGTCAGTCAATAATCCCAACAGATACTAAGTTTAAAGATGTGCTTGTTGATTCCAATCTCCTCTCGGGACATTAACAGGACAAGCTGTCTGTCACAGAATTACTGGAGACGCCGACCAGAATGATGGATTGCCAGAGACAGCCGTCTCTAGGTCGTCGCGACTCTTTGATGCTGGGAAAGGTTTTCCCTGATCAAATGCCGACGACATTCTTTGAGTACAGGGGAAGGATTCCCCTGATCAAGGGGGGACCAGTCGGTGAATTGATTACCCTGAATGAGAGAAAGGGAGTTTCTCGACACCTGGTTTCTGGCCAAGTCAGTGACATCATTCAGAGACACAGTTCTCGGCAATGGATAAACAGTTTGCAATCAGTGTGCCAGATGGATTGAAACGACATGGAGTGTTATTCTATTCCAGTGTTATTTAGGAAAAGGAATTACGGTGTCCCATGTTGATTAAAGTCGACGGACATTTGTCCATAATGTGATTGTGTGATTTCAATTCTAGCAGGGAATAGATTACATAAGGTAATTAAATATGCACAATTGGGCTTTACTTGGAATCGAGCGTAGTGATGGGGCGTTGTGGGAACATATTATAGGAGCGTCGGCACCAGCAGCACTCACTCACTCACTCACTCACTCACTCACTCACTCACTCACTCACTCACTCACTCACTCACTCACTCACTCACTCACTCATTCACTCACTCACTCACTCCCTCACTCACTCACTAAACTAACTAACTAACTAACTAACTAACTAACTAACTAACTAACTAACTAACTAACTAACTAACTAACTAACTAACTAACTAATTGAGAAATAAATAGAAGTTCAAATATATATATATATATATATATATATATATATATATATATATATATATATATATATATATATATATATATATATATATATATATATATATATATATACAGTAGCTGACCTGGCCCGGCTTCGCCCAGACCCTGGTGGGGAGCATCTCATTTAATTCATATAAGTAGTCATATAAGTTCTCGTTCCCGTTACCGACTGTCTGTCTGTCTGTCTGTCTGTCTGTCTGTCTGTCTGTCTGTCTGTCTGTCTGTCTGTCTGTCTGTCTGTCTGTCTGTCTGTCTGTCTGTCTGTCTGACCCAGCCCGTCTTCGCCCAGACCCTGATGGGGAGCATGTCATTTAATTCATATAAGTAGTCATATAAGTTCCCGTTCCCGACTGTCTGTCTGTCTGTCTATCTATCTATCTGTCTGTCTGTCTGACCCAGCCCAGCCCATGGTGGAGAGCATCTCATTTAAATCATATAAGTAGTCATATAAGATCCCGTTCCCGACTATCTGTCTGACTGTCTGTCTGTCTTGGGTAAATGGAGGAGGGAAGAGGAAGAGGGAGATGGAGGAGGGAGGAGGAGGGCGGAGACAGGAGGAGTAGGGAGGAATAGGAGGGAGGAGGAGGGATTAGGAGGAGGAGGGGGAGGAGGAGGGAGGAGAAGGAGGAGGAGGGAGCAGGAGGAGGAGAGGGAGGAGGAGAAAGAGGGAGGAGGAATGTGAAGGGAGGAGGAAGTAGAGGGCGGAGGAGGGAGGAGGAGGAGGGAGAAGGAGGGGGAGGAGTAGGAGGGAAGAGGAGGCAGAGGGAGGAGGAGGAGGGAGGAGGAGGGAGGAGGAGAGAAGAAGAGGAGGGAGGAGGAGGAGGGAGGAGGAGGAGGGGGGAGGAGGAGGAGGGGGGAGGAGGAGAGGGAGAAGGAGGGAGATAGAGGAGAAGGGAGGAGGAGGGAGGAGGGAGGAGGAGGAGGGAGGAGGTAGAGGGAGGAGGAGGAGGGAGGAGGAGGAAGGAGGAGAGGGAGGAGGGAGGAGGAGGAGGGAGGAAGAGGGAGAAGGAAGAGGAGGAGGGTGGAGGGAGGAGGTAGAGGGAGAAGGTAGAGGGAGGAGGAAGAGGAGGGAGAGGGAGGAAGAGGGAGGAGGAGGAAGCGGGAGGAGGAGGATGGAGGAGGGAGAGGGAGGAGGAGGAAGGAGGAGGAGGGGAGAGGAGGAGGGAGGAGGCAGAGGGAGAAGGAGGAAGGAGGAAGAGGAAGGAGGGAGAGGAAGGAGGGAGGAGGAGGAGGAGGGAGGAGGTAGAGGGAGGAGGAGGAGGGAGGAGGAAAGAGGTAGGGGGAGGAGGAGGTAGAGGGAGGAGGAGGAGGAAGGAAGAGGGAGGAGGGAGAGGGAGGAGGAAGAGGAGGAGGGTGGAGGGAGGAGGTAGAGGGAGGAGGAGGGAGGAGGAAGAGGAGGGAGAGGGAGGAATAGGGAGGAGGAGGAAGAGGGAGGAGGAGGATGGAGGAGGGAGAGGGAGGAGGAGGAGGGAGGAGGAGGGGAGAGGAGGAGGGAGGAGGCAGAGGGAGAAGAAGGAAGGAGGAGGAGGAAGGAGGGAGAGGAAGGAGGGAGAATGAGGAGGGGAGGAAGGAAAGGGAGGTGGAAGAGGAGGAGGAGGGAGGAGGAAAGAGGTAGGGGGAGGAGGAGGTAAAGGGAGGAGGAGGAGGAAGGAAAGGGAGGAGGAAGAGGAGGAGAAGGGAGGAGGGAGGAGGAGGAGGTAGAGGGAGGAGGAGGGAGGAGGTAGAAGGAGGAGGAAGAGGAGGAGAAGGGAGGAGGAGGGAGGAGGAGGAGGTAGAGGGAGGAGGAGGTAGGAGGAGGAGGAAGAGGGAAGAGGGAGAAGAAGGGAGAAGGAGGAGGGAGGATGATGAGGGAGAAGGAGGCAGGAGGAGGAGGAGGGAGGCAGGAGGAGGAGGCAGGAGGAGGAGGAGGGAGGCAGGAGGAGGAGGGAGGAGGGAGGAGGAGGGATGAGGAGGGAGATGAGAAGGAGGGAAGATGAGGGAGGAGGGGGAGGAGGCGGAGGGAGTAGGAGGGAGGAGGATGGAGGAGGAGGGGGAGGAAGAGGGAGAAGGAAGAGGGAGGAGGGAGAGGGAGGAGGAAGAGGAGGAGGGTGGAGGGAGGAGGAGGGAGAGGGAGGAAGTGGGAGGAGGAGGAAGCGGGAGGAGGAGGATGGAGGAGGGAGAGGGAGGAGGAGGAGGAGGAGGGAGGAGGAGGGGAGAGGAGGAGGGAGGAGGCAGAGGGAGAAGAAGGAAGGAGGAGGAGGAAGGAGGGAGAGGAAGGAGGGAGAATGAGGAGGGATGATGATTGCCGTGTGACGATTCTGTGTAGTCACGTCATTTTCTTCCCTTTCCCTAGCGTTTTGGTTCGGGGATTCTTATTTTGGGAGGGGGAGGAGGGAGGAGGAGGAAGAAGAAAAAAAAATACGACAGTTGGCTGCTCTGGACTGAAAGGAAGGCGTGTAGAAAATTTCATCTCAATCGGATGGGCCGTTCGCGAACGTATAAAGGACATACATACATACAGAGATACATAAATACGGACGCACATCCTAATTTATATATAAGATATATATATATATATATATATATATATATATATATATATATATATATATATATATATATATATATATATATATATATATATATATATATATATATATATGTTTGTTTTATAGACTACAAGAAAGCTTTTGATAGAGTACGACATGAACAACTAATTACATGCCTTCAAGATACAGGAGTAGACGGAAAGGACACCAGACTCATTAGTAACTTGTACTGGGAACAAGAGGCGTCAATTAAATGCGGAAATAATTAGTCGTTGCCCATTGAGATACAAAGAGGAGTAAGGCAGGGATGCGTGTTGTCCCCAAGCCTCTTCAAACTATGCACAGACATAATTATTAAACAAGTCGAACTGCGTGGACTTAACATCAATAAAAAAAATCATAATCAATCTTAGGTATGCTGACGACACCGTGTTACTAGCAGAATGCGAGCAAAAGTTACAAAACATAGTGGAACAAGTAAACTGGCATAGTGCAGAATGTGCTTAGATATTAACATCCTAAAAACGAAAACTATGATAATTATCAGTGGAAAGGAAAGGTCATCAAAGAACATCACAGTAAATGGGGAGATACTAGAACAAATAACAAGCTTCTCCTATCTTGAACATGTAATAACAAATGATGGCAGAAGTGAAGTAGAAATCAACAAGAGAATAGGAATGGCCAAAAATGCTTTCAACAGCATGAAACCAGTATTAACATCTAGAGAGATTAACAATGCATCAAAAATTAGAATTGCCAAATGCTACGTATATTCAACACTACTAAATGGGGCGGAAGCCTAGACATTGAACAAGCAACTAGAAAATCGAATAGAGAGAGGCCTTGGAGATGTGGATATACAAAAGAATATGTCGTATTTCATGGAAACAAAACCAATCAATAGAAACGTACTAGAAAAACTGGGAATGAAGAGATAGGTGATGAAAAAATAAAACAGAGAAAAGTAAAATATTTCGGTCAAGTAAAACGACATAGCCAGTCTCTCTGGCTGTGGGGTTACAACACTTTCTCTCTGTAATCCCGTTTATCACGCAGAGTCTCGCAGCGGAGCGAGAACTGAGGTGGTTCGACCCCCGCTCGTGACTTGCGGATACTGAGCCGGCCGCTCAGAAAGCAATGGCAAACTACTGAGCGTAATCTTGCCAAGAGATCAACAGACAGCTGAAAGATGCTGCTGTTGACAGCTAAGTCCTGTAAAAGGATACGCAAAACATTAAAACGACATAACACTCTTATAAAAAACACACTGGAGGGCAAGATTGATGACAAGCGAGCAAGAGGCAGACAACGATATGAGTGGGAAGATAAAATCAAGAGATGGACGAGTATCAATCTTACAGAATGTACAATCAAGGCGAAAGACAGGTAGAGTTGGAGATCCATTGCAGCAAAACTTCATTGTAGAGACGGCACCTGATTAATTGTCTGAATTTACATAGAATCGCGTTAATGAACGTTATGTGCTTGCTTTGTAGTTTGGTGTACATTATTATGATCTAACACTACTGAAATGTATTATTGGAATCACAACGTGTCAAAATGCTGCACTTCTATATCTATCTCTGAAGTATCGACATGGAGAAAACAACGCGTGGAAAGTTTCCCTATACTTAGAACTCATTTTAAAGTACAGAAAAATATTAACACTAGAATTAATTGTTACGAACACGAACACACACGACCATAACACAACGAAGAGATTTGAGTATCTTCCTGTAAAGCTCAGTCCAGGTTCAAAGAAAGATGCCAGAAACAATAACACACTTGGGGTGTAGGAAATTATTAATATTCCAGAAATTAAAACAACCAGGTTGATAGTTTTTCTATCTCTGATTGATATAGACACTGACTGTTTTGTGTTGACATTGCTCATGTCTCGCCAGTTGTTCTTCTGTTGGAGTTTGACAATTAATATTGTAGTAAGCACAACTACAACCAAAAAGAAAATAATTCCACAGATTGGTTGTATTATATTTAAGACTCGTTCTACCGTTCTATTGTTTTTTAGTATCTGCCCCAGAAGAGTTTTATTCCTTTCCGGGTAAAATTTCCAGTCAATCTTATTTTCAAAGTGCACAGGGATAGAGAGGCATATTGTTAGGATGTATATACCACAGATGATGATGGAGGTTCGTCTGGGAGTGATCATCTGTTTGACATGTAGAGGGAAGGCCACACACAGACATCTTTCGGCGGTAATGTACACAGTTACCATGAGAGTAATACTTGAAAAACACACTCGTGGTATTCCTGTCACGAACTCAATCTCTGAAGGAACTATGAGGATATCCGCTTCTTGGAACAATGGGTTGACACAGATACTGAGCCACAGCTGGAGAATTAAGCTGGACAAGTCGGATGTGGTCAGTGCGAAGAAGCTGATGTTGATGGTCGTGTTCAGACCTTGCTGTAGAAAAACTACTAAGTTGATGATGTTGGTTATAATTCCAAATCCGCTGACTAAAGTGCATATAATTGCGATGTTAACAACTTTTATAATGTGTGTGCTACCGATACTAATCAGTTCTTTGTCAGAAGGTATATTTATACTCGTGTTTTCAGTCGAATCAACCTGCGTGTATTTGAGTAATTCCATTGCAAACAAAAATACGTTCAGGGCTATAGTTTCTAATTGACGAGACGCAAAAAGTATGTGTTTATATCTCTGTCTCTTTATGTATTCTTGTTATTATTTAACCTGGCTACAGATGTGGCGTGTCATCAACATATAAAGTGAGGTATTTGTTGTGTGTGTGTGTGTGTGTGTGCGTGTGCGTGTACGTGTGTGCGTGCATGCGTACGTGCGTGTGAGTGTGTGTGTGTGTGTGTGTGTGTGACAGACATTTCTGAGCTTCGTCTGTAACAAAGAACCAGTCACTATAATATTCTAACAGTATTACGTAAAAGGAAGTCTCTGTCTCAGGGGATTGTG
This sequence comes from Cepaea hortensis, assembly GCA_963921405.1. Taxonomy (NCBI): domain Eukaryota; kingdom Metazoa; phylum Mollusca; class Gastropoda; order Stylommatophora; family Helicidae; genus Cepaea; species Cepaea hortensis. Next base: position 102,411,738 of record OY992883.1, read on the forward strand.
TTTAGTATATTTTATTCTAGTCTATCTCTCCACTGTCTACCTGTGACGAGACGAGTCTATATCACTATGTGACCACCAGTAATACAACGTTAGCTGATTTACTAATTATAGTGGTCCGATGTGGTCTGCATAAATGATGGTAGGCCGACTAGAATGGCAATGAGGCCTGGCGATGCGGACACAGCTATTGACTTGGCACTAAATCCAGGAAAGTTAAGGCTGGGAAAGTGCGCAAGACCTTCCGGTATGAGAGTACCGACAGCCTTCTTGGACGCCTCAGACAAGGGGCATGCAACAGGGCTGTTAAAAATCCTTTTTTGCAACCCCCATGGTGGACCCCAGAAGTAGACCAGGCTTGGAAAGCAAAGAGAGCTGCAGTGAAGCAGCTATGGAAAGTGCTACAGACACCCAGAAGCTCACGAGAGGAAGTGGACATGGCAGAAAATGTCAAGAAAGACAAGCTGGAGGTTTTCAAGCGCTGTGCTGCAGAGGCCAAAAAGGCAAAATGGGAATGTTTCATGAATGAGATTGGAGGTGATAAAACAATGCGAAGGTTCTGGAAACTGCACAGACAAATACAAAGAAAAGATCGGCCTATGACAGTGGGAACAATTTATAGAGATGATGGTGTGCGCGTGACAACAGACACAGAGAAAGGGGAGGCGTTTCTCCAGAGATTTTTTAGAGCAGACGAATCATGATGATGTGGACACCAGGGATGCAGTTAGAGAGGAGTTATCTGGCACCATAAAGAATATGCCTTATGTTAAATATATTTTGAAAAAGGCAAAAGACACGGCATCTGGGCCTGATGGGGTCAGTTATGGCCACATGAAGGCTTTGAGCGATGTAGACCTGAAGGAGATGACCTACTGCTTTAACCAGAGCATTAGGACAGCATCAGTACCGCAGGATTGGGTACACAGTTATCTCATGCCTCTCCCAAAACCGTTCAAGGATCATTCAAAGCTTAGCGGCTTTAGGATCATCACCCTTCAAAATACATTTGGGAAGGTGCTATAGAAGATAGTTACTGTTAAGCTGCAAGAGTTTTTGGAAAAGGGGGAAGCTTCTTCCAAGAGGCCTGGGAAGCTATAGGCCAGGAAAATATACCTGGTCAAATGCAGCCAATTTTGCCTTTGACGTTTATGAGGGGTTCCAGAGTAGACAAGAAACGATGGCGGCAGAGCTTGATCTAGAGGATGCGTACAATAGAGTTCGATATGATATTTTGATGACCGCACTGATGGAGAAGGGGGTCAATTTCTGGTTGGTGAACTGGATAGCGGCCGTCCTACATTCTCGTCGGATTGCTCTCCGTCTGGGCGCATGGACCTCAGATCCACATATTTCCCGGGACTGCCACAGAGATCCGCAATCTCACCGGTGCTCTTTAACGTGTTCATTCAATAGCATGTCCTTTGCAGAACCTTCCGGAAAACCTCTCGGTCCCCGCGTCTGACACACCCATCTGGAGATCATCCGCCACATCCTGCACCCATCTTCTCTTTGGTCTTCCTCTTCCTCTCTTCCCAGGCATATATCCTTCCATTATTGTTCTCTCCACACTTTCGTGACGTTTCAAGTGACCAAAATATTTCAATTTTCTTTGTTTTATCGTCTTTAATAGCTTTAATAGTCTTTAACGTGTATACGAGCAAAATTGCAAACCTATAAGCACCAGGGGTTGGAAGGATACTAACATTTGCAGATGATATTCTGGCATATAGGCAGGGGAGAGATAGGGAGAAAATAGCCCAGGAGCTACAGGCGACAGTAGACAGAGTGATTGACTGGTGCACTGAAATGGGTGCTGTCATCCACCCGGAAAAGGCAGCTGTTTTGTGGTGCTCTCTGGACAACAGGATTGTGAGAGCTGATGTTCCAAGCCTCACGATAGATGGTGAAGCGTCAACAGAGAGAAAAAACTGAAGTATCTGGGAATCACATTTTACAGGAGCCTGTCCTTCAAGGATCATGTGGAGACGGTTGTGTCAAGATCACAAAAGGGACTCAACGCACATAAAACTATGGCTGCAATGGACATAGAGCAGAGAATGCTTTTCAAATTATACCAGCACTTGATCCTCTCAGCGATTGATTATGGACTAGGACTGCTCACTGTCTCAAAAAGTCAGCAGGTGAGATTGGAGCGCATACAGAACGAGGCTATGCGGGTCAATTTGGAATGCACCAGAGACACCCCAGTGGTGTGTATGCGGTACATCCTTGGTTTGCCGACTGTTGCTGGTAGGCTCAAGGTGATGCAGGCGAAGGCATACCTCAGAGTAGCTGCTGACACAGATCACCCGTTGCATGAGGCGCTGGACGCAGTTAAGGGTCAGCGACTGATAAGAGGGAAATCATGGATGGCTCAGGCGGAGGATACGATCAGACAGGTGTGCCCCTTGGAGAACATTAGGCGAGGAGAGGAGTGGGTCAGAGTGCCAGCAGAGCAGTCAGACTTGTGCAGAGTTATAATCACATTGAGCCGGGAGTGCAGGGAGTGGCCAGCAGGGGCCATGGAAGTGGAAATCCAGCAACTAATTCAGGATTATGCTCGCCCGGGTGATGTGATTATCTACACAGATGGTCCGGTGTTGAGAGGTAGTAGGTGGGGTTTCTTGGAAAAGGCTAATGGTCGACGTTTGGTGCAGGAGAGCCTGGCATATGATACCACAACATCTAGCTTAAGAATAGAGGTGGAGGCAGTCAGTGCAGCCTTCCGCTGGATGGAGAATACGACACACACACATCGTGATTGTAACTGACTCAGAAAGCATGCTGAGTAGGGTGAGGACTGGCAAGCGTCGTGCCGAGTGGCTTGCTTCGCAAGTCACGGGTGGCAAGCATCGTCTGAATATTTTCTCCGGGGCATGCTGGTGTGTTGGGGAATGAATAGGCAGACAGATTCGCTTTCTCTGCAAAACTTGGTGGAGTATTGATGCATGATAAGGTGGACGTTGTTGCGGCCTTGTGGGAGCACGTGTACACCTCGAAGGAGCAAATGGATCACCATGGTCTGGCAAGAATGCAACAGCGTGGAGTGACGAGGGGATCTGGCCGATGCTTGACGCTTAGAGGAAAGGCGAGACGCACATATAATCAGATTGCTACTGGTACTATTGGGGTTGGAACTCTCCTTTGGCTTCTGAGGATGGGGACGGAGCGCGTATGGGAATGCCCCGAATGATGTGATGTGGGTTCCTAAATCAATCAATCAATCAATCTAATTATAGTTTCAACTGATTGTAGCGTCATAGGTAAAATAAATTACGTCATATTGACGACGCGGGAATTTTCCGTGCTAAACCTATACCTAGCGATATTTGGAACGGCATTTAATTCCACGATATCAATGTAAATGACGTCGTAAATTGCTTTCTCTGTCTTCGATCGCTTATTCCCACTACGTGTTCCTTTTGACTTATAATATTATTTTAACTTCACCCTCAAGTTATAGGAAAATGCGATACCCACGCAGTACGTTAACACGGGGAAAGGAAACTTTATCCACTTCCGTCCCGCACACACACAGAGTAGACGCAAGAGCAAGGACATGGTAACGATTTGCGGTTTGACAATCACATCCCATCCTTGCTAAAGGAGCTTAAAAGAAGCCTAAATTTCTGCGCAAGACTGAGGGTGGGTGAAAAATAAAAGTGTTAGCGTTTAACATAAATGAAAATAATAGCTTTTTGAACGAGGTGTAGATTTAATATTTTCCTATATCGGGAACGCCGGCTTCCTGGCCTAGAGGTTAGCAACTTTTCTCCGTAATCTCGTATACTCTCTTAAGTAACGTGACGACGGTGAGAATCAGCAGTCGTTCGAATCGCGTCGGTAACTTACGGGGTATGTGAGCCGGCCGCACAGAAAGCAATGGCAAACTACTGAGCGTAATCTTGCCAAGAAATCAACAATCAGCTGAAAGATGCCGATGTTGACAGCAATGTCCTGTAAAGGATATGAAGAAAAAAAAATATTGGGAACACTTAGGATTTCTCGCGATTGTTTCTCTGCGACACGTGGGATGTGAAATGGGAGACATTGATGTTAAATACATGTGGTCATTATATAGTATGTATAACCCCAATGATTATTTTCATATGCATTTTGTGAAGGTATTTATGTATATATTTTGAAAGTGCGAAAAACATGTAATGATTTCATCCATGGTGAAAAGTCAGAACCCAAAACCTCGCCTATAGTCGGACTAGAACTAGAGGGGTAGAAGATTTATGTGGAACATGATCCTCATATGCAGGCAATATTACCAGACGATTTATATCCAAACATAAATTTACTTAACCCACAGTACATGCCATACCGAACAGTGTGACATTGAAGGTCAGAACGACTCTTAAACCGTTTGTTTGGGAATCTGAATTTGGGGGAGTAAAATAATTAACAGGGGATAACTGAGACATTCTAAAGCAAGACTTCTTGAATGCTCAGTCACTTTGCTTGATTGCGTTAGCTTTATGTACTACCTCCTTTATTCTTTGGGGAACGCTGCACGGCTGCTTGGCGACAATTGATTGTTATATGCCCAATACCTGATGTGTAGGCTGTATTATTGTTTGCCTTTTCTTAGCTATCTAGGAAACCATCCTGGCTGCCCAGGACTTCCCCCTAAAGTTATTAAGGAGTAAATAACACATTAAAACATCCGACTCACTCCAAGTTTACAACCCTGTACACTTTGTAACGCCCTTTTCACACCAAGATTTGTTTGCTTGGTTTATTCCAATGGGCAGTCTTTGGATGTATCCTCTTCTGGAATTTTTTTTCCACCTAATATCATCATGTCATACAATGTATAGCCTAGCAATAGGGATCCACTGACTCTTTGATTTGCTACAGAATAGCAGATAGGAACTATGTCTTGTCCCTATTCTGCCACTCTGACACACACCACAGACACACACAACATCAGCCCTCAGACACTTGATGATTACCAGGATAATGAGAGATATGTGACTGTTTTCCTTCAAGGAGCCTCGTCGCTGCTGTTGCTTTTGCTGAAACCAGTAAGATGGAGCATAGAATCCGGCAGAGCATCAAGTACCTGGGTGGACCTTGACTCCCACACTACCACAGTAGAATCAAGTCCTTATCTAGCACCAAACCATATCAAGACGTATCAGGTCAATTCGTCTCATAGCCTGGTTTGCGAGCATGTGTGTCTGTAAATGTGTGCGTGATGACTGCTTAACCAGACAGGAACCACGATTTTCTTTTGTGCTATCACAATTTTGTATCATTTATAAATCTAGTTCATTGGTCGAACTCAGAACATTTTTTATTCGCTTTATTAAAAGAACATTCTTGTTTTATACTTGTACCCACGTACTACACTCTTGATTCTTGGAACGCAGGGTGGGCGAGTGATTGCGTGTAAGTGTAGTATTTAACAGGGGGTTTTACCACTAAGACAAAGGAAACCGACCAGATAACTTAGACACTCGTGTTAGGTCTTCCTACATACACGAGTGTTCTTCATCTCCTGCCTTTTGTCATCCAAGTGAATCCCAGTCTCTTCTATCGGCATCATCCCTTTAGACATTCTTATAACGAGCCATAATTTCTAGAGACTGTCGGCGAACTCTTGGGTAGGGATTTCAGCCTATTTTAGTTGAAATACCCTAACGGTCGGCGACACTATCTGTAACAAATACGGTATTTAAATTATCTGCTGGCCCGGTGGCCAAGGTTTCTTGTCCCCTTCAAGTTGGGAAATTTGTCATTGATCCGGACTACGAAGGCGACCCAGCCTAAAATGAATAGCATAAAATACAATTTTCTGGAAAGTTAAAGCGGCCTATCTTGTATTGTCTGCATCACTGATCGGGTGTCTATTGGTCTAAAATATAGAACAAGCAGCATATAATCAAGACGTCCCATGGCTTAAAAAGGGTTCCTTTACAATTTGTATAATACTTTAAACGTTTTCACATGTTTATTCTGTGGACAAAATTGTTTAGAGCCCTGCCAGCCACGTTAGGTACAGTCGACGTTGCAATATCTTAAATCTTTTGATTTATGAAATACTATCATCATTATTAATCCTCGCTGTCACAGGCGTGCAATGTACGAGTTTTTTAATTTTTGCTACAAATTCTTGTATTTAGACCTGCTAGAAGTGGCTTTCAGCACGGTTAGAGTTAATATTTCTTGACACAAAATATCTTACTTGCTGTGTTATATGTTGTTCCTATGTTATTACCATAATAAACTGACTTCTATAACGCTTCAATGATATGCATTGTAATTGTCAGCATTCTTCTGTAATATTTCTTCGATTTGCCTCGTAACAAGCTATTTCTGTGATTTTCATACGATATGTCGTGCAACAAAACATCTTTCTTCCCTTATGTGTCTACGAAATATCTTGTAACACACTTTCTTCTCTTCCTTGGTGTTTCTACAATGTCTTGTAACAAAATTGTTTCTTTCTTTGGTCTTTCTAATGTATATCCGATAACACGCAGCCTTTAACTTTTATATATCTAATATGATCTATATTATCTACTATAAGATCTCAGCCGTTAATGTCACTTCTGATTCTTTTCAGACAAAATCTAACCTTTCGTGATATTTCTTCAGAAAAAACTCCCACGTTCCTGTATGACGTCGTTTCAGAAATTCGTATAAGAAAACCTCTTCATTTCTGCTGTGTTCGCTTTAATGCTTGTTGTAAATTGCCAAGTGTTAATATTCTAAAACAAACAGTTACACAAACTCACAATGTTTCTATTTCATTTAATCATATTGTATATGTTGCAAAGTATTTCAGGATCCTCGCCGATGCATCGGAGTTCGTGCATTGAGCTGAGTTTCTCCAGACTCAGGTTTGAGTTAGGAGGAAAACGGAGCACTTATGGGTTAAACCGTGTGCCGTGATGTTGATCCAACGACTAAACTAAACTGTATATGTTGCAAAGCCTCTTTCCTCGATGTATTGTTTAAAGTTTTTATGTACAAATTGTGAATGTCTACGATGTAACACGACACAATTAATTCTATAAATAAGAATAGTCAACTTTGGCAACCAGGAATTATAACTGGGTTATAAAATCGCAGATACCTCTTACCCTGTTATCTTCTAAGGTGTTTGTTCGGCGATCGTATAAGTCGTATGTTGTTATTAGGATAGTTAGCCATATTTGTCTAACGCCACGTAAACGTTAATGCACATTAAAATGGTAAGCTATAATTGGCACCAATATGTTCGGCTAAAATGTGAAGTAATGTATTTGACTTTTCGTAAAAGTTCTTATAATTGTTGAATTGCACGACTTGTATTTTGCAACATGTCTCTAATACATTAAAGTGTTTCGACATGTTTTATTGTTTCACTTAAAGACATAATAACATAATGTGTTATCTAGAATGTTACAAACGAAACCAAGTTTAAAAATCAATATTTATGTCCGAAACTTGAAAAATTCCAATTGTTAGTGTTTGTGTCAATGTTACCGTTTGTTTGAACCCGAGAAATATTAAGCACTAGCTGACCCTGCCCGGCTTCGCCCAGACCCTGGTGGGGAGCATCTCATTTAATTCATATAAGTAGTCATATAAGTTCCCGTTCCCGTTACCGACTATCTGTCTGTCTGTCTGTCTGTCTGTCTGTCTGACCCGGCCCGACATCGCCCAGCTCCTGGTGTGAAGCATCTCATTTAATTTATATAAGTAGTCATATAAGTTCTCGTTCCCGATGTTATCGCGGACCTCAGAGAGAAGTGTCTATGTAGAAGACCATTTCCTGGACGTACGTATTTTGGGAGGGGGAGGAGGGAGGAGGGAGGAGGAGGAAGAAGAAAAAAAAACTACGACAGTTGGCATCTCTGGAATGAAAGGAAGGCGTGTAGAAAATTTCATCTCAATCGGATGGGCCGTTCGCGAGCGTATAAAGGACATACGGAGATACATAAATACATACAGAGATACGCTCCTTTTTTATATATAAGATATCAGAAATAAAACAGACGGTGTATGACAAGAATAATCAATTGTAAGGAATAACGCAGCTTGGCCTAGACAAATGATTGGTCAACTTTGTATCTGCCGTATTGTTAAAATGGGTCAATTTCATAGTGATGGTCATAATCTCCTTATTATTTGTTAATATTATGTCCCACTTTCAAGAGTCTTTTCCAGGCACTGGTTGTTACTAGCTCTAACAGTTCAGAGTTGCCTCAACATTCGTCACAGAAACCACATCTCTGTTGCTTCCAAGCCTTCTTTAATTTGGTTTCGTTCACATTCCAGTATTATTTAAATGACATATAGGAGAACAGGTTCGCTATATTATTTGTGTTCTCTCTTTCTAACATGCAATGAGAGTTACAGAAGGTACTTTTCATGTTCTGAAATGCAGCGTTTGCTTGACCGATTCTGCTCTGTTAAATGAAAAACTAGGGTTACAATTAAATTGTAAGAAGGCACAGATTATGGTCGTCAATAGGAAGAAAGATATACCACAATACGGGTAAATAAGAATAATCTTAAATAAGTGAACTGGTACAACTATATCGGAACAGTCTTAACAACCTAATGGGAGTTGCTTTAAAGAGACTACACCAAGAATCGCTATGGCTAAGGTAGCCTTTTTCAAGATGGAAAACATCAATCAATGAGGTGCCATCTCCGCTATGAAGGTTGACTGCAATAGGTCTCCAACACTGTCTCTCGCCCTGACTGTACATTCTGTCAACCTGATGTTCGTCCGTCTCTTGATGTTATCTTCCCACTTGTATCGTTGTCGACCTCTTGCAACCTTGCTATCAACCTTGCCCTCCAGTATGGTTTATATAATAGTAACATGTCTTTTAACGTGGCCGAAATATTTAACTTGCCTCCTCTTTTTATTTCTTTCATCAACTCTCTCTTCATTCCCAGTTTTTCTAGAACATCTGTATGTGATTGTTTCTGTTTCCATGAAATACTACATATTCGTATGTATATCCACATCTCCAGGGCCTCTATGCGACTTTCTAGTTGCTTGTTCAATGTCCAGGCATCGAATCCTCGGTAAGGTGTTGGATTCTTTTTTCTGTCGGGAGCAAAAAGAAAATCCTAAAACCTGCACAGTTCGCGGCGACTGCACTAGCCAGGCGGCCTTAATTCCTCAGGCTCGAAGACCCCCCCCCCCCCCCCCACCCCGCGCCATACACCGCAAGGTCTATATTGCGTGCTGTGTTTTGTAAGCCACTTTTTCACTTCACATTCAACTTCGACGTCATTCGCGAAATACATCCCGGCAAGGTGGGTTTCCAGTTTATGCTGACAAATGTTTGTCCCGTAAAGCGGTGTTTAAAAATAAAATGTTTGCATATCCTTTACAGGACATTGCTGTCAACATCAGCATCTTTCAGCTGTTTGTTGATTTCTTGGCAAGATTACGCTCAGTAGTTTACCATTGCTTTCTGAGCGGCCGGCTCACATACCCCGTAAGTTACCGATGCGATTCGAATCACTGCTGATTCTCATCGTCGTCACGATACTTGCGAGAGTATACGAAATTCGGAGAAAAGTCGCTAACCTCTAGACCAGGAAGCCGGCTAAAGCGGTGCATAGCTGGGTAAAAAAAAAAAAAAAAGTTTCGCGGGTGAGTCAATAAGTAAGTCACACAGTCCTGTGGGATGGCAGGTTCTATGCAGCGGATTTGGGAGGACTGATAAAACAAGTGCATCAATGTTGGTGGAAATTATGTTGAGAAATAAAGGGACAATGTATGTATAAAAATAAACTAGTTTCAAGTTGTTATCATCTTTAGTTATTTTTCCACAGCCATTTGTGACTTATTTATTTACTTATCCTCGTATTAAAGCAATTGAACATTGACAGGAACGATCTGCGAATAATAAAGAAAATACATTGGTAGCAAACAGCAGCCATAAGAATCAACAACCTGATAGAAACATTTCTGTTACAAAAAGGGCGTCAGACAAGGTTGTGCAATGACTCCTGATTTGTTCTCACTGTACAGTGACAATAGAATGATATCTACAGAACATATGTTAGGGATCATGGTTGGTGGACATATATAAATAACTCACGTTGTGCTGATGACACTGTCTTGATAGCAACAAGTTAGAAGGACATACAGAAAATAATAGATATAGTGGTTGTAGAATGTGAAAAAAGACCATAGCTTGAATAATAGAAAGACAGAAGTCATAGTGATATCAAAGTAACATATTGTGCCCATATGTGCAGTTAAAGTAAATGACGTTATTTATTGTACTATCCTCGGCAGACTTCTTCACAGCGGAGACCGTTTTGCCCGGGTTAGATTCTCCGGGTAGTTCTTTGGGACACTGGACTGCCTCAGAGTTTTGACGTGATCTTCGTCTGACCATTTCCAGAAGGTTCATCCCAACAGGTCCACCCAGAGCAGCCACAGGCATGCTGCTAGACCCGTAAGTAAAGGCAGGGGAAAAAATAGGCTCGGCGTTCTCCACTATCCAAGTAAGCTTTCATAAATACAGAGCCGATACATAAGTAGTAATATAGGAGGTAATGACTTATTATTTGTGGTTTCAAACCACAGAGAAATCGTTCTTTACGGGGTTATCCGGCCATCTTGTTTCGTCATATATTACGACCACAATTGACCTCAATATTTGAACTTGGCGATTATTTTCTTGGGTCTGGTTGTCGTGATGACTACTTCCGGTCCCGGGGTACTCTCTACCGACCACTCCGCCCACAGGTACCTCCGCCGGCCGCCTCGGCTTCCCCCGATCGCTTCCGAGCCCATTCAAAGACAACGAGAAAGACCCGTCCATGTGGATTACTTATATAGATAAGTAAACCAACTAGTCACCGGGTACCCGCCCTCGGTACCCCGGATGCCTCCACCGGCCGCGTTCGCTTCCCTGGTCCGTCCCGGGGTCGCTAGAAGAAAGCGGCACAAGCCCCGTGCATGTGGAATACTTATATAAATAAATAGACCAACTAGTCAGCGGGAACCTGGGTCGAGTCCCAGTGTGTGTGGTGTGGTGTGATCGAGCCTCAGTCATATTGATATCGAACCCCTTCGATGAGGTGATCGAAAACCAATATGACAGAAAATTGATTTATTCCATCTCTCGAGTCACCCCGAGTAGGTCAAGTAATGACCGGATGAATAAACTTTCCACCATGATAGTTAATGCGGCAGAAGTCCCGACCCATGTATTACCATTAAGCGCTTGGTGAAAATCTGGTTTAAAAATATACTACCCAGGCATACAATAATACTAAACATTAAGCGTAATAAAATAATACCGGTTAAATTTCTTGTATGCATAGCGGCGGATAGTTATGTCAATACAAAACTACGATTCTCAATTAATAACAACGATAACGTGCTAAGATAATTATAAAAATATGTAATATTATTAAACCCCGCAGTTATACCCCTTAATTATAAACGTATGCCAAGGGAGACTATTCGTGGCTCTTGACTCACCCAGGATTGTTTCCCCTTTTACATACTAACCTCCCCTTGAATGACCACGTACCTGCGCGCACAGGTAAAGATCACGATCTGACCCATCACGCCGCGCGCGATATACAATGACCAGCGACCGTCATACGAGATTATCCGATACCGATCAACCAGAACGCCTAAGGAATTTTCAATTAACGTCAACGGCCTTCAATGCTTATCACAGATAGAGATCAGACGACGTGATACAACCCGGGCTGTGAAGGGAATATTTGCGCAGAAAAATAAGCTATTCTAAAATATACCTATATGAAGTCGTTACACAAATGGTATGAAGTATTAAATTTAAATAGACATATATGTATTTATTTATGTATATATTTTATTTATACATGTATGTAGTTCTATAGCTGCCTTAGGTTGTCCCAATGCGTAAGGCATATATACGTACTTGCCTTGATGACTTGGTCACGCGGGATATGTGTCCGCGTGTGTATGTACATGCGTGTGTGCATGCGTGGGTGTGCTATCAATTACAGGACATCACAGTCAAACTCAACATTCTATGGATTGTCAGCCGTCCTGGGGCAAGTTTGCGATTCTCATTTTGAATGAACGACAACCATGTCACGTGCGCGTGAAGAGGGTGTATCAACAGCTAGTTGTCTATCTATTACAGGACGTCACAGTCAGCCCCAACCTTGTTTATGCAATGCATTTAGAGGACGTTGCAGACAGCCCCAATATTGATTGGTTGCTCATGTACCACCATGACGTCCGTGTGTGTGTATGTGTGCGGGCATGTAGGCGTGTGTGCGTGGGTGGGTGTGCTATCAATTACAGAACATCACAGTCAACCTCAACATTCTATGGATTGTCAGCCGTCCAGGGGCAAGTTTGCGATTCTCATTTTGAATTAACGACAACCATGTCATGTGCGTGTGAAGAGGGTGTATCAACAGCTAGTTGTCTATCTATTACAGGACGTCGCAGTCAGCCCCAACCTTGTTTATACAATGCATTTACAGGACGTTGCAGACAGCCCCAACATTGATTGGTTGCACGTGTGCCATCATGACATTCATGTGTTTGTGCATGCGTGCGCGTGTGTGTGCTATCAATTACAGGACATTGCAGTCACCCTCACCATTCCAGGGAGTGTCGTGTTTACTGGGTAAGATTGCTGTTGTCTTCTTTGAACGGGTGAATTTCTTTTACAGATGACAGTCAAGTTTAATGCATTGCCTTTACAGGACATCACAGTCAGCCCCAACATGCATGCTTCCTTGGCAAGGTTGTCGTTGTCTTTCTGAACGGCTGAATTTCTTTTACATATTGCAGTCAAGCTAGCGACTACAAGCTAACTAGCTAAAACCGGTAAAAATGACGTCACAGTCGGTTATAGCTGAAATGTTACAGCTAGAACACGTGGATAAGAAGGATATTACACTATGGCGTGGTGATAGACCATGCCCTTAGCATGTGAATACATCAAGTTCAGCCATGTCCAGACAATATTCAACTCAGTCACGAGTCTCCACCAGCAGATATCGTGTATATAACACCCACCATTCGCCGTCTAGAAGTCCCTGGCTCAGTGAACACCGATAAAGTCACAATGTGCCAAGTCTCTAAAGGTAAGCTGGCTTTTTTGATAAATCTTTCACATTTTCGTTGTGGTTCTCCAAGTAGGCACACAATTAACCTAACAATACTAGTATAATAAAGAGATATATGGTGCTAATCACATAAAACTGGAGTATGTGCTCTGCTGGCTGCGACACTAATCAACACGTGCACATGGTTGATTCATCAAGCCTGCTTACAGAAAGTAGTGTCCTTAGTACCGGCAATGTCCCACAAGGAGCGCCTCGAGCACTGATTTTTTTTTTTGCCTTTACCAATAACAACTAATGATACAACCGAGACACGAGTGTAATGATCTAGTAGGTCAAAAACAGAGGTAATGGAAGAAACCAACGTGGAAAATAACCCACAAAATAACCCACAGGGGGAAAGAAATTCGATCTGGTGCATGTGTGGTCGGCGAGTGCCGCGACTAGAGATTGTCTTCTTCTGTCAACTAGTTGTTATATACACACTCATCACTATTCAATCTGGCTTGAACCAGCGTCGAAGCAGTCGAGGGCAAGTTGTGGATCGCTCTTCTAAACAGCTGTCTGGGTTACATGCTACCAAACCCTAAAATATGAGCTTCTACCTGACATTACCGAGTAATGCTTCGCCGAACATATTTCCCAAGAACTCACCAGGTCACTATTTCGTCAAGTTACCGCAGACTATTGAGGTGAGTCAACATTTTGAAGTGGGTCTGGCCGAAATTCAATTCCCCAACTACTACTGCAATGTGCTAGAGAATGAAGTATGGTTAAGATATATACCACCCAATGGTAGAGTGATAAGAAAGGCGTGTCCCCCGGGCCTGTACAGTTCACCAGACGCGTTTATAGCTGCTCTGAATCGCCTAATGAAAGATCGGAAGGTGGACGATCAACTCGGTGGTCTATTCCATTTCGACTAGGCATCAAAGAAAGTCATCGTGAAAATACTCGAACCCGGGGCCACTATTACATTTACTGAGAAGTTACAAGAGATACTAGATACAATTGAAGGTGAAGGGTCGATAGACCTGAATAACGACCTGCAAAATGTCTACGTATACTGCGATCTCATTGCGGCAAAACCAGTTCGAGACGTCATGGTCCCACTACTAAGGATGGTTCCTATCATGAATCAGCACTCGACCTCAGTGTTTCGCGCCTACGACAAACCTCACTACATACCGCTGAATCGTTACTCCTTCGATACGGTGGAAATACTTCTAACCACTGATACGGGCACAAAGATCGCATTCACTACCGGGACTTCAGTGCTGACGTTACATTTTCGAGTTCGGAAGAGAGCAGACCTAGAATAATGCTGAAATACGGGGCGTTACGTCGAAACCCAGCCTGTCCGAAGACATGATGTACCTGACACTCAGATTATTATCTTTCACATTTTCGTTGTGTTTCTCCCAGTAGGCATACGGTTAACCTAACAACACTAGTATAATACAAGGGATATATGGTGCTAGACGCATATAGCTGAAGAGCCAAGTCATATGTGTATTAAAACACCTCCATAAAAACCAAGATGGTTGTAATATACTTACATTCATGTCTTCAATACTTGACCAGTCCTCAATATGAAGAAAACTACAGTGGGTGTGAGGAGACTGTATATGTATAGCACTGGTATTCTGACTTCACAGACTGTAGCTCACAGTGACTACAACGCAACTAACACGGCACCCTCTACGCTATCTATTTCATCATGGGTAGAGGTCATATAACGAGCATGACCCATATTCCCCAAGCCAGCTCAACCATACAACATGTCAACGAGCGGGTAGTAGAACGCATAGGCGCGCCATACGAACAGCCACGTCAGCATAATCTGAACTGCTTGACCTAGGAAACTGGCTGAAACCTATTTTACGCATGGCTCAAAAACTAGTATATAAACCCGAGGCTGGTAACACTCAAGCATTGTGATCAAAAGATGACTACAGACCTCAAGACTGTGCCTGCTAACTGGGTCTACATGACTCGTAGTGGTGAGACTATTAGACCAGTGGGCGGTGGTGATAAGGCCGTGTATGTCTCATCCTACAGAGGAACGACGACGTTACACATCCGAAGATTTTACGATGACGCCGACCAGAAATTCCCGACTAAGACGGGTGTAATACTTACTAGACAAGAAGATGAACAGATGAGAGCCATGTATCTCGAGATCCTAGCTGACTTTGACAGACTCAACCAAGTTAAACAAGCCAGTAACGAAATCAAACAAGGTACTAACAGAGACAAGCAAGTCAGTAACCAAAACATTAAAGTCAGTGCTCATGTCAAACAAGGCACTACCAGAAGTCATCAAGTCCAAAACACTCAAGTCAATGCTCAAGTTAAACAAGGAACTAACCGAAACCACCAATAAGACGCATACTATACCGCCCGTTTTCAACCCAGCTACAGTCAGATGTGTGATGCCTCCAGCAAACAGATGTGTGTTGACCCCAATACCCAGCTGTTTGATGTGCAAGAAGACACCAACCGAAGCAATCAAGTCAAACACACTCAAGACATTATTCAAGTCAAACAGGGTACTAAACGAAGCCACCAAGTAGACGCATACTATACCACCAGTTATCAACCCAGCTACAGTCAGATGTGTGATGACCCCAGCAACCAGATATGTGAAGAACCCAATAGCCAGATGTTTGATATGCCCGACACTCAGATGATTGATGGCCCCGTTGTTTACAATACTCAGATGTCATCCCACCAATCAGGAGACCAGCCTTACCACTACATACCAAGTGACCTATACATATCAGACTTCCAGCCGGAAAACCAACCTACTCAGACAGTGGTGTGAAGAAACCCAGAAACAGCATACAATTTGTATAGCTCTATATGTGAAAATAAAAAATTGAGATGATACTATGTATACCAGCTCATAGCACAGCATCCATTTCATGTAACGACATTATGAATTTTTTTTATTCTTGTAAAATGTACTGACATACTGTAAAATACACTGAAATACTGTAAAATAAACAGGTATATAGACTATAATTACGTCTTGGTTGTTGAATATTTAGTGTTTACGGCAGTGGTTCTCAACCAGTGGGGAATTCCCCCCCAGGGGGGAATTTCAGGGTTTCCAGGGGGGGAATGAAGACCATTTCAAGATCGTGTTAATACAAGAACCGATTACTTGACATAGTTTTTCCCTTCATACTTTACAGTTATGTATGTCTCGTCCTTCTAAACCTCATTTTATAAAGTAAGTAGACCCACAAATAATGTTTTATGTGGATGTCTAGACTTGTTTTAGTATATGCTATTACATTTACCTTCCATTTTTACGTATACTGTGTAGGGGTGGGGGGATTTTTTGATAGGAAATATGAAAGAGGGGGGGGGGGATGACGTTCTGAAAATACGGTGAAGGGGGAACGGGCCAAATTTTTGATAGGAAGGGGGGGGGGGGATGGCATTCTGAAAATATGGTGAAGGGGGAAATGGGCCAAATAAGGTTGAGAACCACTGGTTTACGGTGTATATAGTTGTCATGCGATGAGAGAATGAAGAGCAAAAATCTTAATCAAGTAATACAATTTGTTAGCCAAAATGGGAAATTTTTTTTGGCTACATTTCAACCAGACTTATAAAAAAGCTCACTCAAACTCATGAAAAGTAGGAAAGTTTGTTAACCAAATGTGAAAAGTTTTGGTCACATTTCATCCAAACTTATAAATAGCTCAGTCAAACCTATGAAAAGTAGGAACATTTATTAATCCAAGGTGACAATTTTGGCCAAATTTCATACAAACTTATGAAAAGTAGGTCAATTTGGTAACCAAAGGTGAAAAGTTTGGCCAACTTTCACCCAAACTTATGAAAAGTGGGAAATTTTGTTGTCCAGATGTGAAAAGTTTGACCAAATGTCACCCAAACTTATGAAAAGTAGGAAACTTTGTTAACCAAAAGGAGAAAAGTTTGGCCAAAATTCAACCACAATCATCAACAAGTAGGAAAATTTGTTAACGAAAGTGAAAAGGTTAGATAAATTTCAAACAAATTCATAAAAAGTAGGAAACTTTGTTAACCAAATGTGAAAAGTTTGGCCAAATTTCATCCAATCTTATAAAAATCTCAGTCAAACTTATAAAAAAGTAGGAAAATTTGTTAACCAAACGTGAAAAGTTTGGCTAACTTTCACGCAAACTTATGACATTTTGTTGTCCAGCTGTGAAAAGTGTGACCAAAGTTCAACCAAAGCCATAAAAAGTAGGAAACTTTGTTAACTAAATGTGAAAAGTTTGGCCAAAGTTCAACCAAATCCATAAAAAGTAGGACATTTTGTTGACCAAAGTGACAAAATTGTTTCCAAAGTTCAACCAAATTTATAAATAGCTGATCCAAACTTATGAAAAGTGGGTAATTTTGTTGTCCAGATGTGACCAGTTTGGCCAAATTTCAAATAAACTCATAAAAAAGTAGGAAATTTTGTTGCCCAGATGTGAAAAGTTGGCCAAATCTCACCCATACCTATGAAAAAGTAGGAAACTTTGTTAACCAAATGTGAAAAGCTTGACAAAATGTCAAACAAACTCATAAAAAAGTAGGAAACTTTGTTAACCAAATGTGAAAAGTTTGGCCAAAGTTCATCGAAACTTTATAAAAGTAGGAAACTTTGTTAACTAAATGTGAAAATTTTTGGACAAATTTCATCCAAAACTTATGAAAAGTAGGGAAATTCCTTAACCAACTGGGAAAAAATATCTCACGTTGTCATTTGACATCCCCAACTTACTAGAGATATTCGCCTGTACCCTATGCAAACAACAGCTATATTTCAGATTATTAAATGTATCTGTAAAAAAATAACATTTCAACAATAAAATTATACAAAAATTTAACAATTAAATTTCTCTGTTATGTTTCTAATTTGAATGTTTCATTGTCGAAATTTAATTGTTAAATTTTTGTATAATTTTATTGTTGAAATGTTATTTTTTTCTTCAATCATAGTGACTTATTACATAAGATACATTTAATGTTCTGAAATACAGCTGTTGTCTGCATAGGGTACAGGCGAATATCTCTAGTAAGTTGGGGATGTCAAATGACAACGTGAGATATTTTTCCCACGTTGGTTAAGGAATTTCCCTACTTTTCATAAGTTTTGGATGAAATTTGTCCAAAAATTTTCACATTTGGTTAACAAAGTTTCGTACTTTTTTTTTAAAGTTTCGATGAACTTTGGGCAAACTTTTCACATTTGGTTAACAAAGTTTCCTACTTTTTTATGAGTTTGTTTGACATTTTGTCAAGCTTTTCACATTTTATTAACAAAGTTTCCTACTTTTTCATAGGTATGGGTGAGATTTGGCCAACTTTTCACATCTGGGCAACAAAATTTCCTACTTTTTTATGAGTTTATTTGACATTTGGCCAAACTGGTCACATCTGGACAACAAAATTACCCACTTTTCATAAGTTTGGGTCAGCTATTTATAAATTTGGTTGAACTTTGGCCACAATTTTTTCACGTTGGTCAACAAAATGTCCTACTTTTTATGGATTTGGTTGAACTTTGGCCAAACTTTTCACATTTAGTTAACAAAGTTTCCTACTTTTCTTCTTCTTTTCGTTCATCCGGAGTGTTTTTTCAGATGTGATTGCGGTGTGTCTGTTATGCGCCCTTGGGCCGAAACCCGTAGGCCAACACATCGACTTTAGCGTGCTTTTTTGACCAGGTAGCATTCCTGGGAGACTCTCACTTTTGCGGTGCCATCTGCAACCATGCTGGCCAAGGTTGAACGGTCGAAGACAACGGTCATCCCTCAAAGGAAGGCAGGGACAGTCCATAGCATTTTCCGCCATCCAAGGTTGCTTCCATAGTTGCAGGGCCGACACATAACGCCCTGGATCTGGGCTCACCGAGGGAGATCGTCACGTCCTGCTCATGGCTGCTTTAAATCCTCACTTCAATATATTGGTCATTTCGTTTCCCCGGGTCATTCCCGCACAAACCAGACAGGTTTGCAGACGGCATCCACTCAGCGAGTTTTCGGACATGTGCTTGTCGTTGCGCCCATCAGAGCTTTTCCAGGCACAACAGACATTCGGAAAACTACCCAGTCAGAGCTGTTCCGAACAAGAGCGGCATTCGGAAACTAGGTAGTCAGAGCTGTTCCTAGCACGAGAGACATAAGTTGGCGAAACATGGGTTGGCGACACGTGGGTCGAACCGATCATTGTGTGGGGTCCTCAAAGCCCCACATCTACGAACTAAATAACACTGGTCTCTAAGTGCTCATGCCGTGATAACCGGAGGCGCGATACACGGAAGTGAAGCTAATCACCGGGACTTTAAGGTGAAGTAAAGGATAGCAGTACTGCAACCTACCCCGCTTGTCGTAAAACTCGAAGCAGGGGGATTCGCGTGTGTGTTAAAAAAGAGAAGCAGAGAATATTAACTTCCGGCCGCGAACATGGAGGATAGGCATTGAAACAGTTAAGGCCTCTGGAGTGTTTATGCTCTGGCTACCGTTTGCATGCGCATTTTCCTCATGTCGGACTAGAAGTGTATGGTTCCATCGCCCAGATACTGAGTTAGTTGAGTGCGTGGCGCGACACTGTGAGGTGTGAATTTCGTGTGAAATGCTTTTACATCTGCCCGAGATTATATGGAGCATGAACTGCAGGTTTCGGAGCAATGTCGGCTAGCAGTGTCGCAGAATCGACCGGCATTTGCCTTATGCAGAATTGTGTGGCTGCTGGTCTTCTAGTGACTGCCGCTTCCATCGGCGACGAACTATATTTTCGTGGAGTACTTTTGTTTTGGCATTCTGACGACTGCGTTATAAGATAAATTGTAATTTCGTGGAGGACTTTTGTGTTGAAATTCTGGTGGCGGCATTAGGCAGTGTGTATCTGTGCGGGCTGTTGGTTGTCGAGACTCCTGTCTTTTCCACTTTTCACAATGGGCAGTGAAGAGCATTTTATGTGATATTCACTGGCACAGGAACGGAGCATAATGGGAACGACCCGTTGTTGTGAAGTTTGAACCGCGACTAACCGACTAACTAACTAATTAACAAAGAGTATTAACACTGCAACCTACCACCATCATCGTCATAATAATCATTATCATCACCATCGAGTGCCGTGCCGGCTGTCGTAGGCGTTCATGGTTCTCTACAGATCTCGGTCTTTGGTGTTCTGGATCAACTCTGCTGATGATATTCTTCCATGCCATCGTCTCAGTCCGTCCAGCATCATTTCTCTTGTTCTGCCTCTGCCTCTTTTCCCCTCGATCTCTCCAGTTGTCACGATGTTCTCCAATGCCTCTCTTCTCATCACATGACCAAAGAAGGCTGTTTGTATCTTTCTTGTTGTTGTATATAGTGTTCTAGTTTCAACCTACCATGCATATCGTAAAACACGCCTCAGGGAAATTCGCCTGTGTGTTATCGGAACACAAAAGGGAAACAGAATATTAACTCTCAACCTACCATGCAAGAAGCGACTAAGGGGGATACCGCCCGTATGTTACCGGGGCCCTTAAAGGAAGAAAAGAAGAGTATTAAAATGTAACCTGCCTGGGTCTGGCTTCCTCATTCTCTAGAAAAACTTTGGCCACAAAATTCAGGGAAGCAGAAACAGGTACACAGATAACGAAAAAAAACAAAAACGAATCCAAATAAGAGGAAAGAAGGCACTTCTAGAAAAGACATAGTGTTATCGAGAGAAATTCGCATGCCACTTATGGAAAACTGAAACACTAAGAACATAATTAATGGCGGAGATGAATAATTTGGGAGGGCATGGATAGAGCTGCAAGAGAAAGCAAATGATAGAAAGGCTTTGGGTGAATCAGCTGAATAACTATGCTTTATTTAGGGATAAAAGGCAGAGGTCAAAGCATGGTTTACTCTGCCATGTAGTGGTATAACCTCCGCCGGGGAGCAGGCACGACAGGAGGTTTCTGACCCGCAGAAGTGTTCCTCCCTTGCCGAGTATTTCAGCCCCTTCACCTTTTTTATACTCTCAGGGGGCGGACCCATCTGGGACTTGACTCCCGGGCGTTTTTCTCCTATCGAGACGCTTGTATATTACCTTATGGACATCGCTAAGTTTGTCTGCCCAGAAGCCATCCCACCTTCGTTGGGCGAACATTGGGCATCCAGTGCATCTTCCAGCGTTGACACTGAACCGTAACTGACCGTGGGAAAGCGGGCTTCTTCTTCCGGCAGTTGGCCGCAGTCTTCACCTCTGCCTTGGTGGCAAGCTATGACCCAGTTCGTGGTCGTCGTTGCTGCCATGTTGCTTTCAGTGACTAACATTGCAGGCAAAGTTAAACCATTTACACCAGGCTCTATGTTCTTGTTTCGACCATGCCATATGGTCAAGTCATCCATATGTTTATTTATCTGCCTTTCCCTTGTTCTTCCACCCCCCCCCCCCCCAAATCTTGCCAGCTGTCACCAAGTGCTCTAGTTTATTTCTTTTCACAACGTCCCCAAAACATTTTGACTGTCTGCGTCTAATTTCTCCAACAGTTAACGGTTTTCATTTGCATCATATAGGTTTTGGCCATTGGTTTTTCTGTCTGTCCATGGTAGTCTTAGTATTTTACTAGAAACCACATTTCCACAGCCATTAGTTGTTTTTCAGCTTATCTGCTCATCGTCCATATTTCACATCCATACATAATTATAGGTTATACTTAACACTCTAACGAGATTTCCGTTCCCCAACATGGCGGATAGGCATTGAACTGTTAAGGCCTCTGGAGTGTTTCTGCTTGTGGCTACTGTTTGCATTCACATTTTCCTCATGTTGGACTGGTAGTACATGGTTCCGTTGCCCTGCTACTGAGTGAGTGCGTAGCGCGACACTGTGAGATGTAAAATTTGCTTGGAATGCTTTTACATCTGTCCACTCATCTTTGTAGCGTGAACTGCATGTTCGTAACAATGAATTAACTCGTTTGTCTTTTCGGTTCATGAGTGCATTTTTCAGGAGACTGAGAGTCGTCGCTCAAGCTACGGAGTTCGTGCTTTGTGCGGCGCTTTCGGCGGAAAGAGACCGAGCAATGTGGAATAAACCTCGGCTCACAGAAGCCTTTCTTGTGACTGCCGATTCCATCGTCGATGAACTGTATATTCTATACCAACCAACCAATCAACCAACCAACCAACCAACCGACCGACCGACCGACCGACCGACCGGCCGGCCAGCCAGCCAGCCAACCAGCCAGCCATCCAACCATCCAACCAACCAAACAATCAACCAACCAAACAACCAAACAACCAAAGAAACAAACAAACAAACAACAAAACATACAAACAAACATACAAACAAGCAAACAAACAACCAAACAAACAACCAAACAAAAAACCAAACAAAAAACCAAACAAATAACCAAACAAACAACCATACACACAACCAAACTCACAATCAAACAATCAACAAAACAAACAACCAAACAAACAACCAACCAAACAAACACAGAGAAAGACGGAGAGACTAAAATGAAAAATAGAGAAAGAGAAAGACAACATCAATTAGAGATCAGGCGCATGGATGCTGAGTTGGAACTGATGAGACTGGGAAGTGGTGTCCCTCCCACCCCATCCGTTTCTACAGGCAGGCCAGCTACAGACATATAGGCAGAGGACATCTGTCATTGCACAGGAGCCATGGCATTTTCTGTGGAACCATATGATGAGAACGTTGATCTTTCACGCTTCGAACATATGTGTTTTTCCTGAGGGCTTGATGAATCTAGATGGTCGGTGAAGTTGTCCCAGGGTTTGAGAAAAACCGCCTTTGACATTTTCTCTAGACTTAATCATGAGGAACAACAGGATTACGGTACTCTCAAAAGAGCTTTATTAACTCGCTTCGAGGTTGATTCTGAAAACTATAAAAGGAAATTTAAATCGGCTAAGAAGGAGCCTGGTGAAAGCTACGGCCAATTGTTAGAAAGATTAAAATCCTATCTGCACAAATGGGCAGAGATGGGAAAGTTTGAGGAATCATTTGAAGGACTCCGAGAGATGATTTTAATTAACCAATTAAGGGAAAACATGTCATCAAAACTTCATGCCTTCTTAAAACAACATGGGGCTGATCGACTTGAGATTATTATTTTGGCAGAGAGATGGAAGAAATCTCAGAAGGAGGTGAGAAGTAAGAGTCGGACGACCACAGCTTCTCCCCCTGACAAATCACTAAAGACCAAAGAAAAAGAGATCACCAACCCCAATAAGAAGTTGAAGAAATC
The DNA here is from genome assembly GCA_963921405.1 of Cepaea hortensis. NCBI lineage: Eukaryota > Metazoa > Mollusca > Gastropoda > Stylommatophora > Helicidae > Cepaea > Cepaea hortensis. Next base: position 102,435,052 of record OY992883.1, read on the forward strand.
TGCGAGCACCAGTCTATCTTATATTCAGGCTGCCAAGAGGAGTGGTAAGGACTACTGTACTCATTGTAGGAAGGTGGACATCACTCAGCTGATTGTCGGAAAAAACCTCCTACCCCTCACACATTTGCATGTCTGACTCGCCGGAGGGAACGTAAGGTGAGCACTAGTGAAACGTCCAGCGTGACAACTAATGAAGACACCAATCCCAAAATACCGCTCTTGTTAAATGGATACCACGCCATTTTCTTATTCGATAAAGGTCTAAATTATGATTGCATCGTAGCAACATCCTTAGTTCAACCAGACCAGTTGACTGAGGAAATGGTAAATATACAGGGACCCTTGAAAAGTTCAATCGAGATGTCATTACCACTGGCTCAAGTACATATATCTTCGCGTTATGTTACTGGAACAATCAATGCCGCGGTCATGGATGATCCCGTGTTTCCTGTGATGCTTGGTTGTCGTTATGTATATTTAGGACATCCTATACAGTCTGTGATAGTCGCTGCTATGACAACTAGATCTAAGACAGAAAAGACTCCATAATTGTCGTTCAGAGCCGACCACACCTCGTTCAGAGGATCTGAATAAAGCACAGAGTGCCGACAGCGATTTGTTGCCATGCTTCAACAAACTGCCTAAAGCACATTCACCTCCACGTAGAGGCGACATGTATATGAAGGATGGACTTCTATACCGAAAGACAGGCAAAAGTGGACAAGAGTATTCTCAATTAATTGTCCCGTCTACGTTTCGTGCTCAAATATTAGAAATGGGCCACAGCTTACCGTTCTGTAGGCATATGGGAATAAATGCAAATACGCAAAGAATTTCCATGCACTACTTTTGGCCAGGAATGAATGCTGACATCATACGTTATGTCAAATCATGCTCGGAATGCCAAAGAGTGTCCCCAAGACATAGGACTCCCCCTGTGAATCTTGGTAAGATGTCAATCACTGGTTCTCCATTCGTGAGGGTAGCAGTAGACATTATCGGACCACTCCCCAAAACGAGGAGGAGGAATCGAGTCATATTAACATTGGTGGAAGTCTGTTAAATGTGGGCAGAGAGAATCCCAATGCCATCAAGTGACTCCAAGCACATCGCTGAAGCCTTACTTGAGATATTTACTCTGATGGTATTTCCACTCAAAATCCTAACCGACAATGCATCACAGTTTCGCAGTAAACTCATGGAAGAAGTCTTTCGGCTATTTCATGCTCGCCATATCTATTCATCTCCCTATTTTCCACAGACAAGTGGGAGTGTAGAATGGTGGAACGTACCCTCATAAGAATTATGAGAAAGTTAGCTCAAGAAAAACCAGAGGATTGGGACTCGTATATTTCGGCTGCACTATTTGCATATCGAGAAGTGCCACACCACTCAACTGGGATTGCGCCCGCAACATTGTTGTTTGGGAGGACCATTAGAAGCTTTTCTGAGAACATGGACTGATAATCACGCAGATGATATAGTAGTTACTGCATCTGTTTATGTTGCTGAGTTGAAGAAACGTCTACACCATGGTTGGAGACAAGCGAATGTGAATCTACGTCGAGCTCGAAGAAGGATGGCTCGCAATTTCAACAAAAAAGCAAAGGATAGATTGATTGATTGATTGATTGATTTAGGAATCGACATCACAGCATTCGGGGCATTCCCATAAGCGCTCCGTCCCCATCCTCAGCAGCCAGCGAAGAGTTCCAACACTAATAGTACCAGTAGCAATCTGATTATATGTCCGTCTCGCCTTTCCTCTGAGCGTTAAGCGTCGGCCAGATCCCCTCGTCACACGTCGCTGTCTCATTCTTGCCAAACCATGGTAATCCATTTGCTTCTCCGAGGTCTACACGTGCTCCCACAAGGCCGCAACCACGTCTGCCTTGTCATGTATCAATACTACACCAAGTTCTGCAGAGCCAGCCAATCTGTCCGACTGCTCATTTCTCAACACACCGGCATGCCCCGGAGAAAAGATCAAAACGGTTGCTTGTCACCCGTGACGTCCGAAGCGAAGCAAGCCACTCCGCACGAAGTCTGCCCGTCCTCACCCTCGTCAGCATGCTTTCTGAGTCAGTTACAATCACGATGTGTGTGCGTGTGTGTGTCGTATTCTCCATCCAGCGGAGAGCCGCAGTGACCGCCTCCACCTCCATTCTTAAGCTGGATGTTGTGGTATCATATGCCAGGCTCTCCTGCCCCAAACTTCGACCATTGGCTTTGGCTATGAACCCCCAGCCACTTTTCTCACCTCTTGACACCGAACCATCTGTGTAGATAATCACATGACCCGAGTGGGCATTGTCCTGAATTAGTTGCTGGATTTCCACTTCCGTGGACCCTGCTGGCCACTCCCTGTACTCCCGGCTTAATGTGATTATAACTCTGCACAATTTTGACTGCTCCGCTGGCACTCTGACCCACTCCTCTCCACGCCTAATGTTCTCCAAGGGGCACACCTGTCTGATCATATCCTCTGCCTGAGCCATCCATGATTTCCCTCTTATCAGTCGCTGACCCTTAACTGCATCCAGCGCCTCATGCAGTGGGTGGGTGTGTCTTGCCTTCTCCTGCATCACATTGAGCCTCAAGGTGAGCCTCTCATCCCTCTCCCAAAACCATTCAAGGATCAGTCAAAGCTTAGCGGCTTTAGGATCATCACCCTTCAAAATACATTTGGGAAGGTTTTAGAGAAGATAGTCGCTGTCAAGCTGCAAGAGTTTTTGGAAAGCGGGAAGCTTCTTCCAAGAGGTCTGGGGAGCTACAGGCCAGGAAAAGATACTTGGTCAAATGCAGCCACTTTTGCCTTTGATGTTTATGAGGAGTTCCAGAGTAGACAGGAAACGATGGCGGTAGCGCTTGATCTCGAGGATGCGTACAATAGAGTTCGATATGATATTTTGATGACCGCACTGATGGAGAAGGGGGTCAATCCCTGGTTGGTGAACTTGATAGCAGCCGTCCTGCACTCTCGTCGGGTTGCTCTCCGTCTGGGTGCATGGACCTCAGAGCCACACATGTTAACCCCGGGACTGCCACAGGGATCTGCAGTCCTACCGGTGCTCTTTAATGTGTATACGAGCAAGATTGCAAACCTAGAAGCACCAGGGGTTGGAAGAATAGTAACATTTGCAGATGATATTCTTGCATATAGGCAGGGGAGAAATAGAGAGCAAACAGCCCAGGAGTTACAGGCGACAGTAGATAAAGTTATTGACTGGTGCACAGAAATGAGTGCTGTCATCCACCCGGAAAAGGCGGCTGTTTTGTGGTGCTCTCTGGACAACAGGACTGTAAGAGCTGATGTCCCAAGCCTCGCGATAGATGGTAGAAATGTCAGCAGAGAGAACAAACTGTCTGGGGATCACATTTGACAGGAGCCTATCTTTCAAAGACCATGTGGAGACGGTCGTGACAAGATCTCAAAAGGGACTCAATGCACTTAAAACTATGGCTGCAATGGACATAGAGCAGAGAATGCTTTTCACACTATACCAGCACTTGATCCTCTCAGTAATTGATTATGGATTAGGTCTGCTGATTGTCTCAGAGAGTCAGCTGGTGAAGTTAGAGCGCATACAGCTCAAGGGTGGGCGCTGCCTTACTCCAGAGGAAATGAGATGATCACTCAGAACTATTTCCTGTAGCTTATGCAAGCAGGAAATTGAATGCAGTAGAGCGAAACTATTCGGTGATTGAGATGGAATGACTTGCTTTAATCTGGGAAGTGGAAAAGTTTCAAACATAAATGTATGGTAAACATTTCGTAGTGCAATGTGATCACCAACCCTAGATGTTTCTGGCATCATCACGGAATCTGAACGCAAGACTCATGTGATGGCCGCTGCTGTTGCAACCATGCTCATTCCAAATCGAATACGTTCCTGGGAAAATGAACGTAGGCGCCGATTTTTTGAGTCGACATCCAGTTCCTGGTGAACCATCAACTTCGGATGAAGTGGGAAACCAACAAGAGGGATCACAAGAGGAACCGTGTCAACTCTGAATGAATGAGACGTTTTCTCTCCACGGAGATCAATCTGGAGGCGGAGGGGGGGGGGGGGGCTCTGTTGCATTTTGAGCACCTCATTTCAACTCAAAGTTGCACGCCACAGCTCCAAAACACATAGTTCTTTAAAGTGCCTACGCTAATCCGCATCGGAATGTCAAGAATGTTGTATCGTGTCTAACTATAGAGGTGTCTCTCGATGATGGACAGGTCGCACGTTCAAATCTTATACATCGATTGGTCGACCAATACGGGATGAATCGTTGTTCTTCGGGAAGACGCTGTTCAGTGTTTTCTGTGGATTTCCTGTGGCATTCGTGTGGATATTGTTTTTCCTGTGGATTATGTGATGTTATTTCGTATTCGTATATTGGAAGTGTTCAAAAGAAGCCACGGAAGGCAGGTGGTTGGTGACATTTGGAGGGCAGCCGACAGATATTTGTTGGTTATGGTCTCGAGTTTCGAGACGGCAAGCAGAGGATCTCTTTCGAGAGACAATCGTTGCGGTCATCCGGCCAGTATGGTCACTGCCATAGAGGAAAGCAACGGCAAACTGAGGCTGAGTGGTCTCGAGGTATGGTGTCCGCCTCGAGTGCTGAAGGTCCCGGGTTCAGGCCCCGGTGAGGACCGGGATTTATTTAAAAAATCCACCTAGACTTCCAGTAATACAAATTTCCCATGGTTTCTGGGTAGTGAGATCGGACGCCCGTGTGTATTGTCGCGCACGTAAAGAATCCCTTGGCAGTTGGAAATCGAAAAAGAGTAGCCTAACGGCGCTGCCCGGGCAAAATTTCGAGTTAAAAATCTACCCAAAGTATTTCAGGATCCTCGCCGATGCAACGGAGTTCGTGCATTGAGCTGAGTTTCTCCAGACTCAGGTTTGAGTTAGGAGGAAAACGGAGCACTTATGGGTTAAACCGCGTGCCGTGATGTTGATCCGACGACTAAACTAAAACTAACTAAAAAATTTGAATAGGGTTAAAATGAGAGTGGTACGGCGGAAGTCGCAAGCAACCATGACGATGCACTTCTATCAACTTGTCGGTTTGATATTTGCCATGACATTTAGTCTTTAGGTTGTATTTCTTCACACCAGGATAAGGCTTGTACCCTCCCAAATGCGCTCTCCCGCCCGAAGCCGTTGGCACAATGTGGGGTATCGGGTTTGGTAAGCGTCGCCCAACATTCGGCGCTAACAGAAGCAGACAGTGCCGTCTACTGTCATACGGTAGCTCAGTCATATCTAAGCCCTGACATCATATGTATATATATATATATATATATATATATATATATATATATATATATATATATATATATATATATATATATATATATATTAGTTAGTTAGTTAGTTAGTCACAGTTCCAACTTCACAGCAACGGGTCGTCCCCATTATGCTCCGTTCCTGTGCCATATATATATATATATATATCATAGACATAATATGCTCAATATTCCTCACATGTATGCTTGAGTTGCGTGAGGGGCTAAACTCCATTGTGTGAATACATGAATTATGAGAAGAAGACGAAGACGAAGAAAAAGAAGAAGAAGATATGTAGTCTCCACTACTAGAGCCGCTCTAAGTGGCGTATGGCACATTTGGAGCAGTATTAGAGCCACTGTCAGTGGATCTCAGTATATTAAGAATATAACAGATTGAAATTAGTAGATAAAACCGCCATGGTCTTCACGTGCATGCATTTTACAGTGAATGTAGCTCTTTACTACAGCGCTGATTAGCCTGCTATATACTGAGTGTTCATGTATGGTGTATTGTAGTGTCTGGTGTTATGATGATTCTTTGCATTAAACCGCATTCTTCTGGGATTATTCAACTATGCCTCCTGCAAGAAACCGCTTCCATCTTTAATTCTTCATCCATGTCTCTTGCAAGAAACCGCTTCCATCTTTAATTCTTCAACCATGTCTCTTGCCAACAACCGCCTTCTTCTTTAATTCTTCAACCATGTCTCTTGCCAGAAACCGCTTCCATCTTTAATTCTTCATCCATGTCTCTTGCAAGAAACCGCCTCCTTCTTTAATTCTTGAACCATGTCTCTTGCCAGGAACCACCTTCTTCTTTAATTCTTCAGCTGTGTCTCTTGCCAGGAACCACCTTCTTCTTTAATTCTTCAGCTGTGTCTCTTGCCAGGAACCACCTTCTTCTTTAATTCTTCAGCTGTGTCTCTTGCCAGGAACCACCTTCTTCTTTAATTCTTCAACTATGTCTCTTGCAAGAAACCGCTTTCTTCTTTGATGTTTTACTGATGGGTCTTGCAACAAACTCTTGTTTTCTCATGTAATGTTTCAATGTTAGCTGTTGAAACAAACTGTCTTCTTCTATGATGTTTCTACATCTCTTGTAACACTAATCATCTTCATCCTCTTCGTAGACCATGAGACGTTAACATGAATATATGCGAAAATAATCTGTATGTGTGTCTTTTCTTCAAAATGTCTTGTAATGTTCTTCTATGTTATGTAATTTTTTCTCGTTTATATCTTTACAAAGTCACCTATCCTTGATGAAATTTAATTATGCAATTTTAGAAACATAAGAAGTCATCCTTCATCTGTGATGTGCTGCTTGTAGTACCTTGTGGTGAAGGACAGGGGAGTGTTGAGCCTGAGAAATTCAGGCCGCCTCGCTAGTGCAGTCGCCGCGAACAGTGCAGGTTAGGGTCCCCCCCCCCCCCCCACCACCACCACCGACAGATAGAAATCCACACCTTTTCGAGGATTCGAATTCGGGTCTCCTGAAAGAGAACCTAGCATTGTTATCCACTGGGCCAACCGCCCCTCACTCTTATACCCCATGGGAACCGGTCACGCTAGTGGTGCTTTCCGCTATTCTGTGATGTCACATTAAAAAATCATGAATCAAATCTGTTTCCCCTCTGTGTTGTTTCTTCACAAAATCTTGTAATAAAGTTCCATACCGTTTACAATTCTACATTTCTCTTTGAGATAATATCCCATCTCTTTGCTGATTTCTCCTTTTGCCCATGTATTTTTTTTAGTTTTGCATATCCTTTACAGGACATCGCTGTCAACATCATCATCTTTCAGCTGTATGTTGATTTCTTGGCAAGATTACTCTCAGTAGTTTGCCATTGCTTTCTGAGCGGCCGGCTGATTATCCCGCAAGTCATGAGCGCGGGTAGAACCGCTTCCAATTCTCGCCTCGCTGCGAGACCCTGCGTGGATAAACGGGATTACGGAGAAAGTGGTGTAACCCCTCAGCCAGAGAGACCGGCCATGTTGTATTATGTAGCACAAATTACCCATGAACATACATTTTAAAATCAACTATGAATATATCATTGTAACAGATTTTGTAATATATATATATATATCACACTCGCGCGCGCACACACAAGCACGCACGCACACATATAATATAATATAATATAATATAATATAATATAATATAATATAATATAATATAATATAATATAATATAATATAATTGTAACAGATTAACAGATAATTGCTAAGATAAATAATTTTAATTGTGTACTAGAATGATATATAAAATCTATTAGAATTATAAATAAAAGCTACCGCTGTATATTACTGCTAAAACCATAAGGGCAAAATGCGTGTAAAGCCCACGTCACTATGGTAATTATCCAGTGCGTTTGGCACCACGAAAACTGTCAAGTGTCCTGGTTAAGTTAATTGTTTGTCCATTTACAAAACATCGCACACAACCCCATCATATTTTGGCTGCTTGTAATTCTCGAGGTAACGTTACATTCTTTAGATTGCCATTGCTCATGAGCAGCCCACGCTCATAACATTGTGCAAATCAAAGCAAAGTCTATAAGTTCAGTTCAGTGTCACACTGTTTGCGTTATCAACAGTGAACTTTACTTGTATATCCCATTAAATGTCACGTGGGTCGAACCGATCATTGTGTGGGGTCCTCAAAGCCCCACATCTACGAACTAAATAACACTGGTCTCTAAGTGCTCATGCCGTGATAACCGGAGGCGCGATACACGGAAGTGAAGCTAATCACCGGGACTTTAAGGTGAAGTAAAGGATAGCAGTACTGCAACCTACCCCGCTTGTCGTAAAACTCGAAGCAGGGGGATTCGCGTGTGTGTTAAAAAAGAGAAGCAGAGAATATTAACTTCCGGCCGCGAACATGGAGGATAGGCATTGAAACAGTTAAGGCCTCTGGAGTGTTTATGCTCTGGCTACCGTTTGCATGCGCATTTTCCTCATGTCGGACTAGAAGTGTATGGTTCCATCGCCCAGATACTGAGTTAGTTGAGTGCGTGGCGCGACACTGTGAGGTGTGAATTTCGTGTGAAATGCTTTTACATCTGCCCGAGATTATATGGAGCATGAACTGCAGGTTTCGGAGCAATGTCGGCTAGCAGTGTCGCAGAATCGACCGGCATTTGCCTTATGCAGAATTGTGTGGCTGCTGGTCTTCTAGTGACTGCCGCTTCCATCGGCGACGAACTATATTTTCGTGGAGTACTTTTGTTTTGGCATTCTGACGACTGCGTTATAAGATAAATTGTAATTTCGTGGAGGACTTTTGTGTTGAAATTCTGGTGGCGGCATTAGGCAGTGTGTATCTGTGCGGGCTGTTGGTTGTCGAGACTCCTGTCTTTTCCACTTTTCACAATGGGCAGTGAAGAGCATTTTATGTGATATTCACTGGCACAGGAACGGAGCATAATGGGAACGACCCGTTGTTGTGAAGTTTGAACCGCGACTAACCGACTAACTAACTAATTAACAAAGAGTATTAACACTGCAACCTACCACCATCATCGTCATAATAATCATTATCATCACCATCGAGTGCCGTGCCGGCTGTCGTAGGCGTTCATGGTTCTCTACAGATCTCGGTCTTTGGTGTTCTGGATCAACTCTGCTGATGATATTCTTCCATGCCATCGTCTCAGTCCGTCCAGCATCATTTCTCTTGTTCTGCCTCTGCCTCTTTTCCCCTCGATCTCTCCAGTTGTCACGATGTTCTCCAATGCCTCTCTTCTCATCACATGACCAAAGAAGGCTGTTTGTATCTTTCTTGTTGTTGTATATAGTGTTCTAGTTTCAACCTACCATGCATATCGTAAAACACGCCTCAGGGAAATTCGCCTGTGTGTTATCGGAACACAAAAGGGAAACAGAATATTAACTCTGCAACCTACCATGCAAGAAGCGACTAAGGGGGATACCGCCCGTATGTTACCGGGGCCCTTAAAGGAAGAAAAGAAGAGTATTAAAATGTAACCTGCCTGGGTCTGGCTTCCTCATTCTCTAGAAAAACTTTGGCCACAAAATTCAGGGAAGCAGAAACAGGTACACAGATAACGAAAAAAAACAAAAACGAATCCAAATAAGAGGAAAGAAGGCACTTCTAGAAAAGACATAGTGTTATCGAGAGAAATTCGCATGCCACTTATGGAAAACTGAAACACTAAGAACATAATTAATGGCGGAGATGAATAATTTGGGAGGGCATGGATAGAGCTGCAAGAGAAAGCAAATGATAGAAAGGCTTTGGGTGAATCAGCTGAATAACTATGCTTTATTTAGGGATAAAAGGCAGAGGTCAAAGCATGGTTTACTCTGCCATGTAGTGGTATAACCTCCGCCGGGGAGCAGGCACGACAGGAGGTTTCTGACCCGCAGAAGTGTTCCTCCCTTGCCGAGTATTTCAGCCCCTTCACCTTTTTTATACTCTCAGGGGGCGGACCCATCTGGGACTTGACTCCCGGGCGTTTTTCTCCTATCGAGACGCTTGTATATTACCTTATGGACATCGCTAAGTTTGTCTGCCCAGAAGCCATCCCACCTTCGTTGGGCGAACATTGGGCATCCAGTGCATCTTCCAGCGTTGACACTGAACCGTAACTGACCGTGGGAAAGCGGGCTTCTTCTTCCGGCAGTTGGCCGCAGTCTTCACCTCTGCCTTGGTGGCAAGCTATGACCCAGTTCGTGGTCGTCGTTGCTGCCATGTTGCTTTCAGTGACTAACATTGCAGGCAAAGTTAAACCATTTACTGCAAATCCTTGTCCCACCCATCACTACGCTTGCTCCATAGCCAGCACAAGGTCTTCTCCACTGTCTCCCACAGTCTTTTAAAAGCCCGTATTCTTGCTTGTCCCTTTACACCTAGTTGCTTCAGCACGTCGTATGCGGAGTTGGAAATAACGCGTAGTATGTATAGTATGTTCTAAGTTATGTATTCGATGAAGCGTGCTATTTTACAATGCAGTACAGTGATTTTCTGTATGGCTGTGAATCTTGGAATGTAAATAATAAATTAGGAATAGAATGGAAACAACATAGATGTGGTTTCTGAGACGAATATTGCAAATCCATTGTTCTGCCAAAGTAACTAACAACGACTGCCTGAAAGAGGCTAATGAAACAAGAACATTATATACAACAATAGGAAAGAGGCAAACAGCTTTCCATTGTCATGTGATGAGAAGAAATGCATTGGAGAACATCGTAACCACTGGAACGATCGAGGGGAAGAGAGGCAGAGGCAGACCAAGAGAAATGATGCTGAATGAATTGAGACGTTGGCATGGAAGAATATCAACAGCGGAGTTGATCTAGTAAATCAAAGACCGAGATCTATGGAAAGTCATGAACGCCTACCCCAGCCGGCATGGCACTTGATGATGGCAGTGTTAATGCACGTAATATGTAAAAACAACACACACAAGCACATACACGCAACACCCCCCCTACACACACACACACACTACTCACACACACATATGTATATGCATGTTTCGAAATTTGGTTTACATTATTAGGCTTTATTTCTACCTTCACTTATTAGTTGAATAACATTATATCGTAATGTTGCAGTTCCTTATGTCTGTAGAGCTCACACGAAGGAAACAAATTACAGAAAGTCTATCTCTACTTAGAGCTCATTTCAAAATATATAAAAATATGTACACTAGAATTTTTTTTTCACAAAGACACATCAATGACCAGAGAAAAGAAGCACAGAAGAGATTTCAGAAACTTCCTGCAGCACTCAGTTGGGGCTCAAAGAAAGATGCCACTTGTAATAACACACTTGGATTGCACGACATGATTAGTATGCCAGCAATTGGGAGTGATAGCTTTTATTTCTCTTCTTAAAGTAGACACTGACTGTTTCGAGTTGACACTGGCAGCTTGACGCCAGTTCCTCTTCTGCTGAAGTTTGTCCATTAAAATCCCAATAAACAAAACAGCAGTTACGAAGCTAAATATTCAAGTAATAGACGATATGTTATTTCTATAACACACAATGTTATTCTTCTTGCACATAATGCTATTTCTATAGCACACAATGAAGGAGAAACATTAATATAATATACGCAACTGAGATGATGATGTGGTTCGTCAGCGGGTGGCCATCTCTTTGACACGTAGCCGGAAGGTTACATACACGAATCTCTCGGCAAAGATGTACAGTTAGCAGGAAAGTTATTCTTTCACAGCACAACGCCTATTGTCATGTACTGAGTCTCCGAAAGGACTATGATGATGTCGGTTCGTTGAAACTGTAGATTACTACAGATACTGAAACACTTTCTTGAGAATTAAGCTGCACAGTTAGCATATGGCCAGCGTGAAAAACACTTATGATGATTGTCGTGTTCAGATCTTGTAGAAACACCAATACGTTGATGATGTAGATTATAATTCCACATTTGTTGCATACAGTTACCTATTTAACAAAGATTACAATTTGTTTATTGCTGTTGTTAATCAATTCCTTCTTAGAAGGAGAATTTATATTTTCGTTTTCAATCGAATATAGTTTCATGGTAATTGCATGGTATACATAAACAACTACATAACCATACTTTCTACTTAGTTTTATCTGAAGCAGGAATCCGTGCTTGCTTTAGCTTCACTTTATTAGTTCTTGTTAACATTTAACATCGGTACCAATACGCAATTTCCTCAAAATGTCACTCAACATGTTCGTTTTGCACTCTGTCATATTGCTTAACATTTTCTGTTAACACAGTTCTATGTACTACAATATACGTTCAGCGTATTTTGTTCAACGAAGTCTCTTTTTCTGTGACTGTTCATAGTAGTATCATTCCATTTGATTGATCTTTAACTTTTAGAATAGTGCTTTAATTACCTGTTGGTTCGGTGTTCGAAACACTTTCTCAGCGAAGTCCTTTTTTCATTCATCTGGGCTCTGAGGTCCACCTAGCCTAAACATGCGTGCCAGAAATTTAATGGGAAGTAAAAGCAGTTGGCATGATATTCAACACTTCTCTGATCGAGTGCCGCTTGGTCACATGACATACAATGAGTAATTTACTTTTCTTTTGTAATACTTTCAAATTGATTTTAAATGTTCGTTTTGTATAAATCATTACATAGATTCGTGGCGACCATTGCTGGTTTCAGTCGAAGCTGTCAAATCTTCAACATCGGACTTAAGAAACACCATCATTATAATTATTCTTCGTTAACACAGGTTTCCTCTGCGCATTTTACATTATCACGAATGCTTGTATTTGAGTCCTCTAGAAGTGACTGAGAGATGAAACCAAACACCTAGTCAGGATGCAATGTCAACAGAGAACAGACAAAACTATTATAAAAAGAATAACATAAAATTACAGAGGGCTTTAATAACACTGGGACATTTGTAGAAAGAAAAGGAAAATAATCTTAGCACCAAACTTAGACTATTTACGTTTATCCATCCATTATGTGCCATGCCGATAAGCGTGGGCGGTCATGTTTTGCCATCTCACTCGATCATCAGAGTCGGGGATCAGTTCCGTGTTTCTGTCTCGATCATGCCACGTGGCCAAGCCATCCAGGTATTTACTTCTTGGTCTTCCCCTTGGTCTCTTCCCTTCGATCTTGCCAGTTGTCACCAAGTTCTCCAATTCATCTCTTCTCATAATATGTCCCAAAAAACTTTGACTGTCTACGTCTAATGTTTCTAATCAGTTTACGATCTTCACTTGTTTCTTGTAGGACTTGTTGATTGGTTTTTCTGTCTGTCCATGGTATTCTTTGCATTTTTTCTCAGAAACCATATTTCCACAGCCATCAGATGTTTTTCAGCTTGTCTGCTCATTGTCCACGCTTCACATCCATATAAAAGTACAGGTTCTATGTAGCACTTCAAGCCTCTTGTTCTCGTTTCAATTGATATCTTTTTATTCATCAGTATGATTTTCATATTGCAAAAGGCTACCTTCGCAATGGCAATTCTTGTTCTAATCTCTTCAAGGCATCTCCCATCAGATATTATGACTGTTCCGAGATAGCTGTACCGATTCACTTGTTTAAGAATATGCCCATTTACTTGTATATTACATTGTGGAACTAGCATAACGAAATATCACGGGATCACCTTTGAGAGATGCTTGTCATACAAGTATCACGCTGACATGTCATAATCAGAGCCAGAAAGGTTATAACAGCATTAACGGTGATGCACTTCTCTAACAAAGACTTGTGCTACGCGTAATGGATTACGGACTGGGCCTCCTAACTGCCAACAAGACCAGCTAGAAAGATTAGACAAGGTGCAAAATGAAGCAATGAGACTCCCACCTGGATGCACAAAAGACGTCTCCTGCCCGGTCATGTGGAGCATCTTTGATTTGCCAATGATGGTCATTAGGTACACGATTGCACAGGTTAGGGCATAGTCTAATCTCATATCACCAGGTCCCCTTTACCTTGCGGTGTCGATGTGTAGCATAAACATCGGGAGAATGCCCATGTATGGGCTTCATATATCAAGTTTCCATGGTCTCTGTAATACCTTGTATCCATCGCTTAACTGGCCAATCTCTTCCTTTGCTTCCGTCTAGTCTGTACATCGTTGCTTGTTGAGGTATACTGTTAGTTGATAATCTAGTTATATGGCCAAACCATTTAACCTGCCATTTTCTGATAAAATCTAGCACTGCTATAACACCAACTTTAGTCCTGATTTCTTCATTTTTGATCTTCTCTCTTATTGATACATTGAGTATTCTTCTCAGGAATCTCATTTATGTTGCTGTGACGTTTCTTTGCTCTTTTTTGTCATTGTCCAGATCTGGCAATGGTAGCATAGAGTTGGTATTAAGACTGTGTTGTATAGTGCTTTCTTAGTGGTTATTGATGCATATTTGTTCGTTTGTATTGATGCCATTTGTCCAGTGAGTTGGTTTGCCTTATTGCATCCATTTTCGATCTCGTCTACTGATTTGCCATTTGTTGAAATTATACTTCCTAGGTACTTGAAACTCTTTACTTGATTCAGAGGGTGTTCTAGATTCATCTTTATAATTATTGTGCTGTCTTTTTCCGTTATAGTCATTACCTCTGTTTTACTTGTGCTAAATTTCATGTTATGTTCCATACACACTTCGTTCTGGTCTTGTAATTATGATTCTGATTTTGCTATTAATGCTTGATCCTCATCAAATAAGTGTTCTTTAATGGTGTGACTTGCCTTTGTTCTTCTTCTGTGTTCTATTCTTCATGCGGTGTTGTTACAGTATCTCTGTAGCGAAACGCCAGTGGCCCATGTCCTTATGCATTCTTTTATTTTTGGTAAACAGGGGGAAACGGCTTTCGGAAACTCTCAGTTCTCTTGTTTGCTCAAATCTCCATGAAAGATGGTTCTTTGGGTTATCTTCATACCACAATCTTTACATGGAGCGAGTATATATTTGTCTTTCCTTTCGGGTAGACCCGATGGAGCGCCTTGCGTCAAATGTGCACTGGTGCAGTTGCTGGTCAATTGATGGCCGTGCCAACACCTACCGTTTGATAGTTGCAGCATGTCAAGTGATTTAAAGATTACGACAGAGAGGCAACATACTACAGAAGTAGTGGAAAGGTAAACTTGGGTTTTTATTGGTCCAGGCAAAGCTTGGCCTATAAATATCTATTGTCTTACCGACTGAGAGGATATGGCAAAACAGCAGTCTTGCCATGTTGGGAGGGGGTGACCGTTAGCCGATCTGGCTACGCGTCTTGATCTTGGCATGGCAAGGGAACACATCTGAAGAATAAGTAGTTACCAAATGATATCGCTTGTTCTTGGCAGCTGATAGACGAGTGATATCTTGATTCCTACGGCTTACCGTTACTTAGTAGCATCTCTCTTTTAAATATAGGCACATTAGATAGCTACGGGGATGGGGTCCACCAATATATAATCTATCTTCTTGAGCCAGGGGATGCTAGCCACAGGACTATCTTTTTCGTCTGTCACTCGATAGGATGATGTCGGGAGGATAATGGACTCCTCTATCTCACTGAGAGAACCTGAACTTATCTACACTATGGCTTGTGCAGGGCAATGCCGGTACATTGGGGCGACAGCTCAGTCGAGAGCGGCGGCCGGGAGGGGTAGTATCTTCTTTGAATGGGGAACTACACGGTGTGCCATATAACCCCACTTAACGGGGAGAAACACACAGATTACTGGGCGCACCACACCACAAGATCTTGGTTGCGAGAAAGGCATGGTTTGCAAGTGAGAGGAAAGCATGGAAATGAATGTGCCCAATAATAATAAAGGCTTGATATGAGTGTGGAATGTGTGTCTTGTAGACAAAACGTTCCTAGGGTGGACAACCTGACATCAACCAGCTGGAGGTCGACTCAAGCCTGGACGTAGCCAATCCAGGGGCTACCTGACATGTCAGGCCCATTCAGTCGGGTATGGTATATACTGCATTGGGTAAAGATCCTATATGTCAAATATTTTAACTGAGACCCTATTGGTCTTCAGGATTGTGTGATGCATGAGTCCGCCCAGTCGCTCAATATTGTTTGTCATCTCCAGGGTCCTCTTTTGTTGGACGTGACCAAATCGGACAGTATCCACACAGCTTCTGTGCTAGAGCCAAATTCGTCTGATGAAGCCAGGTCAATGTATTGGCCATATCACACATGGTGTGCCTAACTCTGAGAGAGAGGCAAGGGCATATCTTGAGGAAATGACATAGGCCCGAGAACAGTTAAATTATGGGTTGAGTCTACGCATGATTATCCTGCATACTATGAAACAATGACAATTTGCAGTAATGGTGCATCTCGGGTCCTTTCATTGACATAGGCCCGAGAGCAGTCAAATTCTAAGTTGAGTCTACGCATGATTATCAGGCATACCTATTTTGTACCGGACATTGAAGGACGCCTATCTATGTTAAGTCCATGAACAATTCCTCAACAACCAGTGGATTTGATTCTACAGAAGCCTGTTGAACTTACACCCAAGTACCGGGAAGGAAGGAGATTCCGGCACACGGGGTGAGATGTATGTGGACAGATCGGACAGTATATGAAGCTGGGTCTGTGACTATGGCTACTTGAGGCCATGTGCCTGAACTTATCTGTGTTATGTCTGTTTAGAACTTTCTGTGTTACCTGCCTTGGTGTTTTTCTGTGCTGTCCTGTATTGATTTAATAAATCAAGTTTTAGCTTATTCCAACGAGCACTGTGTTATATATATATGGATCAGCCAGAGGAACACGACAGGAAATAGGTCCTTAGGTCGAAAGAAAGAGTGACAGTGAGTCTGGGGAAAACGGAGGAGGGTGGGCAGGTAAAGACCTATCCCAGCCAGGGCTATAAAGAGAATAATTTTGAAATATTGTGATAGGGCTATTTGGGACCCTCCACGTAGCTTGTTACAATTTCTGGGGGCACGTCGCGGGATATTTGAAATCCTGGTGGAGTTCTGGCTGATTTAGTGATAGGGGACAGATATTCTTGTCTACTATCAATAGGTTCTGCCTACCGTGCCTGGCTATTGTCTATACTCTTCCTGACACAAACTGACCGACATACGACGTGTTGTGGTCGTGTAATATATATAGTTTGGTTATGTGAGATAATCATTTTCTATACAATTTCTTGGGCACTTTTCCTCTGAGTTTAGGATGGCATCAGCTGGGTTTAATGTCGCTGACGTACAGGCTACAGGGCGTGAGATGGGCTATGATGGAGCGGAGTTACAGAAATATGTGCAGGAAGTGGAAAGAGACTTCAGACAGGCTGTGCGCGAAGCCAAGAAAATTGAGGCGGAGGCTAGGAAGATGGAGGCCGAGCAGGCAGTCAGAGACCATGAGTTTCGTATGAGGGAGTTGGAGCTGAAAGCTAAAACGGCCAAGGAAAGCGAGGGTGCAGTTGGAGGCGCAGTTCTCCCTGACTCAACAACTTCTAGTGGCGGTCCATACCAGGCAATGAAGTTCCCATTACTCCCGTTCGATGAACACAAAGAGAAGATCGACCAGTATCTTCAAAAATTCCAGTCGATGGCTTTGGCTATGGGACTGGAACGTGGGAAATGGAACTTGAAAATCTCGCAGGGCCTGAGGGGGACCGCGTACGAGGTCTACTCAAGGTTGCCACCTGGTATGGAGAATGACTATGAGGCTCTGGAAAAAGCATTATTAAAAAGGTTCCAGATGACAGCCCATACATACCGTCAGCAGTTCAGAAAGTCCAAGAGAGAGCCAGGAGAGATGTTCGCAGCCTACAGTGTCAGACTGAAGTCCTACCTTTTGAAGTGGATGTCATTAGCTGGATTTGCTAACGACTATGAAAGTTTGGAAGAATTAGTGGTCGTGGACCAACTGAAGAGGATGATGCCTAGGCCATTGCAAACCTTCTTGCTTGAAAATGGGGCAGAAAGGTTAGACATAGTTAACACATTGGCGGAAAGGTATGTGCTAGCTCATGGGGATAATGGGGAATTGTCACAACCCAATCCCCGACCACCAGACACCTGGTCTGGAAAGAAGAAGAACCCTAAAACAGCTCACACCAAGAAGGAGGATCCTTTCGAGAAAGTTCCTATTAAGAAACCCTCGGGTAAGAGTCCACCTGGATCTCCTAAAAGAAAGTGGAGTGAAAAGTGGTGCGCCTATTGCAAATCTCCCACACACAATACGGTTGATTGCCGGCGTAAACAGAAAGACTCTCACTATGCTGCTTGTCTTGTAGAAACCGGGGAAGGGTCTCACAAGGAAGTAGAAGGGAGGGATCTTGGGAACAATGATTCAGAAAAACCACCAGTAGTAGAAACGGTACTTGTGAACGGACAACCAGTTGAGTGTCTCTATGACACCGGTCTGCAGTTTGAGGCTGTAATTTCATCACACTTAGTGAGCCCGGAGCAGCTAACCGGGGAATCTATTGAGATTCAAACGGCGACAAAGAGTGCGGTAGCGATGTCTCTTCCAATTGCGAAGGTAGACATCAAATCTAAATATGTTACCGGCACTATACAGGCAGCCGTTCTGCTAGATCCTATCTTCCCAATGATCTTGGGTTGTCGCTACGTCTTTCTAGGGATTCCAACCGAACCCATGTACGTAGGGGCGATGCAAACCAGATCGCAATCGGAGGATGAGCAGACGCCGGCCTTGATCGTGAATCCCTTGCCTGGGGAGTTACGAGCTGCTCAAAGCCAGGATGCTACGTTGCACCCTTGCTTCAACCAGTTGCCCAAAAGTTCTGACCCACCAAGACGGGGTCAGTATTATATGAAGAATCGGTTACTGTACCGGAGAGCCGG
The DNA here is from genome assembly GCA_963921405.1 of Cepaea hortensis. Lineage (NCBI taxonomy): Eukaryota > Metazoa > Mollusca > Gastropoda > Stylommatophora > Helicidae > Cepaea > Cepaea hortensis. The sequence continues at coordinate 102,453,634 of OY992883.1, forward strand.
AGTGGAGGATCGCCAGCATGGACAGCTGGTAGTTCCTAAGGCGTATCGGGAACAGCTTCTTCATATGGGACACACCATTTCATTCAGTGGACATATGGGTGTCGGGGCAACTCTCCAGCGCATTTCCTGCCATTACTACTGGCCAGGGATGACTGGAGACGTGCGTAGGTACGTCAAGTCGTGCCCAGAGTGCCAGCATGTGGCACCAAAACACTGGACAGCTCCGGTAGTTCTGGGAGACATGCCCATTATGAACTCTCCTTTCGAGAGAGTTGCCATCGATCTTGTTGGTCCTCTTCCTCGGACTAGGAATAGGAATAAGTACATTCTCACGATGGTGGATTGCTGTTCCATGTGGGGCGAGGCGATACCGTTGGCCACAATCGACTCTAAGCGAGTGGCTGATGCACTGATGGAGACCTTTACTAGGTTGGGATTTCCCAACCAGATCCTAACGGACAATGGGTCTCAGTTCTGTGGTAAGCTGATGGAAGAAGTCTTTCGTATCTTCCAGACTAACCACATTCACACAAGCCCGTACCACCCTCAGTCTAATGGGCAAGTAGAGAGGTTTAATGGTACCTTGATGACCATGCTTCGGAAGCTGGCTCAAGAGAAACCAGACAGATGGGATGAGTATATCTCGACCGCCTTGTTCGCCTATCGGGAGGTTCCCCATGGGTCTACCGGGTTGCCACCAGCCACTCTACTATTCGGGAGGCCAATCAAGGGTCCCTTAGAAGCCTTATTGAGATGTTGGACAGAGGAAGAAACTTCCGAAGAAGTGGTATCCTCATATAAATACGTCGAAGAGTTAAAGAAGAAACTCCAGACGGGTTGGGCTTTGGCAGCTCAGAATCTGAGAGCGGCCAGGAAGAGACACGCAGCCTACTACAATAGAAGGACGAAAGATAGGTCTCTTAAAGTGGGGGATCGGGTTCTGTTGTTACTTCCAGTAGGTTCCAATAAACTCGAGATTGGTTGGCAGGGACCTTTCCCGGTGGAAAGGGTTGTGTCCCGTACCAATTATGCTATCCGGATCAGGGGGAAATCTAAAATCTTTCACATTAACCTCTTAAAAAAATATGAGGAACGATCCGATGGTACTTCTCTCCCACTCATGACTATGGCGGTCGCGATGGAAACTGAATCGGGCGAAGACGCGGATAGGGAGTATCCTTTACAACCTGGGGAAACCTATAAGGATGTACATATAAATCCTGATCTGTCGACTGAAGAAACAGAACTGGTCATCCGTTTGTTGGAGTCCCATCAACAGATTCTTACCGATCGTCCAGGGCGGACAGGGTTGGTCGAGTTTGATATGACTCTGAATACCCAAGACCCCATTCGCCAAAAAATATATCCAGTGCCCTTTTCGAAAGAGAAGGCCCTGGAAGCAGAAATCCAGAAGCTTCTGGATGATGACATCATAACTCCTTCGACTTCTCCTTATAATGCCGGGGTTGTCTTGTTGAGGAAGCCAAGCGGGGAGCACCGCTTATGTATTGATTACAGGCATTTAAACAGTTGTACGACATTCCAAGTTGAGCCGTTACCAAACACAAATCAACTATTTGCCAGATTAAATAGGGCAAAGTACTTCTCAAAAATCGATTTAAGTCGGGGATATTATCAGATCCCTGTGAAGCCTGAGGTTCGGCCCATGCTCGCTTTCAGTACTCCGAGCGGCCATTACGAATTTAAGGTGATGCCTTTTGGGCTGAGCAATGCGCCCAGTGTGTTCACTCGCATGATGAGAATGTTATTAGACCCTTTAAAGGATCCCTCTGTGGTCTCGTTTATGGATGATATTCTCATAGCGTCTGACAATCTGAGTGATCACCTGAGGTCCTTGGGACAGATCTTCAAAAGGTTAAAAGAGGAAGGGTTAACCGCCCGTCCAGCCAAATGCATGATTGGCTATCAATCCTTGGAATTTCTGGGACATACTATTACCCCAGGGGGACTGGTACCGGAAGAAAAGAATATTGAAAAGGTCCGTCTCGCACCCCGTCCTAGATCCAAAAAAGATGTTAGGTCTTTCTTGTCTCTGTGTGGGTTTTACCAGAAATTTATTCCAAAGTTCAACGAAATTGCGGCGCCGTTAACCGAGACTCTGAAGAAAGGATCGCCAGATCTTATAATCTGGACCCCGAGCTGTGAAGAGGCTTATGGGAAGCTGAAACAGGCGTTGGTGGATAGGCCAGTCCTGCAACTCCCAGATTTGGAGAACACGTTTGTTCTGAGAACCGACGCGAGTAACATAGGGATTGGGGCAACTCTGTTGCAGGAAGGGCGAGATAATCCTTCGGTGCTGTGTCCGGTGGCATATGCCAGTCGAAAACTGTTACCCGCCGAACGGAATTACTCCACCGTCGAACGGGAATGTCTAGCTCTAGTGTGGGCGGTACAGAAATTTCAACCTTATCTGTATGGAGTACCGTTCAAAGTGCAATCCGACCATCAACCTCTGACGTTCTTGGCAACTTCTAAGAAACTGAACGCGAGGTTAATGAGATGGTCATTGCTCCTACAACCGTATCAGTTCACGGTCGAATTGTAACAAGCTACGTGGAGGGTCCCAAATAGCCCGGTCACAATATTTCAAATATCTTCTATAGCCCTGGCTTAGATAGGTCTTTACCTGCCAACCCTCCTCCGTTTTCCCTGGACACACTGTCACGCTTCCTTTCGACCTAGGGACCTATTTCCTGCAGTGTTCTTCTGGCTGACGCATAAATAACATGGCAGTCGTCAGAACAACTTGGAAGTAATTTTATTAACCTAATCAAGAACAGCACAGGAACACATAAAGGCAGATAAACAGATAGATCTACACAGACACTACACTGGTAAATTCTAACACAGAGCCTCAAGTCGCCACAGTCACAGATCCAGCTTCAGATACTGTCTGATCTGTCCACACACTTCTCACCAAAGATGTCCGAATCTCCTTCCTTCTCCAACAACTGGGTGTAGGTTCAACCGGCTTTTGTAGAATCCAAGCGACTGGTGTGTTGAGGACTTCTGTTCATTGTCATCTGAATTAGTTCGGCACTAGGTCTTCACTGACCTATGAAAAGCTTTAGTGTTGCCGATAAGGTGAGGTGTTTGTGAAGGATAATGGTTGGGTCCTTTTAATGTCCGGGATAAAATGGGTATGCCAGAAAATCACTCTTAGGCTCCCTCCGGACAACAACTGCTCTCAGGCGTATGTTGTTAAAACAAAACCGGCAATGCACCAGTCATACAAAATGTCCTTGCTTCAAGACCTGCACCTTGCCTTGAGTTGGCCTCGTTGGACATATTTACGTTAGCCTAGAAGCACCGGTGATAATGTCCCTTCGAAGACATAGTCACTTCCCATAGAAGAGGACCCTTTCTTCACCACTTCAGTAGGAGGTTGCATCTCTGTCCCAATCTTCAAATCGACTTGACAAGATGCCACTATCCAACGGTAGGTGTGTACACGGCCATGAATTGCTTAGCCGCCGCACCAGCGCTCATTTGGCGCAAGGCGCTCCATCGGGTTTACCCGATGTGAAAGACATTGGCTACTTGCTCCATGTAAAGATTGTGATAGGAAGATAACCCAAAGAACCATCTTTCATGGAGATTTGAGAGAACAAGAGAACTGAGAGCTTCCGAAAGCCGTTCCCCCCTGTCTACCCAAAATAAAAGAATGCATAAGGACATGGACCACTGGCGTTTCGCTACATAGGCCCCCTCTTAAGAAAGTCGAACCCTACGAACTTTCTACTGTCAGTGGTTCTGTTCGAATGACCCCACCCTCACATTCAACCATAGGATGCCGTGATAAAAAATCTGCTCCCACATTCTCCCTTCCGGGGATGTATTCGACCGTGAACTGATACGGTTGTAGGAGCAATGACCATCTCATCAACCTCGCGTTCAGTTTCTTAGAAGTTGCCAAGAACGTCAGAGGTTGATGGTCGGACTGCACTTTGAACTGGACTCCATACAGATAAGGTTGAAATTTCTGTACCGCCCACACTAGAGCTAGACATTCCCGTTCGACGGTGGAATAATTCCGTTCGGCGGGTAACAGTTTTCTACTGGCATACGCCACCGGACACAACACCGAAGGATTATCTCGCCCTTCCTGCAACAGAGTTGCTCCAATCCCTATGTTACTCGCGTCGGTTCTCAGAACAAACGTTTTCTCCAAATTCGGGAGTTGCAGGATTGGCCTATCCACCAACGCCTGTTTCAGCTTCCCATAAGCCTCTTCACAGCTCGGGGTCCAGACTATAGGATCTGGCGATCCTTTCTTCAGGGTTTCGGTTAACGGCGCTCCAATTTCGTTGAACTTTGGAATGAATTTCTGGTAAAACCCACACAGAGACAAGAAAGACCTAACATCCTTTTTGGATTTAGGACGGGGTGCGAGACGGACCTTCTCAATATTTTTTTTCTTCCGGTACCAGTCCCCCTGGGGTAATAGTGTGTCCCAGAAATTCCAAGGATTGATATCCAATCATACATTTGACTGGACGGGCGGTTAACCCCTCCTCTTTCAATCTTATGAAGATCTTTTCCAAGGATTTCAGGTGATCCTTCAGATTGTCAGACGCGATGAGAATATCATCCATAAACGAGACGACAGAGGGATCCCTTAAAGGGTCTAATAACTTTCTCATCATGCGAGTGAACACACTGGGCGCATTGCTCAGCCCAAAAGGCATCACCTTAAATTCGTAATGGCCACTCGGAGTACTGAAAGCGAGCATGGGCCGAACCTCAGGCTTCACAGGGATCTGATAATATCCCCGGCTTAAATCAATTTTTGAGAAGTACTTTGCCCTATTTAATCTGGCAAACAATTGATTTGTGTTTGGCAACGGCTCAACTTGGAATGTCGTACAACTATTTAAATGCCTGTAATCAATACATAAGCGGTGTTCCCCGCTTGGCTTCCTCAACAAGACAACCCCGGCATTATAAGGAGAAGTCGAAGGAGTGATGATGTCGTCGTCCAGAAGCTTCTGGATTTCAGTTTCCAGGGCCTTCTCTTTCGAAAATGGCACTGGATATATTTTCTGGCGAACGGGGTCTTGGGTAGTCAGAGTCATATCAAACTCGACCAACCCTGTCCGCCCTGGCCGATCGGTAAGAATCTGCTGATGGGACTCCAACAAACGGATGACACGGTCTGTTTCTTCAGCCGACAGATCAGGATTTATATGTACATCCCTATAGGTTTCCCCAGGGTGTAATGGATACCCCCTATCCGTTTCTTCGCCCGATTCAGTTTCCATCGCGACCGCCATAGTCATGAGTGGGAGAGAAGTACCATCAGATCGTTCTTCATACTTTTTGAGAAGGTTAATGTGGAAGATTTTAGATTTCCCCCTGATCCGGATGGCATAGTTGGTGCGGGAGACAACCCTTTCTACCGGGAAAGGCCCCTGCCAACCAATCTCGAGTTTATTGGAACCTACTGGAAGTAACAACAGAACCCGATCCCCCACCTTAAGAGACCTATCTTTCGTCCTTCTATTGTAGTAGGCCGCGTGTCTCTTCCTGGCCGCTCTCAGATTCTGAGCTGCCAAAGCCCAACCCGTCTGGAGTTTTTTCTTTAACTCTTCGACGTATTTATAAGAGGATACCACTTCTTCGGAAGTTTCTTCCTCTGTCCAACATCTCAATAAGGCTTCTAAGGGACCCTTGATTGGCCTCCCGAATAGTAGAGTGGCTGGTGGCAACCCGGTCGACCCATGGGGAACCTCCCGATAGGCGAACAAGGCGGCTGAGATATACTCATCCCATCTGTCTGGTTTCTCTTGTGCCAGCTTCCGAAGCATGGTCATCAAGGTACCATTAAACCTCTCTACTTGCCCATTAGACTGAGGGTGATACGGGCTTGTGTGAATGTGGTTGGTCTGGAAGATACGAAAGACTTCTTCCATCAGTTTACCACAGAACTGAGACCCATTGTCCGTTAGGATCTGGTTGGGAAATCCCAACCTAGTAAAGGTCTCCATCAGTGCATCAGCCACTCGCTTAGAGTCGATTGTGGCCAAAGGTATCGCCTCGCCCCACATGGAACAGCAATCCACCATCGTGAGAATGTACTTATTCCTCTTCCTAGTCCTAGGAAGAGGACCAACAAGATCGATGGCAACTCTCTCGAAAGGAGAGTTCATAATAGGCATGTCTCCCAGGACTACCGGAGCTGTCCAGTGTTTTGGTGCCACACGCTGGCACTCTGGGCACGACTTGACGTACCTACGCACGTCTCCAGTCATCCCTGGCCAGTAGTAATGGCAGGAAATGCGCTGGAGAGTTGCCCCGACACCCATATGTCCACTGAAAGAAATGGTGTGTCCCATATGAAGAAGCTGTTCCCGATAAGCCTTAGGAACCACCAGCTGTCCATGCTGGTGATCCTCCATTCCGGCTCTCCGGTACAGTAACCGATTCTTCATATAATACTGACCCCGTCTTGGTGGGTCAGAACCTTTTGGCAACTGGTTGAAGCAAGGTTGCAAAGTAGCATCCTGGCTTTGAGCAGCTCGTAACTCCCCAGGCAAGGGATTCACAATCAAGGCCGGCGTCTGCTCATCCTCCAATTGAGATCTGGTTTGCATTGCCCCTACGTACATGGGTTCGGTTGGAATCCCTAGAAAGACGTAGCGACAACCCAAGATCATTGGGAAGATAGGATCTAGCAGAACGGCTGCCTGTATAGTGCCGGTAACATATTTTGATTTGATGTCCACCTTCGCAATTGGAAGAGACATCGCTACCGCACTCTTTGTCGCCGTTTGAATCTCAATAGATTCCCCGGTTAGCTGCTCTGGGCTCACTAAATGTGATGAAATTACAGCCTCAAACTGCAGACCTGTGTCGTAGAGACACTCAACTGGTTGACCGTTCACAAGTACCGTTTCTACTACTGGTGGTTTTTCTAAATCTTTGGTCCCAAGATCCCTCCCTTCTACCTCCTTGTGAGACCCTTCCCCGGTTTCTACAAGACAAGCAGCATAGTGAGAGTCTTTCTGTTTACGCCGGCAATCTACCGTATTGTGTGTGGGAGATTTGCAATAGGCGCACCACTTTTCACTCCACTTTCTTTTAGGAGATCCAGGTGGACTCTTACCAGAGGGTTTCTTACTAGGAACTTTATCGAAAGGATCCTCCTTCCTGGTGTGAGCGGTTTTAGGGTTCTTCTTCTTTCCAGACCATGTGTCTGGTGGTCGGGGATTGTGTTGTGACAATTCCCCATTATCCCCATGAGCTAGCACATACCTTTCAGCCAACGTGTTGACTAGCTCTAACCTTTCTGCCCCATTTTCAAGCAAAAAGGTTTGCAAAGGCTTAGGCATCATTCTCTTCATTTGGTCCACGACCACCAATTCTTCCAAACTTTCATAGTCGTTAGCAAATCCAGCTAAAGACATCCACTTCAAAAGGTAAGACTTCAATCTGACACTGTAGGCTGCGAACATCTCTCCTGGCTCTCTCTTCGACTTTCTGAACTGTTGTCGATAAGTATGAGCTGTCATCTGAAACCTTTTCAACAGTGCTTTCTCCAGAGCTTCATAGTCATTCTCCATACCAGGTGGCAACCTAGAATAGACCTCGTATGCGGTCCCCCTCAGGCCCTGTGAGAGTTTCAAGTTCCATTTCCCTCGCTCCAATCCCATAGCCAAAGCCATCGACCGAAATCTGTGAAGATACTGGTCGATCTTATCTTTGTGTTCATCGAACGGGAGCAAAGGGAACTTCATTGCCTGGCATGGACCGCCACCAGAAGTTGTTGAGTCAGGGAGAACTGCGTCTCCCACTGCACCGTCTCTTTCCTTGGCAGTTTGAGCTTTCAGCTCCAACTCTCTCATACGGAACTCATGGTCTCTGACTGCCTGCTCGGCCTCCATCTTCCTAGCCTCAGCCTCCATCTCAATCCTCTTGGCCTCAGCCTCCATCCTCTTAGCCTCAGCCTCCGCCTCAATCCTCTTGGCCTCAGCCTCCATCCTCTTAGCCTCAGCCTCCGCCTCAATCCTCTTGGCTTCGCGCACATCCTGTCTGTAGTCTCTTTCCACTTCCCGCACATATTTCTGTAACTCCGCTCCATCATATCCCATCTCACGCCCTGTAGCCTGTACGTCAGCGACATTAAACCCAGCTGATGCCATCTTAAACTCAGAGGGTAAGGGAAGAGGTAATTGTCTAATAAAATTTTTCTCACAATTACACAACAAGTTACATTACACGACCACAACACGTCATATGTCGGTCAGTCTGTGTCAGGAAGAGTATAGACAATAGCCAGGCACGGTAGGCAGAACCTATTAATAGAAAACAAGGATATCTGTCCCCTATCACTAAATCAGCCAGAACTTCACCAGGATTACAAATATCCCGGACGGGCCCCCAGAAATTGTAACAAGCTACGTGGAGGGTCCCAAATAGCCCGGTCACAATATTTCAAATATCTTCTATAGCCCTGGCTTAGATAGGTCTTTACCTGCCAACCCTCCTCCGTTTTCCCTGGACACACTGTCACGCTTCCTTTCGACCTAGGGACCTATTTCCTGCAGTGTTCTTCTGGCTGACGCATAAATAACATGGCAGTCGTCAGAACAACTTGGAAGTAATTTTATTAACCTAATCAAGAACAGCACAGGAACACATAAAGGCAGATAAACAGATAGATCTACACAGACACTACACTGGTAAATTCTAACACAGAGCCTCAAGTCGCCACAGTCACAGATCCAGCTTCAGATACTGTCTGATCTGTCCACACACTTCTCACCAAAGATGTCCGAATCTCCTTCCTTCTCCAACAACTGGGTGTAGGTTCAACCGGCTTTTGTAGAATCCAAGCGACTGGTGTGTTGAGGACTTCTGTTCATTGTCATCTGAATTAGTTCGGCACTAGGTCTTCACTGACCTATGAAAAGCTTTAGTGTTGCCGATAAGGTGAGGTGTTTGTGAAGGATAATGGTTGGGTCCTTTTAATGTCCGGGATAAAATGGGTATGCCAGAAAATCACTCTTAGGCTCCCTCCGGACAACAACTGCTCTCAGGCGTATGTTGTTAAAACAAAACCGGCAATGCACCAGTCATACAAAATGTCCTTGCTTCAAGACCTGCACCTTGCCTTGAGTTGGCCTCGTTGGACATATTTACGTTAGCCTAGAAGCACCGGTGATAATGTCCCTTCGAAGACATAGTCACTTCCCATAGAAGAGGACCCTTTCTTCACCACTTCAGTAGGAGGTTGCATCTCTGTCCCAATCTTCAAATCGACTTGACAAGATGCCACTATCCAACGGTAGGTGTGTACACGGCCATGAATTGCTTAGCCGCCGCACCAGCGCTCATTTGGCGCAAGGCGCTCCATCGGGTTTACCCGATGTGAAAGACATTGGCTACTTGCTCCATGTAAAGATTGTGATAGGAAGATAACCCAAAGAACCATCTTTCATGGAGATTTGAGAGAACAAGAGAACTGAGAGCTTCCGAAAGCCGTTCCCCCCTGTCTACCCAAAATAAAAGAATGCATAAGGACATGGACCACTGGCGTTTCGCTACACGAATACATCCCCGGAAGGGAGAATGTGGGAGCAGATTTCCTATCACGGCATCCTATGGTTGAATGTGAGGGTGGGGTCATTCGAACAGAACCACTGACAGTAGAAAGTTCGTAGGGTTCGACTTTCTTAAGAGGGGGCCTATGTAGCGAAACGCCAGTGGCCCATGTCCTTATGCATTCTTTTATTTTTGGTAAACAGGGGGAAACGGCTTTCGGAAACTCTCAGTTCTCTTGTTTGCTCAAATCTCCATGAAAGATGGTTCTTTGGGTTATCTTCATACCACAATCTTTACATGGAGCGAGTATATATTTGTCTTTCCTTTCGGGTAGACCCGATGGAGCGCCTTGCGTCAAATGTGCACTGGTGCAGTTGCTGGTCAATTGATGGCCGTGCCAACACCTACCGTTTGATAGTTGCAGCATGTCAAGTGATTTAAAGATTACGACAAAGATGCAACATACTACAGAAGTAGTGGAAAGGTAAACTTGGGTTTTCGTTGGTCCAGGCAAAGCTTGGCCTATAAATATCTATTGTCTTACCGACTGAGAGGATATGGCAAAACAGCAGTCTTGCCATGTTGGGAGGGGGTGACCGTTAGCCGATCTGGCTACGCGTCTTGATCTTGGCATGGCAAGGGAACACATCTGAAGAATAAGTAGTTACCAAATGATATCGCTTGTTCTTGGCAGCTGATAGACGAGTGATATCTTGATTTCTACGGCTTACCGTTACTTAGTAGCATCTCTCTTTTAAATATAGGCACATTAGATAGCTACGGGGATGGGGTCCACCAATATATAATCTATCTTCTTGAGCCAGGGGATGCTAGCCACAGGACTATCTTTTTCGTCTGTCACTCGATAGGATGATGTCGGGAGGATAATGGACTCCTCTATCTCACTGAGAGAACCTGAACTTATCTACACTATGGCTTGTGCAGGGCAATGCCGGTACATTGGGGCGACAGCTCAGTCGAGAGCGGCGGCCGGGAGGGGTAGTATCTTCTTTGAATGGGGAACTACACGGTGTGCCATATAACCCCACTTAACGGGGAGAAACACACAGATTACTGGGCGCACCACACCACAAGATCTTGGTTGCGAGAAAGGCATGGTTTGCAAGTGAGAGGAAAGCATGGAAATGAATGTGCCCAATAATAATAAAGGCTTGGTATGAGTGTGGAATGTGTGTCTTGTAGACAAAACGTTCCTAGGGTGGACAACCTGACATCAACCAGCTGGAGGTCGACTCAAGCCTGGACGTAGCCAATCCAGGGGCTACCTGACATGTCAGGCCCATTCAGTCGGGTATGGTATATACTGCATTGGGTAAAGATCCTATATGTCAAATATTTTAACTGAGACCCTATTGGTCTTCAGGATTGTGTGATGCATGAGTCCGCCCAGTCGCTCAATATTGTTTGTCATCTCCAGGGTCCTCTTTTGTTGGACGTGACCAAATCGGACAGTATCCACACAGCTTCTGTGCTAGAGCCAAATACGTCTGATGAAGCCAGGTCAATGTATTGGCCATATCACACATGGTGTGCCTAACTCTGAGAGAGAGGCAAGGGCATATCTTGAGGAAATGACATAGGCCCGAGAACAGTTAAATTCTGGGTTGAGTCTACGCATGATTATCCTGCATACTATGAAACAATGACAATTTGCAGTAATGGTGCATTTCGGGTCCTTTCATTGACATAGGCCCGAGAGCAGTCAAATTCTAAGTTGAGTCTACGCATGATTATCAGGCATACCTATTTTGTACCGGACATTGAAGGACGCCTATCTATGTTAAGTCCATGAACAATTCCTCAACAACCAGTGGCTTTGATTCTACAGAAGCCTGTTGAACTTACACCCAAGTACCGGGAAGGAAGGAGATTCCGGCACACGGGGTGAGAAGTATGTGGACAGATCGGACAGTATATGAAGCTGGGTCTGTGACTATGGCTACTTGAGGCCATGTGCCTGAACTTATCTGTGTTATGTCTGTTTAGAACTTTCTGTGTTACCTGCCTTGGTGTTTTTCTGTGCTGTCCTGTATTGATTTAATAAATCAAGTTTTAGCTTATTCCAACGAGCACTGTGTTATATATATATGGATCAGCCAGAGGAACACGACAGGAAATAGGTCCTTAGGTCGAAAGAAAGAGTGACAGTGAGTCTGGGGAAAACGGAGGAGGGTGGGCAGGTAAAGACCTATCCCAGCCAGGGCTATAAAGAGAATAATTTTGAAATATTGTGATAGGGCTATTTGGGACCCTCCACGTAGCTTGTTACAATCTCTTTGGCTGCTTTCTTTACATATGCTGTCTATATATGTTATGAACAAGAGGGGGGACATGACACAACCTTGTCGTACTCCGGATCTTATTGTGAAGGGTTCTGAGTATCCTACATTTGTTCTTACTGTGCATTCACTGTTGGTGTTTACGCATCTACATGCGTTTATTATATGTGTACTCACTCTATATCTTTTAAGGATTTCCCATAGCTTGTTTCTATCTACTCTACCAAATGCCTTTTCTTGGTCGACATAGGCTCAGTAGAGTATCTAATTAAATTCGATTGATTTTTGCATTAGTTTTCTAAGAGCAAAGATGTCATCTGTGCATCCTTTGTTTTGGTTTTTCCTAAATTAAAGTTGTGTTTCGCTTAGCTGGGGTTTTTATTATAGGTCGTAGTCTTTCCTCTTGAATTGTGCAGAATATTTTCTCTTTATGACTCAAAACTGAAATGTCTCTGTATTGCGTACAGTCTTTTTTACTGCCTTTGTGTTTCCTAATTGGGATAATTATGGCGCTTCCCCAGTCTCATGGTGTCTATTGTTCTATTCAAAAATGGATAAATAGTAATTGAAGCCATGATGTTCCTACCTGTCTTGCTGCTTTAATTAGCTCATTTGGTATTTCGTCTTGTCCTGGTGGTTTATTCAGTGGAGCTAATCTTATAGCTTCCCTGATTTCTTCTTTCAGTTTGTTTGTTTCTAGTTCTTCGGTGGCATGTGTGTCAGTTTCTTGGATTCCTGTGGCATCTGAGTAGTTGTTCCAAGTACTGCCTCCATCGTTTTAGTATTTGTTTTTGTTCACTTATTGGTTCTCCCTTTTCGCTGATAATTATTTCAGTTGGGTCAACGGTTCTGCTCTGGTTCTCATTGCACTAATCTTTGTGTAGAAGTTTCTAGTTGCCTTCTTGTAGTTTTTATTTAGGGTTGCTCCATATTCCTTCCAGTCCTTTTCTTTTTCTCTCTTTATTATTCTATTCGCATGTCTTCTTGCTATTCTATATTCGATGTAATCATGTTTCTGTTTGCTTTTCACCCACTTTTTATACTTTTCCTTTTTGTCTTTTACAGCTGTCTCTAATTCGGCGTTCCACCAACTTGTTATTTTCTTTTTACGTGTTTTGCGCTTTTTAATGGTTTCACATGCTATTTTTGCAGTGTTTAGTATACTTGATTTGAACATCTCCCATTCTTCTTCCACAGTTTTTCTTTCTATAGGTAGTTTTACAAACCATTCATTATATTCCTTCTCATAATTTTCCCTTACTTTGAGATGTTTTAAAGTTTTCTAATTTGCATGGTATGTGTTTTCCTGGTCTTTGCTTTCTTCTTCTATTGGTTTTTATTGTGATAATAACTGCTGTGTGGTCTGTGTTTGGCACTGCCTTTTCATCTAATATATTTCTTTTTCTGTTGTTTCTTGTTAATATGAAATCAATTTGATTTTTGGTGTCTAGATTGTTCCTTTATACCAGGTGTATATTTATGAGTCTGTGTGTTTAAAAATTAATGTGTTTGTTATAAATAGGTCGCGTTGAGTGCATAGCTCGATCAGTCTACTTCCATTATAATTTCTTTCATTGTGTTGGTCTCCAAACGCTCCAAGATGCTTATCTATCTCCGTTCTGTTATGACCTAGTCTTGCGTTGAAGTTTCCCATAACTATGATGTTGTCTTGCTTATCTATTTTAGTAAGTGTATCGTGGGTGTCTTCGAAGAACTATACTCGAGTTTCGCCCTCGTTTGAGCTCGTCAGTAGTGCATATCCCTGACCGGACCCGGAAACAGTCCCGGATCACGCGTGTGAAGCGGGTGTGTAACCACGCGGTACACACTGGACACACCAAATTATCACAACAGAATATCACAACGCTACCCATCGTAGGCTATGCTCAACAGTGTTTCCATATTGACGTGGATAGGCCTTAGGTTCATACCAGAATGCGATCGGCGTTGCCAGTAGTGGGTTGTGCTCAATATTTAAATTTCAAATCCCGAAACAACCACGTACATATATTTGTCTGTCCTTTTAATATATATATATATATATATATATATATATATATATATATATATATATATATATATATATATATATATATATATATATATATATATATATATATCTATATATTATTTCTAATATTCTACTTGATAGCCCTGGTTCAATGACTATTCCTACACCGTGACTTGCGTTTTCGTGTTGTTCCACTCGGGAATAGACGAACGTATAACTTTGGTGGATCTCCATGCATGCCTTTCCTTTTATTCTGGTGTCCACAATTCCCATCAGTTCAATTTTCCTCTTTCCCATTGTTTCTATCAGTTCTTCTTCTTCATTATTAAACCACAGGTGTTAAGAGTGCCTATGTTTATAATCGATGGTCTGTCTCTTTTTCCATCAACATTACCGGGCCTTTTACCGTTTGGATAAGTCCGTTTATGCTTATTGTGTTTCCTTCGAGCAGGAAAAGAATCCCCTGCCGGCTTGCTAGGCCAGTCGCAGGTTTAGGACGAAAATATCTGACCAAGGTTAGTCCATCCCCCCTAGCGAACCATAGCCTCGTTAGCCCATGACCTCGCGATCATGGTTTCCCGGTCTACACCGCGGGGAGGTGGGGTTGACTTGTGTAGTCTGCGGGTCATCAGCAGGCTACTAATTTTTACTTTTTATCCCTCCTGAAAGAGTCTAGCCGATACCAACCCTGCTGGTTGCGGTGCCAGGCGCCGGCCAAACCTTGTAAGACATACGAGAGGTGGTACAAAACACCCCCACACAGCGCTACTGATGACAGAAAGGGAGTGCGCGTTAATAGCCGCCGTCCCTGGATAGCAGAGGCTGAAGACATAATAAAGGAGGTCTGTGGTTTGGGTGTTCATCCATCAGCTTACAGAAGAATAAGCGGGTAGCGAGATGCCGATCCAAGTGTTGATGAATAAAAAGCTCAACAGCCAGAACGATTCATCCCGAGAATCAAACAATGCTCAAGGTGTCAGAGGGCCGGCCACGGCAGAACAACATGCCGCGGTAAGACAGATATCTGCTGATACTGCGCTGAACAGTATGCATTCAAGGAATGTCCGCTGGCTTAACAGGACAAGGACTTCCGAAAACCCAACGGCAACAGAAAGTGTGCCAACTGTCTTGGCAAGCACGGAGCAAGATATCTGGGCTGTCCGTACCTCCAAAGACACAGAGACGTCTTAAAGATCGCCATAATCAGAAAGACATCATACAAGGAAGCAATGCGGAGATGCGAGACAGCCCCGGCCATCTCACAAACAGAAACGTCCCAGCTACAAGAGAAGATTGACGAGCTGAAGAAGCAAGCCAAGGCACTTCTGACACCGACACCAACCAGCGACAACGAAAAACTGCTGGCTGACATGAAGGAAATCCAGCACAGCACCAAGCAAGAGGTGGAAAGCATAGCACAGATTTAAAAAAAAAATGAAGAAATCCTACAAACCATCAAAGCCAGCATGAAGCAAGAGATGGAACACATGACACAGATAAAGAAGGAGAATGAAGAAATCCTACAAGCCATCAAAGCCAGCATGAAGCAAGAGATGGAACACATGACACAGATAAAGAAGGAGAACGAAGAAATCATACAAACCATCAAAGCCAGCATGAAGCAAGAGGTGGAACACATGACACAGATAAAGAAGGAGAACGAAGAAATCATACAAACCATCAAAGCTGAGAGAGAAAACTTAAAGGGAGCTAACCCAAAACAAGCTACACGAAACCACGCCATAGACCACAGAGAAGCCATAAGAGGAAACCAAACCAAAGACCAACTAGAAACTGCAAACTAAAGCCAGCAGTTCAACCGCGATATACAAGAAACGCAAGGGGAAACCAATATTCCGCCACACCTCTGAAGAAAGCCTAGATGAGTATCCCGAACGAACGAACGAACAAACAAACGAACGAACGAACGAACAATCAAACTTTATTTTAAAAGGGTAATAAATTGGGCACGTAGGCCCGTCTTACATTCGCCCCTTCCAATCACCCATCTTTCGTTTATCAATAGTGCATAGTGCATGATACATTTACATAGAAAAAAAAAGACATTGTAAAATTAATGTTGTAAACATAAGCAATGCATTTTACCATGTTATGACTCACATCCCCCACCCATCCACCCATCCCCAACACACATATCCCCTACCCACCCACACACACCCCCAGGTCGCACATAAATGACCCCACCCATCCACTACCCACATACATCCACCCACACACATCCTCCACCCACCCACACACACAACCCAGACACACAAAGATGCATCAACCCACCAATCCCCCACCCACACATATCCCACCCACCTCACATCCCCCGACCTACACACATCTCCCCACTTACACACATCTCCCAATCCATACCATAACCCACACACACTCACCCACCCACATACTTCCACCACCCAGCCAAGTACACATCCCCCAACCACACACACACATCTCCCCGTCAACCCACACATACGCACCTACATAACACTTGCCGCACCCACCCACATATCGCCACTTACACACATTCCCCCACCCACACAATCCCCCACCCACTCATACATCCCGCACCCATCCACACGCACACATCCCCCACCCATCCCTCAACCTACACACACTCACCTATATATTCCTTCGGTTTCAAGTATCGACAATATGCCAGCAATGTGCGGAATGTGTTCCTATACTTACCACTCATCTTATAGTACAGAAAAAAAATATTAACTCTAGAATTGATTGAACAGAAACCCGAAAGACCATGAAGCAAAAAAGAGGTTAGAGTATCTACCCGCTGTGCTGAGTTCTGGCACAAAGAAAGTTGCCATAAACAACAGCTCACCCGTAGTGTTGCAGATAATTAATATCCCTGCAATGAGAACAACCAGGTACATAGTTTTTGTGTCTTTGCGTGAGATGGACTCGGACTGTTTCGTGTTGGTGTTGGTCGTTTTGCGCCAACTTTTCTTCTGTTGAAGTTTGCGAATTAAAACTCCAGTAAACGTGATCACTGCCACATAGCTGATCATTCCATTTATGGATATTATAAAATACACAGCACGTTCAACCGTATCCCTGATTTCTGTTGGCACGTGTCCCAGGAGAGTTTTGTTTCGTTCAGGATAAAATTCCCCACTCAATTCTATTTGTATAGTACACGGGGCCAGACAAAAATATTGTCACAAAGTAGGTCACAAAGATGATGATGGATGTTCGGCGGGGAGTGATCATCTGTTTGACGTGTAGAGGGAAGGCTACACATAGGCATCTCTCGGCCGTGATGTACACGGTCACCAGGAACGTGATTCTACCAAGGGTAACTCGGGGTACTCCTGCTGTCATGTACTGAATCTCTGAAGGAACTATAAGGATGTCTGCTCTTTGGAAAAGCGGCTTGACACCGATACTGAACCACTGCTGGAGAAGCAAGCTGCTCAAATCGGATATGGCCAGGGCGAAGAGCTGATGTTGATTGTCGTAGTCAGACCTTGTTTTAGAAATACCAATAAGTTGATAATGTTGGTTACGATTTAGTGTATGGATGTGAAACTTGGACAATGAACAGTCAAGCTGAAAAGCATCTGATGGCTGCAGAAATGTGGTTTCTGAGGAGAATGCAAAGAATACCATGGACAGACAGAAAAACCAATGACCAAGTACTACAGGAGACAAATGAACAACGTAAACTGATTAGAGAAATTAGACGTAGACAGTCAAAATTGTTTGGACATGTTATGAGAAGAAATGGATTGGAGAACTTAGTGACAACTGGCAAGATCGAAGGGAACAGACCAAGAGGAAGACCGAGAGGAAAATACCTGGATGGCTTGGCCACATGGCATGGACGAGACAGGAACACTGAGCTGATCCACGACACTGGTGATCGAGTGAAATGGCGAGACATGACCGCCCACGCTTTCCGGCATGACACATGATTGATATATATATATATATATATATATATATATATATATATATATATATATATATATATATATATATATATATATATATATATATATGACTGACTGGCACCATGCCATCTTGACAGACGATAGTTTGTGAAATAGAGTTATACTTCTCAATAACACAAGGCCTGAGCTAAATTTAGAGACCATGTGTTGCCCATGCAGCTTGATCCCTCTCTCGGTCTGTCTAGTTTACTCCAGAGGAAAGGTAATACCAATACTTCTGGAACAAGACAAGCTGCAGAAGCTGCCGGATCAGTAAAGCAATGCTCTGACTGTCCGCCTGTCGGAGCTTCGATCCTAGACCAGTTGCCAACCAAGGCTTAGGGACTGGTCTGCCCTGCCATGACATTTAGTCTTTAGGTTGCATTTCCTCGCACTAGGATAAGGCTTGTGCCCTCCTAATTGGGCATCGTTGGCACAATGTGGGATATCAGGTTTGGTAAAAGTCGTTGTCACGAGATGAATTCAAATCAGCTGTCTTCGTACGAGGAATCTCCATAGTACGGGAGTACGTCATTAGGGAAATCCCCAGTTATTTATAACTCGGGGAAAGTCGGCTGATTTGCATAACTTAGATGGTTCGAGAACTGGAAGGTTCTAGACCGGAAGGTCAAAACGGACACTAGTTTTATCTCGTAAGTAAACTAGACGTGGTCACTAGTCAGGAGAAAAATGGGATACTCACTTAGAGTGAGTAAGACGTGCAACATGACTTTTCCGGACTTGGAGGATTTACTTCGTAGCCGGAACAAGCCATCTTGTGATCATTTCGTCTTGAGTTCTCGACCAGAGCACAGCTCTAGAATTCGGCCACTATTGTACATCATGCGGTTAGAGAGCCAGAGACCGTAATCAAGGCTGATTTGATGTTAGTTCATGGTTTAGGGGTAATACCTCTTTACCTACTTACATTGTGTAATAAAGCGTAACATTGCGTTTGTAAGGCCTCTCATTAGTTATGCGAATACGTAATGAGTTGGCGATCAATAATTGACAGCCGCGTAGCTGTCGCTCGTTCGTGTGTACATTTGTGTTTTCCGTTCGCGAATTGTAACAGATTAGTTTACACAATTTATGACTTGAAAGTCCATTAGTATGGCAAACTACAGTGTAGCTACAAATATATTACATGTTGTAAGTTCTTGTATTTATTAGTGAAGTTACAATTGTGGTAAAGTAGTATTATTACCTGTTGAATCCAAGCTAGCTTAGTTCAGTATTGACTGTTACTGTGCTTAGTAATTCTGTGGATAGGCTGTAGGATGAATTCAGACAGTGCCCTGGCAAGAGCAAGTGTGATTCGTCGATCAACTAAAGCATGTAGTTCTAAGCCGCTCTAGGATTTGATGCAGCTATTTTGTGATTTATAAATAGTGATGGTGTCATTCCTAGGAAGTGTTTTCTTGCTGTAAGGAGTGATCATATGCTATGATATATATATATATATATATATATATATATATATATATATATATATATATATATATATATATATATATATATATATATATATATATATATTGTACTTTGTAACATCGATTGAAATGGCGAGTCATGACCGACTACGCTTTCCGGCATGGCACATGATATATATATATATATATATATATATATATATATATATAAAACAAAGTGTATGTAAATATGTATGTCCTTTATTTTTTCGCTAACGGCCCATCCGATTGAGATGAAATTTTCTACACGTCTTCCTTTCATTCCAGAGCTGCCAACTGTGATATTTTTTTAGTGTGAAATCGCCTGCTTACTCAGTATTATTTCATTTTTCATTTTTCATTAAAATTTATATATAGCGAAGGGACTTAACTCTAGAAAAAGTTATTTCAAAGGGCATAACTTTTAATAACATTGTTGTATAACTTATAGTCATATTGTTGTATCGTTTTCAAAGATTCATAAACTCTTTGTCTATAGTTATTTACCGGCATATGAGTTATAATAAATAATGATACAATCTTTAAGGCATTTTCAAAGTTTACATAAAAATAATGCATAATGCATAACATTGTAACTCATCTTTCTATACTTAAGAAGTTATCTAAAAGATGTTGAACAATATCATCGCATCTTTAGTGTTTTCCGCCATCATATCGACACGATTCGCTTGACAGCACTTCTCAGCGCTATCAAGCCAAGACGCCTTACACATTTCAAGCAGCCTGATACGGGGGGGGGGGGGGAAATGGCACGTCGTAATAGCACAAAGAAACAAGCAGCTTCCAAGATGCATAGTGAGAAAACCGACCAGACTATCAAGAAGACGAACCTGCCTTTGGAGAGTCTGCATGCAAGCTGTAATAAAGTATCCGAACCTACAGTCAATGAAACTACCAATAAGAAGAGCGACGACTACTCACAGACGAACACAAAAACTTGTGAGAGGAAGGAGGACCAAGACACCAAAATCAGAAACACTGATTCAAACACAGTCAGATGGGTGGTCAAGCAGCTAAAAATGGAGCTTACTGATCAACAAATACAGAAGCAGCTGCAGGAAGAAAATCTTCACGTCAACATTTTGAAGGCAGAGCGGATTCTTACCTACTCAGAATTAAATGAGATGCTCCACACCAGGGACTGGGCGAACCCGGGCCGGGTCAGGCAGACAGACAGACAGACAGACAGACAGACAGATAGATAGATAGATAGATAGATAAATAGGTAGATAGATAGATAGATAGATAGATAGATAGATAGATAGATAGATAGATAGACAAACAGACAGGGAGGAAGGGAGGGAGGGATAGACGGAGGGAGAGACAGAGGGATGGGTCTATTAGACAGACAGACAGACAGACAGACAGACAGACAGACAGACAGACAGACAGAGATAGATAGACAAACAGAGAGACAGACAGACACAGACAGACAGACAGACAGACAGACAGACAGACAGACAGACAGATAGTCGGTAACGGGAACAAGAACTTATATGACTACTTATATGAATTAAATGAGATGCTCCCCACCAGGGACTGGGCGAAGCCGGGCCGGGTCAGCTAGTATGTATATATATATATATATATATATATATATATATATATATATATATATATATATATATATATATATATATATATATATATATATATATATATATATGCCGGCTCCATGGCCGAGGGGTTAGCAGCTTTCTCCGCTAACCCCGAATACTCTCGTCACGTGACGCGACGAGAATTAGCAGTGGTTCGAATTGCAAAAGTGACTTATGAGAGTATGGAGCCGGTCGCTCAGAAAGTCGTGGCGTGCTGATGAGCGTAATCTAGCCTAGGAATCAACATACAGCTGAAAGATGCTGGTGTTGACCGCAATATCCTGAAACAGGATGGAAACGCGGAATATATATATATATATATATATATATATATATATATATATATATATATATATATATATATATATATATATATATATATATATATTGTATTGAAGTGCTTTATATAGCTGACTGACTTGTCGACTTTTGAGGCGGTCCGACGCGAGATCTCTAACCTATTCTCTATATTGTATATATATCCTTTCCTATCAGGACGTTCCTTTCAGACCTGTGTCTATAGAGTTCATTAAATTGTTTAATTGTTGACATGTCTTTCCTACGGTTATTATGTGTGGTCTTGGACGAGTCCTGAGAAGTAATTGTTACTAGGTCTAGCCAGCTAAAGAGGCAAGGTGTTTTTCCACCAACCTTGGGAGGGTACCGTTCAAAAAGAGAAACCTGGACCAATGCAGCCGTTTTTGCCCATGACGTCTATGAAGGTTTCCACTCAGGCATTGAAACCTTTGCTACAGTGATTGATCTTGAGGACGCGTACAACAGAGTACCATTGGATTTCTTAGTGCTTCAGCTTCTTGAACTTAAGATAAGTCCTTTCCTCTTTGGTTGGATGGCTGCAGCCCTCTTCCAACGGAAAGTAGTTTTTTTTAAAGATGTGACAGTTGGACTTCAGAACCAACAACAATATATCCTGACCTACCACAGGGATCACCATTATCTCCAGTGCTGTTCAACGCCTACACTATGAGAATCACCAGCGAGCAGATCGCTGGACCAGGGAGGAATAGAATCTGGTAGGAGCTTGTAGACCAATAACATTGGTCACATTTGCGGAGGGGGTCAGTAATAGTAGTATAAGTGTATCTACCTGTCCAATCCCTGGGGTTAGTATACACGTGAGTGAGTGGGATACCTTGGGGCTTGTGTTCATTCACAACAACCGAGGCCTATATTAATATAGACATAATATGCTCAATATTCCTCACATGTATGCTTGAGTTGCGTGAGGGGTTAAACTCCATTGTGTGAATAAATGAATTATGAGAAGAAGACGAAGACGAAAAAAAAGAAGACGAAGAAAAAGAAGAAGAAGAAGACATGTAGAGTCTCAACTACTAGAGCCGCTCTAAGTGGCGTATGGTACATTTGGAGCAGTATTAGAGCCACTGTCAGTGGATCTCAGTATATTAAGAATATAACAGATTGAAATTAGTAGATAAAACCGCCATGGTTTTCACGTGCATTTATTTTACAGTGAGTGTAGCTCTTTACTACAGCGCTGATTAGCCTGCTATATACTGAGTGTTCCTGCATCGTGTATTGTAGTGTCTTCTGTTATGATGATTCTTTGCAACAAACCACATTCTTCTGTGATTATTCAACTGTTTCCTGCAAGAAACCGCCTCCTTCTTTAATTCTTCAATTATGTCTCTTGCAAGAAACCGCCTCCTTCTTTAATTCTTCAATTATGTCTCTTACAAGAAACCGCCTCCTTCTTTAATTCTTCAATTATGTCTCTTACAAGAAACCGCCTCCTTCTTTAATTCTTCAATTATGTCTCTTACAAGAAACCGCCTCCTTCTTTAATTCTTCAATTATGTCTCTTACAAGAAACCGCCTCCTTCTTTAATTCTTCAATTATGTCTCTTACAAGAAACCGCCTTCTTCTTTAATTCTTCAACTATGTCTCTTGCCAGAAACCGCTTTCTTCTTTGATGTTTTACTGATGGCTCTTGCAACAAACTCGTGTTTTCTCCTGTGATGTTTCAATGTTAGCTGTTGAAACAAACTGTCTTCTTCTATGATGTTTCTACATCTCTTGTAACACTAATCTTCTTCATCCTCTTCGTTCACCCTGAGACGTTAACATGAATATATGCGAAAATAATCTGTACATGTGACTTTTGTTCAAAATATAATGTAATGTACTTCTCTCTTGTGTACTTTTTTCTCGTTTATATCTTCACAAAGTCACTCTATCCTTGATGATATTTAATTATGCAATTTTAGAAACTTAAGTGGTCATCCGTCATCTGTCATGTCCTGCCTGTAGTACCTTGCGGTGAAGGACAGGGGGTGATGATCCTCAGAAATTAAGGCCTCCTCGCTAGTGCAGTAGTCGCGAACAACGCAGGTTAGGATTTTCTCCCCCTCCCCCTCCCAACCCCCACCCCCCACCCCAACCGACAGACAGAAATCGTTACCTTACCGAGGATTCAAATCCGGGTCTCCTGAAAGAGAACCTAGCATTCTTATCCACTCGGCCAGCCGCCCCTCACTCTTGTATCCCCAGGGAACTGGCCACTCTAGTGGTGCTTTCCGCTATTATGTGATGTCACATTAGAAAATGATGAATCAAAGATGTTTTCCCTGTGTTGTTTCTTCGCAGAATCTTGTAACAAAGTTCCATACTGTTTATAATTCTACATTTCGCTTTGAAATAATGTCCCATCTTCTTGCTAATTTCTCCTTTTGCCCATGTAGTATTATGTAGCACAAATTACCCATGAACATACATTTTAAAATAAACGATGAATATATCATTGTATATATCTCTCACACACACACACACACACACACACACACACACACACACACACACACACACACACACACACACACACACACACACACACACACACACACACACACACACACACACACACACACACCATCCACACACATATAATATAATATAATATAATATAATATAATATAATATAATATATCATTGTAACATATTAACAGATAATTGCTTCTTCTTCTTCTTCTTCTTCAGCGTTTCGAGCCATTGAGGTTCTTTGCTGCAAATACAATCCGTCTCCATTCGTCTCTCTGGTGGACCTTCTCTTGCCAGTCGTTGATTCCAAGTGCTTGTAGGTCTGTACATGTATTATCTCTCCACCGCCTTCTTGGTCTACCTCGGGGTCTACGGTCATTTATTTCCTGAGTGTAAGCAAGTTTTGTTTCCCTATTATCTTCCATTCTTTCTATATGCCCCAGCCATTGTAGTTTATTAGCCTTCATGATACCAGTGATTAGCGGGGACTTAAACAGACCATAAATGTCTTTGTTACTTCTTCTTTTCCACTCTCCACTTTGTGTATCCCTAATGGGTCCAAAGATGCGTCTTAAAATTTTGTTCTCAAAGGTTTGTAACAAGGCTTCGTCTCCTTTCGTTGTACTCCAGGTTTCAGAGCCATACAGCACAACTGGTCTGATCAGTGGTTTGTATATTGTGATTTTGGTGTTACGAGATAGCGCCTTTGATTTTAGTAGATGTTGTAGTGCATAGTATATCTTATTTCCAGAGTTGATTCTAGTTTGTATTTCTTCCCTTATGATGTTGGAGCAGTTGAAGATCGTACCCAGGTATTTGTATGTTTCCGTTCTTTTAATGGTCATATTATCTATTTGTATGTGGCCAGAGTTTCTAGCCATTCCGTCTCTTGAAATTACCATATATTCTGTCTTATCTTGGTTGATAACCAGCCCCATCTGTTGGGCTTTTTCCTTTAAGTGAGTCAATATTTCCAATGTCTTTTGTTCACTTTGCCCTATAATATCTATATCATCTGCATAACCAAGCAGCTTGGATGTTCCTCCAATATCACATTCCTCCTTTACCTTCCTTACAACTTTCTCTAGAGCCAGATTGAAGAGTAACGGCGATAGTGCATCACCCTGTTTCAAGCCAGATGTTATTTGGAAGGGGTCTGATTTCCTGCCTTTATATGTTACTATATTATAAGTAGCCGGTCTCTCTGGCTGTGGGGTTACAACACTTTCTCTCTGTAATCCCGTTTATCACGCAGAGTCTCGCAGCGGAGCGAGAACTGAGGTGGTTCGACCCCCGCTCGTGACTTGCGGATACTGAGCCGGCCGCTCAGAAAGCAATGGCAAACTACTGAGCGTAATCTTGCCAAGAGATCAACAGACAGCTGAAAGATGCTGCTGTTGACAGCTAAGTCCTGTAAAAGGATACGCAAAACATATTATAAGTATCTTCCATGCATAGTCTGGTCATGTTGATTAACTTCCTTGGTATTCCAAATTCCTGCATAGCATTCCATAGACTATTCCTATGGACACTATCATAAGCCTTTTTAAAATCCACAAAAATGTTATGGAGATCTCTTTTATATTCCCAATGTTTCTCGGCTATTTGTCGTAAGATCTGATCTATTGTTGATCTGTTTTGTCTAAAACCCGCCTGGTAGTCACCTAATATGTCTTCTGAATATGGTTTTAGTCTATTTAGTAATACTGCGGATAGTATCTTATAGCTTGTGGACAGTAGTGATATTCCTCTATAATTTCCACATTGGAACTTGTGTCCTTTCTTAAAGATAGATATCAATAATGACTCTTTCCAGTCATGGGGTAATTCTTCTGTCCTAATTGCTAAGATAAATAATTTTAATTGGGTACTAGAATGACATATAAACGCTATTAGACTTATAAATTAAAGCTACGGCTGTATATTACTGCTAAAACCATAAGGGCAAAATGCGTGTAAAGCCCACGTCACTATGGTAATTATCCAGTGCGTTTGGCACCATGAAAACTGTCAAGTGTCCTGGTTATGTTAAGTGCATGTCCATTTACAGAACATCGCACACAACCCCATCATAGTTTAGCTGCTTGTAATTCTCGAGGCAACGTTACATTCTTTAGATTGCTGGGAGTCTCTGTGGCGAAGTGGTCAAGCCGTTTGACACGTGCTCCGAAGGTTGTGGGTTCGATTCCGGGCCGCGTCCTTCGGTTTACGAGTTAAATGTTTCGGAGACTCCTGTGGGTCGTCGCTAAAATCTACGGAGTTCGTGCTTTGTGCGACGCTTTTCGTGCTGCGGAAAGAGACCGAGCCATATGGGATAAAACCCGGTGCAATGAAGTCGATCCTGTCGACTTTTAAACGACTTTTCTTTAGATTGCCATTGCTTATGAGCAGCTCACGCCCATAACATTGTGTAAATCAACGAAAAGTCTATCAGTTCAGTTCAGTGTCACAGTCAGACTTGCAGAAGAAAAAAAAGAGGTACATGCAATCTGACACTCATAACTTTACTGTTTGCGTTATCGTTAGTGAACTTTACATGTATATCCCATAAAATGTCACGTGGGTCGAGCCGCTTCATTGTGCGGGGTCCTCAAAGTCCCATATCTACGAGCTAAATCACACTGGTCTCTAAGTGCTCAGGCTGTGAAAACCGAAGGCGCGATACACGGAAGTGAAGCTAATCACCGGGATCTTAAGGGGAAGAAAAGAATAGCAACACTGCAACCTACCATGCATGTCGTAAAACTCGCATCAGGGGGATTCGCGTGTGTGTTAACGGAACACTAAAGGGAAGCAGAGAATATTAACTTCCGGCTGCGAACATGGAGGATAGGCATTGAAACTGTTAAGGCTTCTGGAGTGTTTATGCTCGTGGATACCGTTTGCATTCGCATTTTCCTCTTGTCGGACTAGAAGTGTATGGTTCCGTCGCCCAGATACTGAGTTGAGTGCGTGGCGCGACACTGTGAGCTGTGAATTTCGTGTGAAATGCTTTTACATTTGCCCGAGATTGTATGGAGCATGAACTGCAGGTTTCGGAGCAATGGCGGTTAGCTGTGTCGCAGAATTGACCGGCATTAGCCTTATGCAGAAATGTGTGGCTGCTGGTCTTCTAGTGACTGCCGCTTCCATCGACAATACTATATTCAAATTGTCTGACGTCAAGATACTAATCCAGTCCGCGCTATTAAATACTGATAAAAGTTACTGGAAAAATGTGAGGACCATGTGTTGAAAGAGGAAGAGGACTATTGGAGAAAGGATGGATTGAATTTTATGCAACCGAGAGCAGTCATCAACCTACTGGAATCGCTCGACACAGATTAAGGTCTGAGCAGATCGCAGACCTTAATCCACGTGCATGATTACTGGGATATTTTGCTCCAACTATTCAGACGAATTGGAGGCCCTAAACATTACAGCATCAGCATAATGTCAATGGCAACAGTTTGTATTCCAAAGTGATGAATTTTCAATTCCGCAAGTCTTCAGCGGTTACAAACAGCTGTATTGAAAAAAAATAAACAACAACAACACACTAAACGCATTGAATACCAACAGAAGAGCAATATTGCGGTGGAAACTGACATATTGTGGCAAAACAAGACACGTGAGAGGAAACACGTTGTCAAATTAGGGGACAACACACGTGCATACGAATCAATCTATAAACTTCAATTAAAAGAGGACCAACATCTTGGTTGTTAAGAAGTAAGCCAACTACAGAGACACTGACCGCTATATTCATAGTGCAAAACAGGTAATCATGTGCCGTCTCTGAACAGTAAACAGCAGAGTAGACAATCTTTCACGAAGACTCAAAGAGGGTCTGTCACCCATGTGTACGTGTGAACAAACTACACAGACAGCTGAACAGATCCTTAAAAATGGACACATGATGACTAAAATGCGGTATCATTTCTGGTCACTCCATACGCACATTAATGCACAGCTATTTGGAAGCTTTTACGAACTCAATATAAAAAGTTAAATGCATCCTAGTAACATGAATACTTGTGTACAATTATTAACCAGCAGCTGAAAAAACAAGAAGAAAATGAAAAATAAGGTAAGAAATATATTCCTTCTACAGTCCTGTCAATTTACACATTATTTACCCCAATTCCTCTGTAAATTATCTGTCTTTACTAATATTACACATTGCACCCCTCTCGGGAGTCTCCGTGGTGAAGTGGAGCTACGTAGTTCGTGCTTTGTGCGACGCTTTCCATGCTGCGGAAAGATACTGAGCCATATGGGATAAAAACCCGATGCAATGCAGTTGATCCTGTCGACTTTTAAGCTACTTTTTTATTGCACCAACTCCCGTACGAATCTGGCTACACCTTGTACTTGTGTCCTTACCCGAAATGACGTTGCTTTACTGTAAGAGTAGTTTGTTAGCGTGAATTCACTACATTTTTCCCAATACATCAAATAAATGTCGCCGCTTTCGATGATTTAAGTTGCTTTCGATGATTTAAGTTGCTTTTGGACCTATCAAAGACATAATCCTTGGGTGGGGGTAAATATAAGACGGCAGGAAAAAAATTTCATAACGATGCAACAGACAGTTTTCAAAATAATTGATCGTGAATGACGGCATTAATGTCCGAACGGACTATAGCAGTGTTTCCCAACGTGGGTCCCACGCCCCACAGGGGGGCAATTCGATTTTAAATGGGGGTTATTTGAAAATGGACTCATCCAGAGTTTAAGTTAACCGTATGGGATCAAGTAGATGGGAATATTCTTCAACAAGTGAGTAGGTACAATTATCTCGGAACAGTAATAACATCTGATGGGAGATGCCTTGAGGAGATTAGAACAAGAATCGCCATGGCAAAAGTAGCCTTTAGCAAGATGAAAAACATATTGACCAATAAAAAGATGTCAATTGAAACGAGAAAGAGAGTGTTGAGATGCTACATAGAACCTGTACTTTTATATGGATGTGAAGCGTGGACAATGAGCAGTCAGGCTGAAAAACATCTGATGGCTGTAGAGATGTGGTTTCTGAGGAAAATGCAAAGAATACCATGGACAGCCAGAAAGACCAATGAACAAATCCTTCAAGAAACAAATGAAGATCGTAAATTGATTAGAGAAATTAGACGTAGACAGTCAAAATTCTTTGGGCATGTTATGAGAAGAAATGGATTGGAGAATTTGGTGACAACTGGTAAGATCGAGGGGAACAGACCAAGGGGAAGACCTAGAAGCAAGTACCTGGATGGCTTGGCCTTGTGGCATGGTCGAGACAGAATCACGGAGCTGATCCATGACTCTGGTGATCGAGTGAGATGGCAGAACATGACCGCCCACGCTTACCGGCATGGCACATGATGGATGGATGGATGGGACTCTCAGTCGCTACTCGAGATGGGTAAACATCAAGTATAAATAACATCTGTCCGCCATGTTAGTAGCCTTGATTTCATTTTTAGACGTTAGAGTTGATCTACTGGTTATACTGGGCCGGCACTAAGCATTTCACGCTGTTTGTTCTGAATTGCGCGAAATGCTTAGTGCCGGGATCTCAGTTTCTGCAGTGTTTCGCAGTAACGCTCAGCATTCACCGTTGGTGTTAATTTTAAATAAGCGTCCGTTAAATCGTTGTAAACATCTCGTTATTTAAATATATATATATATATATTGTATAAATATAAGTGATATATAAATGGTATGTAAATTCAATTGGTAATTATTATTATTTAAAAAAAAAAATTAATTTCAGTGTTAGAAGCATCATTTTTCAGAAAAATGTGTCAATTGAAAAAGTTTTTTTTTTTTTTTTTTTTTTTTTTTTTTTGCGGTGGAGTACATGTGCCATACATATTTACATATTTAAATATGCATTGTTAGTCTACGTATACTCCAGTTCATGTTTTTTTTTTGAAGTTTTTAATTGATCTTATATTTATTTATTTCAGCCCAAAGTGAAATGAGTGGTGCAAGGAAGAAAACATATTCTTCAGTATTCGGAGGAATATTTAAAATCTGGTTTAATTCCCGCTCAGTTATTAGTTCAGTTATCAGTTGGGGTATCTTCATTGCACTCCAGACATGTCCATAGGTGCTCAGATCCTCCCCCCCCCACCCTCAGCATATGCATCAGCGTCCGGTGGCTAATAGTGCCAGTTCTGTGTTGGTTGACGAGGCGCCTTGTTTTCCCGATGTACCTTTCGCGTCTGGCCGTGCCGATTCTTACTCCCAAGTCTTTCATCCTGGACAGCAATGTGGATTCACTTACGTCAAAGTCCTATGTTCTCGCCATATCTTTGAGGACGTTAATAAAATCGGCACGATCCATGGGCTGGCCATCTACAGGGGGTGCAGAGCCAGCCAGTTTATCAGCTCGTTCATTTCCCTCGACTCCCGCA
Source organism: Cepaea hortensis (assembly GCA_963921405.1). NCBI lineage: Eukaryota > Metazoa > Mollusca > Gastropoda > Stylommatophora > Helicidae > Cepaea > Cepaea hortensis. Next base: position 102,483,715 of record OY992883.1, read on the forward strand.
TGTCCCGGGACGAAGATGAATGTGACTTTACGGACAACAGACTTCCGCAGCGACTCAGTCCACTGTCTACGTACAGATCCAGCTTCGACCTTCTGAATCATGCTCATTGTATCACTTAGTACACACACGTTGATATAATGCTGTGATTCCAGCCGTATGAAAGCCTGTGTAACTGCCATCACCTCCATCGTCATGCTGCTCGTGGTCATAGAGTGGGCGCCACTGGATGTTTGAACGGTTCGGCCCGCTGAACGGGCTGTAAATGCCCACGCACTTCTCTGCTGCTTTACAACAGATCCATCTGTATAGATGAGCACTTCGGGGCTATCTGAGTGATCATAGATGTGCGCGTTGACCTCTGCATTGACAGCGGCAGGGTTCTGCTCTCTGCACCGTCTGTCGAGTGTAATAATGCAGGAGAAAGTGCACTTAAAAGCTGGAGGCACCGGCACCCATTCCTTGCCTGGGTTGATACTGGTAAGACTGCAGACCTGTCTGACGACATCTTCCGCCCGACCCATCCATGATTCGCCCCATCTTTAGCCTGTCACCCTTTTCTCTGAATATAGCGTCATGCAGAGGGTGCTGTTCATCTGCACTTATTTTTAAGTATGCACGAGCTCTCTAGATCTTGATCATGTGTTCCATTGTCGGGAAGTCAAGGAGGTATCTCATTGCTACACAGCTGGTATCTCTCGTGCAGCCCAAAATGATGCGCATGGCTTCGTTTTGTACCTTTTCAAGTCTTCCAATCTGTGTAGGGCTGACAGTGAGGATGGCCAGGGCATACTCGATGCGTGAACGCACCAGTCCTTTGAACAGAAGTATTAGCAGTCTTTGCTCGATATTGGCAGTCGCCATGACCCTCATTTCTGACAAACCTTTTCGAGCTTTCGTTGTAGCGGTATTTCATACCCGCTGTCCTCGATGAACGGTCACCTTTTTGTCTTTTATGCCAACAATGCTTGACTAACGACTCAATGAAACGAGATAATCTTAAGACATATTTGAAGGCGAATCAATACCATCATCATCATCATCATCATCATCATCATCATCATCATCATCATCATCATCATCATCATCATCATCATCATCATCATCATCATCATAATCATCATCAAGTACCCTGCCAGCTGACATTCATGGCTCTCCACAGATCTCGGTCTTTGGTTTTCTGGATCAACTCTGCTGCTGATATTCCTCCATGCCACCGTCTCAATCCATCCAGCATCACTTCTCTTGGTCTGCCTCTGCCTCACTTCCTCTCGATCATTCCAGTTGTCACGATATTCTCCAATGTCTCTCTTCTCATCACATGACCAAAGAAAGATGTTTGTCTCTTTCTGATTGTTGTATATAATGTTCTAGTTTCATTAGCCTGTTTCAGGCAGTCGTTGTTAGTTACTCTGGCAGTCCAAGGAATTCGCAACATTCGTCTCAGGAACCACATCTCTGTTGCTTCTAATTTCTTCTTAATTTGTTAATTCACATTCCAAGATGCACTGCCATACAGCAAAACTGGTTGTACGTAGCGTTTAAGCACTATCTTTCTTACATTCAGTGACAGTGACTTATTGCATAAGATACTCTTCATTTTCTGAAATGAGGCTTTTGTTTGCCCTATTCTGCTCTTAATATCTGTTGTACATCTTCCATCTGATGTTATAAATGCCCCTAGGTATCTAAAATTATCCACTTGGTTAAGAATTCTTCCTTCTATTTCTATGTCACATTTTGGTGTCACCATTTTCTTTGATATCACCATTGTTACTGTTTTCTTGATATTAGAGGAGAGTCCTTTCTTTGCACTCTCTCTTACTACAATGTTCAACAATTGTTATGGGTCTGTTGATTTATCCGCCACCAATACTGTGTCATCTGCATAGTTATTTATTTTATAACCTCCATCTCTTTGATCTCTCTCATTATTACTTCGCTATATAGGGAGAAGGGATCTGGTGACAAGACACACATAACATAATGCTCATATTAATTCAGATTTGAATTACTTGCAAACTTTAAAGAACATTTAAAAAAAAAAGAGTAACAATTAAGTCTATATTTACTGCTCATAATGCAACTATGAATCGTACTCTTGAGGCTAGTTATCACATTTCATTACTAATCGCTACATCTGGGAAAAGTCACACTATAGGGGAGAATTTAATCTAACCATCAATGTCAGCATTTCTTAAAACGGTTATGGAAAAAGATGACCAAGACGTTAAAGCTATGCTACTATGTAACAATACTGTTAGCAGAAGAATATACGAAATGAGTGAGGATATTGGAATCCAACTTGTTGAAAAGCTGAAAACAAGAAAATTATCGGTACAAATGGATGAATAAACTTTGAGAGACAGTGAGGCCGTACTTATAACTAACATAAGATGTATTAATAAAGGTGATTTTGCTGAAGAAATGTTGTTCTGTAAATCATTAGGAAGCACCACTACCTCCAACGATATATATAGTAAGCTAAAATAATATACCAATGAAAAATACAACATCTTGTGCTGCAGATGGAACTCCTAATATGGTGGGGAAGAAAAATGGTTGCTTAAAATTGATGAAAGATGAGAATCCAGAAATGCTTCTTGTGCATTGTGTTATTCACAGGGAAAACCTGGTAGCTAAAAACATTTCGCCTGTTCTAAATGAAGTACCAAATTTAGTTATAATGTGTATCAAAGCTATTAAAGCTAGTGCCAAATGTGAACGTCTCTTCAAGTTATTTTGTGAAGAACAAAATGAAGACCATGTGAGACTTATACTCCACACAGAAGTAAGATGGCTCTCGAAAAGGAACTGCTTGAAAAGATTTATGGAACTATTTGATACTCTTAGTGATTTTTTAAGCGACAAACCTGAAATGAAAAATCTGTTTACGGTCGATGGTAAACATTTGTGAGTTACTTAGCCGATATCTTTGAAAAACTAAATATATTAACTTAAATAAAAAACTTCAAGGAACAAATAAAACTCTTTTCGATGAAAAAGCGAAGATATCTGTTTTCATTACCGTTATTGAATTATGTCAGATATATACAACAAAAATTTTGAAATGTTTCATTGGCTTCAAAAATGTGAAGTGACTGATACCGCTATATATATATATATATATATATATATATATATATATATATATATATATATATATATATATATATATATATATATATATATATATATATATATATATATATATGTCATTGTCGATTATCTGAAAATTTTATCGGCTGATGTAAAAGAAAGATTTTCTGATTTGAAACAAATTGATTTCCCAACTTGGATGATGCAGCTAATGTTAATGGATTTGTCTGATATTAAAAATATTCAGTATAAAAAAGAACTCGCAGAAATGCAAAATGATGAGTCAATTAAAACTTTATTTAATATAAAAGGAACGATGGCATGGCTTTGTTAGGAAACCGAAATCAAATATCCAAATGAAACCAAATGTGCAAGAGAACTATTGTTACCATTTCCATCTTCATTTTTAGCTGAATGATTTGCTGCTAAAAAAACAAAACAAAGGAAATCGGCTGGATATAACAAAACGGGGAGACTTGAGACTGAAGTTAACTAAATTGGAACCTGACAAAATCTCTTTGCAGCAAGCAACAAGCACAAGGATCTCACTAAATTTAAATAATAAATAATTACTAATAATTAAAATAATATAGACAAATCTTTCATTAAAATTATTTTGTACTTCAGTTTCAGTTCTCCATTATATGTTTTAAAAATTTACTTACTATGTTTGTTCAATTGTTTCCTAATGATTTTTTTCTAAAAATTATCAATCAAGTTTCTTTGGTGAACATTTCAATTTTTTAATATTAAAAATTATGTATATGTTGGGGGGGGGGGGGAGGCATGAGAATTTTAGAAAGGCTTTGGTGGGGCACAGCACAAAAAAGGTCGGGAAACACTGGACTATAGGCTTTATTTCTACCTGGACTTATTAGTTGAATAACATTATATCGTAATGTTGCAGTTCCTTATGTCTGTAGAGCTCACACGAAGGAAACAAATTATAGAAAATCTATCTTAACTTAGAGCTCATTTCAAAATATATAAAAACATGTACACTAGAACCGGCTCCGTGGCCGAGGGGTTAGCAGCTTTCTCCGCTAACTCCGAATACTCTCGTCACGTGACGCGACGAGAATTAGCAGTGGTTCGAATCGCAAAAGTGACTTATGAGAGTATGGAGCCGGTCGCTCAGAAAGTCGTGGCGTGCTGATGAGCGTAATCTAGCCTAGGAATCAACATACAGCTGAAAGATGCTGGTGTTGACCGCAATATCCTGAAACAGGATGGAAACGCGGAAAAAAAAATGTACACTAGAATTTTTTTCACAAAGAAACATAAATGGCCAGATAAAAGAAGCAAAGAAGAGATTTCAGTAACTTCCTGCAGCACTTAGTTGAGGCTCAAAGAAAGATGATACTTGTAATAACACACTTGAAGTGCACGACATGATTAGTATGCCAGCAACTGGGAGTGATAGCTTTTATTTCTCTTCTTAAAGCAGACACTGACTGTTTCGAGTTGACACTGGCAGCTTGACGCCAGTTCCTCTTCTGCTGAAGTTTGTCCATTAAAATCCCAATAAACAAAACAGCAGTTACGAAGCTAAATATTCAAGTAATAGACGATATGTTATTTCTATAACACACAATGTTATTCCTGTTGCACATAATGCTATTTCTATAGCACACAATGAAGGAGAAACATATTAATATAATATACGCAACTCAGATGATGATGTGGTTCGTCAGCGGGTGGCCATCTCTTTGACACGTAGCCGGAAGGTTACATACACGAATCTCTCGGCAAAGATGTACAGTTAGCAGGAAAGTCATTCTTTCACAGCACAACTCTTATTGTCATGTACTGAGTCTCCGAAAGGACTTATGAAGATGTGGGTTCGTTGAAACTATAGATTACTACAGATACTGAAACACTTTCTTGAGAATTAAGCTGCACAATTAGCATATGGCCAGAGTGAAAAAAACTGATGTTGATGGTCGTGTTCAGATCTTGTTGTAGAAACACAACAACGTTGATGATGTAGTTTATAATTCCACATTTGTTGCATACAGTTACGTATTTAAAAACGATTACAATTTGTTTATTGCTGTTGTTAATCAGTTCCTTCTTAGAAGGAGAATTTATATTTTCGTTTTCAATCGAATATATTTTCATGGTAATTGCATGGTATACAATAATAATAATAATGCATGGTATAAAAATAATAACCATACTTTCTACTTAGTTTTATTTGAAGCAGAAATCCGTGCTTGCTTTAGCTTCACTTTATTAGTTCTTGTTAACATTTAACATTGGTACCAATATGCAATTTCCTCAAAATGTCACTCAACGTGTTTGTTTTGCACTCTGTCATATTGCTTAACTTTTTTCTGTTAACACAGTTCTATGTATTACAATACGTTCAGCGTATTTTGTTCAACGAAGTCTCTTTTTCTGTGACTGTTCATAGTAGTATCATTCCATTTGATTGATCTTTGACTTTTAGAATAGTGCTTTAATTACCTGTTGGTTCGGTGTTCGAAACACTTTCTCAGCGAAGTCCTTTTTTCATTCATCTGGGCTCTGAGGTCCACCTAGCCTAAACATGCGTGCCAGAAATTTAATGGGAAGTAAAAGCAGTTGGCATGATATTCAACACTTCTCTGATCGAGTGCCGCTTGGTCACATGACATACAATGAGTAATTTACTTTTCTTTTGTAATACTTTCAAATTGATTTTAAATGTTCGTTTTGTATAAATCATTATACAGTATAGATTCGTGGTGATCATTGCTGGTTTCAGTCGAAGCTGTCAAATCCTCAACATCGGAAACAATATCATTATAATTAGTCTTCGTTAACACAGCCATCTTCTGCGCATTTTGCTTTATCACGAATGCTTGTATTTGAGTCCTCTAGAAGTGACTGAAAGATGAAACCAACCACCTAGTCAGGTTGCAACGTCAACAGGGAGCAGACAAAATATTATAAAAAGAATAACATAAAATTACAGAGGGCTTTAATAATACTGGGACATTTGTAGAAAGAAAAGGAAAATAAGCTGAGCACCAAACTTAGACTATTTACATCTATTCATCCATCATGTGCCATGCCGATAAGCGTGGGCGGTCATGTTTTGCCATCTCACTCGATCACTAGAATCGTGGATCAGCTCCGTGTTACTGTCTCTCGACCATGCCACGTTGCCAAGCCATCCAGGTATTTCTCAGAATCTCCCTCGCCATCGCCTGGAGAAAACGGACAAGCACGACGTGAACCCGACTGACAGCTACGACGCAGCTGAGGTCCAGTGATTAGCGTGACCACGACGCGCACGTGGACTAACAGCCAAGGGCTAACTCGAGACATCGAGTTCAGGACAGACTGCCTAGGACTTAGAGACTGGACGGACATGGGAGAAAGCGCTGCGTGTATTGATGAATTATCCGATGCTTGATGTGAGCGAGCTTGTATGCTTTGTAGATACTGTATAGAGATTGAGTGAATGTTTGCTTCCATGCATTGATGTACTTATATATTGCATGTGTGTATTGATAACTGGCATTGCCGCTAACTGTGAGCTCAGCATTATGTGAATGCCGTTTAAGAGTGTGATTAAAGTGTTTCAGTTATATAGCCGCGTGTTTGAGAACAGTCATTTGTTATGTATGATTGTTTCACTCCCTGTTAGTGAACACGAGCCACTGTGAATAGAAAGTAAGACTCTGACAGTATTTACTTCTTGGACTTCCCCTTGGTCTCTTCCCTTCGATCTTGCCAGTTGTCACCAAGTTCTCCAATTCATCTCTTCTCATAACATGCTCAAAAAACTTTGACTGTCTACGTCGAATGTTTCTAATCAGTTTACGATCTTCATTTGTTTCTTGTGGGACTTGTTCGTTGGTTTTTCTGTCTGTCCGTGGTATTATTTGCATTTTTTCTCAGAAACCACATTTCCACAGCCATCAGATGTTTTTCAGCTTGTCTGCTCATTGTCCACGCTTCACATCCATATAAAAGTACAGGTTCTATGTAGCACTTCAAGACTCTTTTTCTCGTTTCAATTGATATCTTTTTTATTGGTCAGTGTGTGTCAGGTCTTGACTAAGCTACTGTATAACAGTAGACGGTACTACCTGCTTTCTGTTAGCGCCGAACATTGGGCAGCGCTTACCAAACACGACATCCCACATTGCGCCAACGGCTTCGGGCGAAAGAGAGCAATTGGGAGGGTACAAGCCTTACCCTGGTGCGAGGAAATGCAACCAAAAGACAAAATGTCATGGCAGGGCCCTAAGCCTTGGTTGGCAGCTGGTCTAGGATCGAAGCTCCGACAGGCGGACAGTTAGAGCATTGCTTTGCTGATCTGGCAGCTTCTGCAGCTTGTTTTGTTCCAGATGTAGGTGTTACCTTTCCTCTGAGGTGAACTCGGCAGGCCGAGAGAGGGATCATGCTGCATGGGCAACACATGATCTCTATATTTTAGCCCAGTCTTTGTGCTATGGAGAGGCATATAACCCCACACCTGGTCTTAACCGGTCTCTAATTCAAAGCGAGGGGCAACTGTTACGAGGTATAAGTCCCTGTCAATTGGCGTAGACATGGGGCGCCACGCGGTGCCTCTGACGGTGGGAGACACCTACAGGTGTCACTGATCAGCTACCGCCCGCCTCAAGCTGGGCAGCCCCCGGCCAGTTGGGTGCTGATCCGCCAAAGCCTGCCTGCTTCAATAGGTGCTTTGGGCTAGGACAAAATATGAGTCGCAGGCTGTAAAACCAATGCACCAGGTACTAATAAAAAAATTGAAACCTCAAGCTTCGGCTTGCAACCTGGAACGTGAGAACCATGTCTCCAGGATTTTTCACTATCTTGACCAATATTGACGTTGTGAAAAAAAAAAAAAACGGCTGTGATTGATGCCGAACTCAATCGTCTTAACATTGATATTGCTGGCCTGCAGGAGACTCGCCTTGCCGAGGAAGGGTCACTCAGGGAAACCAATTACACTTTTTTTTGGGAAGGGTAGAGGGCAGGCAGAAAAAAGGCAACACGGTGTTGGCTTTGCAGTGAAGAATTCGTTACTGGATATGATTGAAATTCCAGCAGGAGGAAATGAAAGACTATTATCCCTGCGCTTGGCAACCTCTTGTGGTTTTGTTACCGTTATTACGGCATATGCACCGACACTCGATTCCTCTGATAATGTGAAGGATTCGTTCTATGAGGAGTTAGACTCCGTGATCAAGGCAGTTCCAAAATCTGACTACATTTATATGCTCGGTGATTTCAATGCTTCTTTTGGAAAGGACTCAAGTTCATGTCCAGTGTGCCTTGGAAAATACAACATCGGTCGCATGAATGAAAATGGGCAAAGGCTGCTCGAGCATTGCAAAAGAAATGACCTATGTATTACAAACTTCTTTTTTAAAACAAAAGAGCTGCATAAGGTCACATGGAATCATCCAAGATCCGACCATTGGCACCAGCTGGACTTCATCATCACACGGAGACATCTGAACCATATATCATTGACTTGAAGTTACCACAGTGCTGACTGTGATACGGATCATTCTTTGATTGTTGCAAGAGTTAGACTGAGACCAAAGAGAATCTACACAGCTAAACACAAATCTAGCCCCAGGATTAATAGTATTAACACTCACGATCCTGAAAAGTGCTTGCAGTTTCATAAGCAACTTGAAGATGCTTTCACTGATACACCAGGAAATTGTACAGTAAATTAAAAGTGGGGTCAACTTAAGGAAACTCTTTATAAAACTACCGTAGGGGTTTACGGCACTGTGGATCATAAGAGTCAGGACCAGTTTGCGGCAAACAGCCAGACTCTACAGCCCTTGATTGATAAGAAGATGATAACTCTCTTAAGAAAAAAGGAAAGACGAACGCCTAACACTCTGAGTGAGTTAAAGCAAGATAGGAAGGATGTGCAAAAGGCTGCCACGCAATGTACAAATGATTATTGGATCAAGTTATGTGAGTCCATTCAAATCGCAAGTGATAATGGAAACATGAGAAGCATATTTGAAGGAATAAAGAAAGCCTGTGGTCCGATGATCAAAAGAAGTGCACCATTGAAAACCTTGACATAGATTCTATACCAACACTTGGCCACCTGGACGCACTTCCCACCATAACAGAAGTTAAGTGTGCTATAAATGAACTTGCATCTGGCAAGGCTCCAAGAAAAGATGGGATTCCAATAGAGGTTATCAAGAGTGGGCAAGACGAACTCACTCTACAGATCCACCAGCTAACAGAGCTATGCTGGCGAGAAGGACAAGTACCTCAGGATTTCAAAGATTCAAGTATGAGAGTACCATGTGATCAGACTCGAACCTCTCGGAACTGAATCAGTCTGACGGGCTGATCTCGTGGTCATCTGACATTGGATTGATACCCATGCTTCAGCTATATCCATATGGGGATGATTCCCTAATTATGTGAAAACAAATTAGTGTAATTTGAAGGTTGTTGATGTGTTGATTTGATGCATATGGGCCAGTGTTGGCGCTGAATACTCTTACCTACCAATCTCCCTTGCAGGTGTTGTCTGATTTGTGTTAATCAACGAATGAAGACTACAGTGGAAAGATGGTGATACGCTCAGTCCAGGGAGACATGCCAAGTTAAGGTATTGTCATAGCTCCTGGAGCCCATTGAGTCCATTGCCGTTGTTAACAGCCGCCTAACCGTCGGAAAGAACAGGTAGTACTTAGATGTACCAATATGGGTGTCGTAACAACGTCTGAAGCAGTGCCAGGTCATGATTAGACCCACACAATTTTAGCGTCTTCGTGTTACTGAATATTATACAGACACATTAGGTTCATATTATATCAGAACCAGGTGACAATTTAATTGTTGATACCAGCTAGAAGAATGTGTTCTACAGTATTTGATCGTCAACAGGTCAGACGACCAAGGACTTTGTTATGTTTCACTAACTACTGTGAACTAAACCTGATTATCATGTGGAACCAGACTCAGGTAGACTCGTGCCAATTTTGAACTTGTCCAGCTGTTCTGACATCATCTGCCAGAGTTAATAATATGAAATGGAAACAAATAGGTATTTTAAACTCCTGCGAGAAAAAACGAACTAAACATCAACAAACGTTGCACATACCTTACAAGGAGATCCACGTGTCGCGAAATACAGGTGAAAAATCCGAAATCAGAAGCACTCAATAAATATAAAAATGAATAATAAAATAAGATAAAATACACACGAACGCATACAATACGACACACAGACGTTTCGATTCTCAGAATCTTTGTCAATGACAACACAGCTAACAACGAGATACAGCAAACGAAAGACCACAATACACTAACACACGATCTATAACTTAGCCATGTGAGGCCGAAAAGGTGACTTGGCCAGATGAATTAAAAACGGGTTGCCAAAAAGGATTTGAGTAGCCAAAAATATGTGAACAGTCTGCTATGAAAATATAGGAAAGTGGGGACAATTAAGTCTAGATATGGGGGGGGGGGCAGCATATTGATAGATAGTGTGAACAATTGGGGAAGATGCCACAGTTATACTGTAGCGTCCACAACCGTATTAATTCCGGCTGGGTGGATGCATCCCAGATTGTTGATTAGTTGGCATTCAATTTTAAGTCTGACACAGCTATCTAGATCAACGCACAGATCAAGCCATCCCTACACGCACACTTGTGAGACTCGCTGAATTCGTCCTCACCAATAATTCCTTTGAGTTCAATGACCACTACTTTGAACAAATCAGCGGTGTCGCCATGGGCACTAAAATGGGACCCAGCTACGCATGTGTATTTATGGGACATCTGGAACACCAGATTGAACTTAGCTATGATGGTCTTCTCCCTTCTTTTTACCGACGCTACATCGATGACGGCATAGGTCTCACTGACATGTCAGAAGCGGAACTGAACCGTTTCATTAATTATGTCAATAACTTCCATCCATCGATCAAATTCACCACATAAATTTCTACCACCTCTGTCAATTTCCTTGACACCACCATTAAGTTAAACCCTACAGGCCTGACGACCTCCGTGTACTATAAACATACTGATGCTCACGGTTTCCTCCTGTACAGCTCATCCCACCCCAAAAGCTGCAAAGATTCCATCCCATATTCCCAGCTACTCCGCCTTCGTCGTATCTGTCAGGACGATAATGACTTCCTCGAGAGAGCCCACGAAATGCTGGACTTTTTCCGCATACGGTCCTACCCAGAGGACGTCTTGTCGACAGCTTTCAGCCGCATAACCCAGGTCTCGCGGGAAATGTCCCTCGCCAAGCATACGCGACCTCCGAACAATGAACCCAAGCTTATCCTCACCTTCCACCCACATGCCTATGCCATCAAGCACATTTTCCTGAGACACTGGTCCATCTTGGAATCCGATCCTACCACTCGTGAGGTATTCTCCAATGGCCCCAGGGTAATTTTCCGCCGTAACCAGAGCCTCAGAGACCACCTTGTGCATAGTCGCCTCCCCACGGTTACTTCATCCGTGGGCACATTCGAATGCCATCGTAGGAACTGTCTGACATGCCCATACGTTGTTCAGACACCAGAGATTGCATTTCCCCGAGGTACCTTCACCTTGAAAGATTCTTTCACTTGCACATCCCGCAATCTGATTTATGTTATCATCTGCAAACGATGTGACATGAAATACATTGGCCAAACGGGCAGACGTCTTGCGGATCGTTTCAGGGAACACCTCAGGGACATCAATCAGGGCGCTGACAAACCTGTCCCCAACCATTTCAATTCCTCCAACCATAATGGAACCGACGATGCATGTGTCACCGCATTAAAACCCTGCTTCTCCAATAGCTGTGTCAGACTTAAAATTGAATGCCAACTAATCAACAATCTGGGATGCATCCACCCAGCCGGAATTAATACGGTTGTGGACGCTACAGTATAACTGTGGCATCTTCCCCAATTGTTCACACTATCTATCAATATGCTGCCCCCCCCCCCCATATCTAGACTTAATTGTCCCCACTTTCCTATATTTTCATAGCAGACTGTTCACATATTTTTGGCTACTCAAATCCTTTTTGGCAACCCATTTTTAATTCATGTGGCCAAGTCACCTTTTTGGCCTCACATGGCCAAGTTATAGATCGTGTGTTAGTGTATTGTGGTCTTTCGTTTGCTGTATCTCGTTGTTAGCTGTGTTGTCATTGACAAAGATTCTGAGAATCGAAACGTCCGTGTGTCGTATTGTATGCGTTCGTGTGTATTTTATCTTATTTTATTATTCATTTTTATATTTATTGAGTGCTTCTGATTTCCGATTTTTCACCTGTATTTCGCGACACGTGGATCTACTTGTAAGGTATGTGCAACGTTTGTTGATGTTTAGTTCGTTTTTTCTTGCAGGAGTTTAAAATACCTATTTGTTTCCATTTCATATTGTTATATCCTGCTGCAGCCGCTGCTTTTTCTCTCTATGCCAGAGTTAATAGACATTCATGTGAACTGTTCTTTAAACTTGATATGAGAAGCTATGGTTTATTGACTCTACTAGAACAGTGCTGCAGAAACTTAACTTTACCCAACCAGGAGTATGTAAATATATTCAATGAACATTTTGTTGATCGTTTGAGGAACATGGATGCTGTTATTGTGCATTACCTGGGGACACCCCAGGGTAGGGGGTCTCCCATTCAGGCTGTATCGTGAGAACAGTCAAAGTGACATTAAACATTAACGCATCTGGATGGTACTGTGGTGGTAATTTCATCAAGTCAGTGGTGGTTCGAGTGGTTAACTCCATTCATCGCTTATCGAGTTCTTGGAGCAGAGCAGTCTCCAAGGTTCCAGTCAACCGTGCTAGGAGAGAGCCCGGTGAGTTCATCAGACCGACTAGACGGAACATACACAACAAGTCTTCCATCCATCCTCATGATGAAATTGGAATCATCTCTGACTCTTTCTATGACCTATTTTCTATATTCTAAATAGATTATCTTCTATCAGGATATTCAATTCCTTCCTGTGTCTACAGTGTAGATTAAACTGTTTGATTGTTGACATGTCTTTTCTACAGTTATTGGGTGTGGTCTTGGACGAGGCCTCAGGGTTTAAGGTCCCTAGGTAGAGGGTAGTTAGTAGAGGTCTAGAATCTGGGAGGGGCTTGTAGACTCATAACACTTGTAACCTGACGAAAGTGGTCAGTACCAGTAGCCAGAGTGTATCTACCTGTCCAGCCCCTGGGGTTAGCATACACGTGAGTGCTGGAGATACCTCTGCTCTTGTGTTCACTCCCAACAACCAAGGCCACCCTGTTACAGTTCTTTACAAGGAGCCTTCTCCTGTGATGTTTCTATGATATATTCTTTACAAGCAGCCTTCTCCCGTGATGTTTCTACGGTATATTCTTTACAAGGAGCCTTCTCCCGTGAGGTTTCTACGATATGTCCCTATTAACAGCCTTCTCCTGTGGTGTTTATACGATATATTCTTTACAAGGAGCCTTTTCCCGTGATGTTTCTATGATATATTCTTTACAAGGAGCCTTCTACCGTGATGTTTCTACGATATGTTCTTATTAATAGCCTTCTCCAGCGGTGTTTTTACGATATGTTGTTTACAAGGAGCGTTCTCCCGTGATGTTTCTACGATATGTCCTTATTAACAACCTTCTCCCGTGATGTTTCTACGATATATTCTTTACAAGGTGCCTTCTCCCATCAGGTTTCTACGATATGTGTTTATTAACAGCCTTCTACAGTGATGTTTATACGATATGTGTTTATTAACAGCCTTCTACAGTGATGGTTATACGATGTGTGTTTATTAACAGCCTTCTACAGTGATGTTTATACGATATGTGTTTATTAACAGCCTTCTCCAGTGTTGTGTCAACGATATGTTCCCATCAACAGCCTTCTGTCGTGATGTTTCTACGATTTCTCATTAACAGATAATCTAGTCCTGTGATGTTTCCACGGTATGTCTTTTAACAAATATTCTTCATCATGTCCTAAAATAAACAACAGCCTTGTAGCGTGATGTTTCACTGATCTGTTTAGTAACAAAATTCCTTCTTTCTTAATGCTTCCACGTTATTCTGTATGACAGAAATCCCAACTGGTGACATCACTTCTGAATTTCTTGACACTAAATCTACTCTTTCATGATATTTCTTCAGATAAACTTGTACCAAATTTCGTCTCTCTTTGGCACAATTGTAGAACTTTTTGCAAGAAAACATCTTCATCTCTGATTGATCTTCATCGGTTTTTATATAAAAATCGCAACCTGTTTACATGCCAACATCTTACAGTGAAACAAAGGAATTTTGTATTTTCTTTCACTTTGCTGTCTATGTTGCAAATTCCCCTTTTCTTGTTGTATTGCACGAAGCATTCGGGTACAAGTACTTTAAAGTCTACAATGTAAGACGACAAAGTGAATTTCAGAAATTGTTATCCACTAACTATAATTACATGATGAGATTACAGGCAACGCGTCCGTTGAACAGTGTCGTCTAAGGCTGTTTACACTGTGGTCGTAAAATGCTCATGCTATTATGGTGTTTATCCGGTAAATGTCCAACACCATTTACGGGTAAGTTACAAAGCACGGTAATGTGGTAAACTAAAGTACAAAATAATATATTAAGCTATAATGTTAGTACTGTGCTTAAACGTCAAGGGAAATTCTCATAGTTTTGGCATTGTAATATTTCAACATCTTCTCTAATAATACAAAAGTTTGTCCAGAACGCTATTGCGCATTATTTTAGTTAAAATCATAATAACAGAATTACGTTACAATTACAGTTTGCCAAAGTGCAATTCTAAAAATCTATATTTGAGCGCGCGACGTGAAAGATATCGATTTTTAGCTTTTTGATTCAATTTCAACGTTAGCTTGAAACAAAGTAACGATAAGCGAGATAGAAATTAAACATACAATGTCTGACGAGACTAAAAGTTCAAAGGAATTATACATCGGGACGTAGTTCGCTGATTGGTCAACTTGATAACCGCCGTGTTGATAATATTGAACAAATACGTACCCTTGTCTCATGAATGGTGCATCATGATTACGTGGATGAGGTAGATAATCTTCGTATTTTTGTAACCCTGATTGTACTAAGCGTCAGATATAGATGCAGTTATTATTGTGATGCTTAAAACACAGCAAACTAAACATGTGAAGTTAAGTGTGCAACGCTACTGCCTGGCACCTTGCCGTCTTGACAGACGATAGTTTGTAAAATGTAGTTATATACCTCCTATTAAAATCGCCTAGGCTGAATTTAGAGATTATGTGTTGCCCATCCAGCATGATCCCTCTCTCGGCCTGCCTAGTTTACTCCAAAGGAAAGTTAGCGGCAATACGTCTGGAACTAGACAATCTGCAGAAGCTGCCGGATCAGCACAGCGATGCTCTAACTTTCTGTCTGTCAGAGATTGCATCCTAGACCAGTTGCCGATAAAGGCTAAGAAAATGCCGTGACATTTAGCTCTTAGGTTGCATTTCCTCGCACTAGGGTAAGGCTTGTAGCCTTCCAGTTGTGCTACTCCGCCCAAAGCTGTTGGCACAATGTTGGGTGTTAAGTTTGGAAGCGCCGCGCAGCATTCAGCGTTAACAGAAAGCAGGTAGTACCGTCTACTGTCATAAGGTAATAACAGTTTGCATATCCTTTATAGGAAGGACATCGATGTCAACATCAGCATCTTTCAGCTGATTGTTGATTTCTTGGCAAGATTACGCTCAGTAGTTTGCCATTGCTTTCTGAGCGACTGGCTCACATACCCCGTAAGTTACCAACGCGGCGAGAACCGCTACCGATTTTCGCCGTCGTCACGTTACTCACGAGAGTAAACGGAATTACGGAAAAAGTTGCTAACCTCTAACCCCTAGGCCAGGAAGACCGGCACTACATACGGTAGCTCAGTCATATTTAAGACCTGACTAGGGCAACCCCACACAATCTACATAATACCATTAGTCTGATGACTCTGGTAATTTCATTGAGACTGAGCACGACATTAAGAGTGAAAAATGAAACTGAATGCAATTTGAGACAGTGTCAGAAATAAGAGCTGATTGACAGTAATCAATCTTGCATACTTATCACCAATTGCTTTGTGCGTTTATATCAGTATGGCATGTTAGATAAATTCAGCTTGGCTTGTTATATGCCTCTCCCGTACATAGCACAACAGTGATCGTGAACATAAATTATAATGATGGTATTTCTTCACATAACTATTGTTAACATTTTATGACGTCGACTGAAGCTAACAGTGGTCGGCACGACTTGACAAAATGAACATGTGAAACACATTGAACACGTAAAAGCATTGTTTTAAGTACTAACTTTTCACGCCAAGAGACTATTGCGTATATGGTGGTAGCCGCATACCTTTAGACCAATAGACACTCGATGAGAGATGTGGTCAGTATATTGGGTTTATAGTGGTAGCCGCACACTTTTATACCAATAGACACTCGATGAAAGATGTGGTCAGTATATTGCAGCCACCTTTACTTCTCAGGACATTTTCTCCTAGAAATTTTAGGCTGGATCTACCTAGGAGCCCATTTCAGTGGAAAATACCTATCCTCGAAAGAGATTTGAATACATATTTGCCGGGCCAATAGGCAATTTAAGTATCACGCTAAAGAGCATAGCGCCCAGAAAAAGACTAATACAATACAATCCAATAGAAAGTTGCCACGTTGCTTAAAGTATCATAGTAAATTGTTCTTTGTTGCGAGAAAAATCTCACACATATGGCAAAGAAACAACACGTATGAAACGTAGAAGAACCGTCACATTCGTATCGAGGATGAATAATAACAAAAGCTAATAAGGAGAAGCAAATATAAACCACAATAGTTTGCATCTCATACATCATCATCATCATCAAGTGCCATGCCGGCTGGCGTAGGCGTTCATGGCTCTGCATAGATCTCGGTCTTTGGTTTTCTGGATCAACTCTGCTGCTGATATTCCTCCATGCCACCGTCTCAATCCATCCAGCATCACTTCTCTTGGTCTACCTCTGCCTCTCTTCCCCTCGATCTTTCCAGTTGTCGTCACGATGTTCTCCAATGCCTCTCTTCTCATCACATGACCGAGGAAAGCTGTTTGTCTCTGTCTTATTGTTGTATATAATGTTCTAGTTTCGTTAGCCTGTTTCAGGCAGTCGTCGTTAGTTACTCTGGCAGTCCAAGGAATTCGCAACATTCGTCTCAGGAACCACATCTCTGTTGCTTCTAATTTCTTCTTAATTTGTTCATTTACATTCCAAGATTCACTGCCATACAGCAAAACTGGTTCTACATAGCATTTCAGCACTCTCTTTCTTACATTCAGTGATAGTGACTTATTGCATAAGATACTCTTCATTTTCTGAAATGCGGCTTTTGCCTGCCCTATTCTGCTCCTAATCTCTGTTGTACATCTTCCATCTGATGTTATAAATGCCCCTAGGTATCTAAAATTATCAACTTGGTTAAGGATTTTCCATTCTATTTCTATGTCACATTTTGGTGTCACCATTTTCTTTGATATTACCATTGTTACTGTTTTCTTGATATTCAAGTTGAGTCCTTTCCTTGCACTCTCTGTTACTACAACGTCTAATAATTGTTGTAGGTCTGTTGAATTATCCGCCACCAATACTGTGTCATCTGCATAGCGTATATTATTTATATTATAACCTCCAACTAGTATTCCTGGCATCTCTTTGATCTCTCTCATTATTACTTCGCTATACAGGGAGAAAAGATCTGGCGACAAGACACACCCTTGTCGTACTCCTAGCTTT
Source organism: Cepaea hortensis (assembly GCA_963921405.1). Lineage (NCBI taxonomy): Eukaryota > Metazoa > Mollusca > Gastropoda > Stylommatophora > Helicidae > Cepaea > Cepaea hortensis. Next base: position 102,501,583 of record OY992883.1, read on the forward strand.
ATCTGTTCGTAACTACCCTCTTTATTTCCCATTTTAATTGCTGCTACTTGGTTCCAGTAAATATTCTTTATTATTCTTAAATCTTTTCCATCAGTGTTGATATCTTCCAACATTTTAATCAGTTCATATTGTTTTACTTATCAAATGCCTTATTATAATCTATGAAGCACAAATATATGTCTCTCTGTTTCTCTATTGACCTTTCTATTAGTGTCCGTAATGTATAAATTGCATTGTTTGTGCCCTTTCCTTCCACAAATCCATACTGTTCTTCACTAATTTCCATTTTTATTTTATTTTTGGTTCTTCTCATTATGATTCTGAGTAGAAGCTTAGTGATATGGTTTTATAAGGTTAATTGTACGAAAATCTTCACAATCAATTGCTCCTGGTCTTTTTGGTATAGCTATAAATACGGATTTCAGCATATCACTGGGTAAATATCCACTGCTGTAAATATCATTCAACATTTTGGTTAATATATCTACTCCAAATTCTCCCAATACTTCTAATTCTTCTATTGTGATTTCATCTGGCCCAGCTGTTTTTCCTTTCTTCATACGTTTCATAGCGTCAGCGACTTCTTCTTTCAGAATAGGTGGACCTTCTAAGTTACTATCTTCTGTTAATTCTTCCCTTTCTCCTTCATATAATTCTATTATATACTCATCCCACCTCTTCATTATAGCATCTTCCTCTAATATTATCTTTCCTGTTTTTGATTTCAAACACCCTGTATTTATTCTTATTTTTCTTCCTGTAAGCTCACTGATTTGTCTGAGCATATTTTTTGTATCTTTAAAGGAATTTAATTCAATTTTTTTGCATTGCTCGTTTAACCAACTTTCTTTAGCCTTCCCACATTTATCTTTTATTTCTTTATTTATCTTAGCGTATTCTTGTTTGTCATTTTTACTCTGTTTTCTTTTGTCCATCAATTTTAAGATATCTTCATTCATCCATTTTTTCTTAGCTATTTTGCCTCTCTCCAGTAATACTTCTTTGCTAGTTTGATGAATGGAGTCCCTTAACATTTCCCATTGTTCATCTATACTCTGTATTTTAGTTATTGCATTGTACCTGTTTTTCACAGTCACTCTGTATTGTTCTTGCATTTCTTTATCTATTTTCAGAACCTCTTTATTAAGTCTCATGTTCTTAACCATTTTTTTCCCTCTCTTTAATCTTACTTTTATTTGTCCACATAGTGGTACATGATCACTATTACAGTCAGCACCAGGCATTGTCTTTACATTAATTAAAGCATTTCTAAATCTTTTATTAATTAGTATGTAGTCAATTTGGTTGCGTATTTTCTTATCAAGGCTTATCCATGTGTACAGTCGTCTTTTATGGTGTTTAAACCATGTGTTTCCAATTATCATATCATTGATATTTGCCCATTCTATTAGCTTTTCCCCTCTTTCATTTCTTGTACCTAAACCATAATTGCCCACTACATCCTCCATTTTTCCCATTCCTACTTTTGCATTAAAATCACCAAGTATTATCTTTATTTCTTGTGATCCAATTTGAGCCATAACCATTTCTATTTCGTCGTAAAAGTGGTGTATTTCTTCATCACTACTGCTTGCTGTTGGTGCATATACTTGTATAATATTTATGTCTATTGGTTTGCCTTTGATTTTTACCATAATAACTCTATCTGAAATACACCAGTATCCATTAATTGACTTGGCTGTTTTTTCGTCTAATATTATTCCTACACCTTTTTCATGTGTATCCCCTCCAGAATAAATTATTGTGTGATTGTGTCATATATTTTTGAAGGGAGTGGGAGATCACTGTAGTGCATGCCCCATCTCTAATAAAAGATGTAGAGCCCCATCCTCTTCTATCTTCAATAACCCCAGAATATGAACCTTGAGTTATCTGCAGGCCTCGTTCTATTAAGTATTGTCTAGGAGATATAGATTATGGCCCTGGTAAGAATGGTAATCACCAACTGGGAATCTGCCCCTTCTCCAATGATTCCGATAGCTCTGGAGCCCCCTTTAGTTTATCAAATCTGAGGAAAGTCTGGAGAATTTTCTCAGCCTGATTTAGATGAAGAAAACATGGATTTTGAGCAGTTGATAGATCTAGAGTCTTTTTATTTCCCCATTCAGTAAGTCATTATGAGTTAATTTATCTGCAAGCAATCAAACACATAAACAATCACATTAGATTTTGACAACATGATGTACAAAGAAGTTGTTTACACAGATAGGTTTGAACTTGACAAATTAACAGAAGGTCAATTCATGTTAATCATTTATTGACTGGCCTGAGTCTTCTGGTCAGTACATACATCTCTATTGTGATTTACACAAAGTAATAGAACAGTTGCACGTTGGACCATTGTCCCAGTCCATCAATAACAAGCATCAATATATGAGATGTCAACAAGTGTGAAAACATAGTAAACATTTTGATGTTGTACATATTAAGTATGATAGTGGTGTCTCAACCATAAAATGTCAGTAGTTTTCCTGAAATTGGGTGTGGTTTCTACCTATGAGAAAAGTAACCTGGTGACTGGAGGATTAGGTAAGCCAGGGTCCATTGACTGATGGATCCACTTCAGGTCTGCCCGTATAGCTCCTCTGAAGGCCTCCCCATGCTCTGCTCATAGCGAAGTCATCCTCCCTCTCACTTGTGGTTCATCTCTTTCTCTCGCTTCCCTCCCTCAGGTCTGATTTAGGTGGTTAATTTGCTGATGTGTTGGGTGGTTGTTGGTATGTAGCCACCAAGATCACTGATGAATATTCGCATAAATATATACATTCCTACCAATACAATAATAAGAAGTAGGTCGGAAGAAATCTAAATTCCTGAAGTAGGAACTAGTTCCCCTCCCCTCCTTTTCTCTCTGAGCTAGTGTTGGGTTAAGTTGGGGTGGTCAGAGATTATCACACGGTGTACGCCTTGTATCAACTTGTTCCTGCTGTATGTAAATTCTCATTTGACCGGGGTCAGTGAACGTGTACAGTAAGACATTGACAAGAGTGAGAATTTGTCAAGATGCATGTAAATAAATGACATACATTTAGAACATTTCTTCCACTAAATGGTGTTTACAATGTGTATAAATAATTCTCTGTGTTTTCCCAATTAACTACTTCTTCTTCTTGTGTCTAATAACTCTCTTCCATTACCTGTTGTTGTTGTGATGTTGAGTGTTGGGTTGTGTGGTGATGAGTGGTGTGGAGTGGTGTTGTGTTTTAAGTTATGTTGAGTCATGAGTTAAGTTCACTGCGCGTGAGGGTGTTCCGCGAAGCACAACTTTCTCATGTGTTGCAGTTCATGTGTGCCCTTATCTAATTAAATTTGACATAAATATAAATATTTATTTCGCCAAACCCTATTAATTCTATAGATAAAGGAGAAAGGAAAGATTGATTTCACTTTCAGCTTTCTAGATTGTAAATAGGCATAGATAAGTCTGTTTTAGAACAAGGCACTTGTTCTAGTACACGAACTGTCTTTTCAGCTGTAGATAGTGATGCATCTTTAACAATGTTTCTGGTGAAATGCACAAGATTGCTTTAGAATCATCACTTCTCACAGTTGTTTAGAATAGAATATAGTAGTAGAATGCACTTCCTAAAGTTAATAATTATCTCTAAGAATATCAGAGATTGTAGTTTCATCGAAGAGAATATTCTGCCCGGGAATGGCTTTGCGTCGTTAGAATCTACAGTCGAGCATTTTTACATTTCAGAGGTTTTAATTAATAATCATACATTTCAATTGACATCACAAACATGGGTTTACATTACTTGATACATCGGGTTCTTAGTCTAATCAAGGGCCAACAAACGTACCTCGGATCCAGACTTTTGCCTTGCCCATTGAATTTTGGTCACACAATCTTCTCACATCCGTCCATGGAGCGAGTTCAGACAAAAGTGCGTGCTTATTAACATTTCTGATGAAATAGTAATATATGTTAATTATGCACTGGCGCGAAGGCGGGTCACGTGTTTCTTCTATCCAATGGTTTTCCGAGCTTGGTCTGATGAAATCTTTCCAAGAATCCACGTCATTTGTCACTTGTTCAGTTCCAGTTTTGATGTTAAGTTTCAAGTCCCAATCTCCAATTGCGTTTGTGAAGTCAATTTCTTTTAATGTTGTTTCCTCTTTTTGCGGCATGTGTTGATAAAATGAATAATGTTGGCTGCGTTATGCCACATGGCCCCACTCCAGATTGTTCTATGGTATGGAACTATGTTTCCAACATTTTCAGTTATCAAGTTGTTCCCATTTTTCCTCCCTTGTATTCTCTTCTGCATCTGATTGACCTGGTTCATCAGGCACTGGGTGTCGACTCAGGAAGTCCGCTCCCACATTCATTTTCCCAGGAACATACTCAACCTGGAACGAGTAAGGTTGAAGAAGCAGCGACCACCTCATAAGTCGGGCATTCAGAGTCTTAGATGCGGCGAGAAACATGAGTGGTTGATGGTCACATTGAACTGTGAAGTGTCTGCCATATAGGTATGCTTGAAATTTCTGTACACTCCATACGAGCGCAAGACATTCTCTCTCGATAGTACTGTAATTTCTCTCTGCTGCATTCAATTTCCTGCTAGCATAGACTACAGGGAATAGCTCTGATGGTACATCTCCCTTTCTCTGCAACAGCGTTGCCCCAATTCCTATGTTACTGGCATCGGTGCGCAGCACGAATGGTTGGTCGAGGTCTGGTAGATGTAAGACTGGATGAGCAGTTAATGCCTGCTTTAGTGCTGTGAAAGCTCTCTCACAGTCAGCTGACCAAGTGACTTTCTCTGGTTTCCCCTTTTTGGTGAGATCCGTTAAAGGTGCTGACAGAGTATTGAAGTCCTTGATGTATTTTTGATAGAATCCACATAAGGATACAAATGATCTTACATCCTTCTTTGTTTTTGGACGAGGTGCTCTCTGGAGTTTGTCCACATTTCCCTCTTGTGGAGTTATCAGTCCATGAGATATCTTATGACCTAGAAAGTCCAATTCTTGGAATCCTATCTGACACTTCTTTGGTCTAGCCGTCAATCCAGTTTCTCTGAGGCGCCTGAACAAAAGATGCAGGGTTTCTACATGCTCTTCAAATGTTTCAGTTGGGATCAGGATGTCATCCATGAAGTGACTGATGTCTGGATGCTGTAGTGGGTCAAGTAATTTTCTCATCATACGTGTAAAGACGCTGGGAGCATTACTTAATCCGAATGGAAGAACGTTGAACTCATAGTGTCCTCCAGGCGTGCTGAAAGCTAACCATGGTCTAACTTCCGGTTTTACAGGAATCTGGTAATATCCCTTACTGAGATCAATCCTAGTAAAGTACTTAGCTCGGTTGAGTGCTGTGAAGAGTTTATTCTGATCAGGCAGAGGTTCTGCTTGGAATTCAGTTATAGCATTGAGCTGTCGATAATCGATGCACAATCTATGTTCTCCACTTGGCTTTCTCAATAATACGACGCTAGCACTGTAAGGTGATTCAGATGGTGAGATTATTCCTGCGGTGAGCAGCTGTTGTATTTCTTCCTCTAAAGTATTTTGCTTTGCATAAGGAACTGGGTAAGTCTTGACTCGCACAGGCACTGTGTCATTCAACTTCATGTCAAATTCCTCCAAATCAGTTCTTCCTGGCTTATCAGTAAGTACTTCTGCATATTTTGCCATAAGTTCCCTAATCTGTTTTTGCTGATCCTTTGTTAAGTTGGGATTGATTTCCACATCCTTAAAGGTCTCTTTGGCTTGCAGTTGGCACTCGACTCCCATTGTTGATCCTTCTTCGACTTCAGTAGCCACACTCATGGCCATCAGATGTGCAGGTTCGGTGGTTGAGGGTCTTTCATGATATTTCTTCAAGAGGTTTATGTGAAATACTTTCATCTTGCCTTTGACTGAAATTCTGTAGTTGGTACGTGAGATCTTCTCCGTCACTACATAAGGTCCTCTCCATCCTATTTGCAGCTTATTCTGACTGGTTGGAAGCAGCAACATCACCTTCTCTCCTACCTCTAACTCTCTATCCTTTGCCTTGCGGTTGAAGTTACGAGCAATTCTTCGTCTGGCTTGACGTAGATTGACATTCGCTTGTTTCCAACTGTGTTGTAAACGATTTTTCAACTCGGCAACATATGTAGATGCAGTCACGACTGTATCATCTGTAGTATTATCAGTCCATGTTCGCAGTAACGCCTCAAGGGGTCCTTTGATTGGTCGTCCAAACAACAGTGTGGCTGGAGCAAAACCTGTTGAGTGATGGGGTACTTCCCTGTAAGCGAATAAAGCTGCGGGTAAATACAAGTCCCAATCCTCTGTCTTCTCCTGGGCAATTTTGCGCAGGATACTAATCAATGTCCCGTTCCACCTTTCCACAAGTCCATTTGACTGAGGGTGATATGGTGAACTGAAGATATGGCGTGCATGAAAAAGTCTGAAGGTCTCTTCCATGAGCTTACCACGAAACTGTGAACCGTTGTCCGTCAAGATCCTTTGTGGGAATCCTAGACGTGTGAATATTCCTAATAATGCATCAGCGACGTGTTTGGAGTCACAGCTGGGCATAGGAACTGCTTCGGCCCACATGGTTGTTGTGTCCACAAGCGTTAATATGAATCGGTTTCGCCTCTTCGTTGCTGAGAGAGGTCCGATTATGTCTACTGCCACTTTCTCAAATGGAATTCCAGTGATTGGCGATTCACCCAACATTGCCGGTGGTGTCCGGTGTTTTGGTGATACTTTCTGACACTGTGGGCATGATTTTACAAACTGTTGTATGTCTGAATTCATCCCTGGCCAAAAGTAGTGAGTGGTAATCCGCTGTGTAGTAGCGTTGATACCCATGTGCCCACTGACGTTTATAAATATCTCTTGAACCTCAAATCAACAAACTCACACGGCCTAGATGGTATCAGTAATAGAATTCTTCGTTGTGCTGCACCAGTCATTAGCGAGTCCTTAACGTTCATATATAACCAGTGCCTGGCCAAAAACTACTTTCCATCTGCATTTAAAATTGCTAAAGTGTTTCCGCTAATTAAAAATGGCTCAATCGATAATAGTGTTTTGGGTAATTATAGACCTATTTCCTTACTATCGTCGCTATCAAAACCACTAGAAAAACACATTCATAAAATAACGTTACACCATTTAATTAACAATGATCTAATAATTAACAGTCAATCTGGGTTTCGACCTAAATATTCTTGCCATAGTGCTCTAACAAAAATGACCGATAACTGGCACTTAAACATCAACAACGGTAGAATTTGTGGAGCGGTGTTTGTAGACTTTAAAAAAGCTTTTGATATGGTAGATCACGATATTTTAATTAGAAAACTAAAGCAAATGAAGACAAGCACCAGCATGGTGAACATAATTACGTCATTTCTATCCGACAGGCAACAAGTCGTGTCCTTCAACAACTGTCTATCAAGACCCACACAGCTTAATATTGGTGTGCCTCAGGGCTCAATACTAGGTCCGCTGCTTTTTGCAGTTTATATTAATGATCTTCCTTTATATATCAATACAACTTGTGATCTATTTGCAGACGACTGTACTATATATACTAGTCAAGAAAACCGTAGTGAATTAGAGAATTCTTTACAAAAGGAACTTGATAATCTTACTAGATGGAGCAATGAAAACCGCATGCAAATTAACATCGACAAAACCAAATCCATGCTAATAACGACCAGACAAAAACTACAGACACTAGCCATAACTGGATCACCGCTCGAACTCCGCATGGGCACGTTACCCATAGTTAATGTGACTGAACATAAAACACTAGGGCTTTTAATAGACAGCCATTTGAACTGGAGCTCTCATGTTCACGCTCTTACCAAGAAAATAGCACAAAAAGTTTACCAACTTGCTAAAATTCAGCACTTCCTGGACGAAAGCACACGAAAAATATTCTATACATGCTATATCCAATCACATCTCGATTACTGTTCCACAGTTTGGGATGGTTGCCCTAAATCTAATTTAAAACGACTATGTTCTCTACAAAACCGAGCTATTCGTCTGGTTTCTGGCATAAAGCACGTTGAAAGTAATAATTTGTACAGTCATCTAAGACTTCTACCACTACAAAAGCGCTTCCTTTTCAACAAAGCCAAATTAGTGAATAAAATTATATCTCAAAATACCCCAGAGTATCTTCTGCCGCTGATTCAATCTAATGCAATGAACAGCAAGCGCCTAAATTTGTTACATGTCTCAAAGCCTAGATTGAACCTATACAAAACATGTTTCGCCTATTCTGGTGCTCACTTATGGAATGATCTGCCTCCAGATCTGAAAACTCCAATGAGTCCCTACACATTTAACCGAAAACTCTTTCAATACTTAATCCATACCGACTATATGCCACCATAATTCATTTACTGGTATAATTGTTCAGTATAATTGTTCATTATAATTGTTTAACTATAATTGTTCACTATATATGTGTGTGCGTGTGGGAGCGAGAGAGAGAGAGAGAGAGAGAGAGAGAGAGAGAGAGAGAGAGAGAGAGAGAGAGAGAGAGAAAGTGGGTGTTAGAGAGAGGGAGAGAGTGGATGCGTGTGTGCGCACGTGCATGCGTGTGTGTGGAGAGAGTGATTGAGCGAGAAATGGTGGGGGAATGTGTCAGTGCATGCATTCGTACGTGTATGTGTGAGAGTGAGTGAGGGAATGTAGGCGTGCGTGCGTTCATGTGCATGCGTTCATGTGTATGTGTATGTGTGAGAGAGTGTGATTGAGAGAGAGAGTGTGTGTGTGTGTGTGTGTGAAGGATTGTGTGTTAGAGAGTTAGACAGTGGGAGAGTTGATGTGTTAGTGTATGTGTGTGAGCGCGTGCATGCGTGTGAGTGTGTGTATATGAAAGAATACAGAGAGAGAGAGAGAGAGAGAGAGAGAGAGAGAGAGAGAGAGAGAGAGAGAGAGAGAGAGCTGAGCAGATGCATGTCATGTAACACGCATGTTATGTAACACGCGAATCCATATGTTTGTGTATTCTCATCTGTCATATTATCAGTTAAATACCATTTGATTTTATCATGCATAATATAAACTAATGTTCATTACTGTAGTTTGAGTGAGAGAGTCAGTGAGTGTGAATGAGAGACAGAACGAGTGAGCGTGAGAGTGAATGAGTGAGCGGGAGAGTGAATGAGTGAGCGGGAGAGTGAATGAGTGAGCGGGAAAGTGAATGAGTGAGCGGGAAAGTGAATGAGTGAGCGGGAGAGTGAATGAGCGGGAGAGTGAATGAATGAGCGGAAGAGTGAATGTGTGAGCGTGAGAGTGAGTGAGTGTGTGTGTGTGTGTGAGAGAGAGAGAGAGAGAGAGAGAGAGAGAGAGAGAGAGAGAAAGAGAGAGAGAGAGAGAGAGAGCATCACTATTTTTACGTCACATACATTTTATGTACACATTTTTCTCCATGTTTAACATTTTTATGAGACTGCTCATGACAAGTGTCAGTGTATATGTGTGAGTAAAGTGTGAGAGTTTCTTCATACTAGTTTCAATACTATCGTGAGACATTTTGTATGTGTCTAGATGTGAGGAAGTGTGAGTGTATGTGGGGGATATGTGTGGGTAGTGGGTGTGTGTGTGGGGGGTGTGTGGGTGGGGTGTGTGTGGGTGGGGGTATGCGTTTGGATGGGTTGGGGTGTGTTGGTTTTGGTGGGTAGTGGTATTTGTGGGTGTTGGTGGGATGTGTGGATGGATGTGTGGGGGTGAAAGTAGGGGTGTTGGAATGGGTGTGGGGGATGTGTGTATGGGTGGAGGATATGTGTATGGGACGGATGCAGGGGATGTGTGTTTATGTGGGTGGAGATGTGTGGACGGTTTGAGGAAGTATGTGTAGGAGGCGGGGTTGTGTGGGTAGGGGATTGTGTTGGGTGGATTGGGGATGCAAGGGCGGGTGGGGAGAAGTGTATGGTGTGTGGGTTTGAGATATTTGTGCGGTGTGTTGGTGGGGGATGTGTGAATGATGTGTGGGTGGAGGGTATGTTTGTGGAGGTATGGGTGGAGGATAGTGTGTGGTGTGGGGGATGTGTGTGATGGGTGCGGGGAATGTGCGTATGAATGGGGTATATGTATGGGTGAGTAGGGGATTGTGGTGGTTGGGGGAAGTATGTGGGGGAGTGTTGGTGGGAGATGTGTGTGTTTGGATGGGGAATGTGTGGGTGGGGGTGTGTGAGTGAGTGGCTTAGGGATGTGTAAGTGGGTGAGGGAGTTGTATGTGTCGGGGTGGGATGTGTGAGTGGGTGGAGGATGTGTGTGGGGTAGGGGTATTGTGATCGAGAGATGTTTGGTGGGGGGGGTGTGGGTGCGTAGTGGAGAATGTATGCGTGAGTGAGTGTGTGTTGGTGGACGGGTAGGGAATGCGTGTGTGGGTGGGGAGAGGTGTGTGGTGTGTTGGTTGGGGATATTGTGTGGGTGAGGTATGTGTGTGTGGGTGGGGGATTTTTGTGTTTTGTTTTGTTTTTGTGTTGTGTGAGTGGGGGTATGTGGGGTGGATGGGTAAGGGTATCTGTGTGGGTGTGGGTGGGAATATTGTGTGGTATCTGGGTGGGGGATATGTGTGTGGTGTGTAAGTGGGGATGTGTTGGTGAGGGATATGTGTGTGTGTGGTGCGTGGGTTGGGAATAGTGCATGATAGGAGGTGTATGTGATGTGCGGGTGGGGGATTAGGTTAAGGCATGTGTGGGTGGGTGGAAGTTGTATGTGTGGGTGGTGGGGTGTGTGTTAGTGGATTGGGGATGTATGGGTGGTTAGAGAGATGTGTGTGTGTGTGGGGTGGGGGTAGGGACATGTCAGTTGGTGGGGATGTGTGTGTATGGTTTGGGAATGTGTGAGTGGATGTGCGATGTGTGGGTTGGTGGGGGATTGTGTGCATGGGTGGGGAATATGTTGTCGATGGAGATGTGGCTGGGGGATGGGTGGTTTGAGGTGTGGGTGGGGAGAGGATGTGTGGGGTAGTATGTGTATGTGGATGGGCGTAGGATGTGTGGGTTGGTGGGGGAATGTTTGTGGGTGGCGAGTGTGTTTTGGTTGGGGGATCAGGCGAGGGCAGTGTGTGTGGGTGGGGGATGTGCGGGAGGGGGATGGATCGGTTGGTGGGGTATGTATGTGTCCCTTGGTGTGCGTGTGTGTCGGTAGGTGGGGGTGTGTATGTGTCCCTTGGTGCGCGTGTGTGTGGGTAGGTGGGGGTGTTGTGTGGGTGGGGTGATGTATGGATAGGTGGGAGATGGGCTTCATAACATGGTAATTAGCCTTGTTTATGTTTACAACATTCATTTCACAATGTTTATTTTATCTTCCTATGTAAATGTATAATGCTCTTGATGAACGAAAGACGAGTGATTGGAAGGGCCGAATGTAAGACGGGCCTGCGCGCCCAATTTGTGACCCTAATAAAGTTGATTTGATTTTATTTGATTTGAATGGTAGACTGTGACCCATCTCTAAGATCTGAGTCCTGTATTGAGTTGGTACAACAAGTTGATTAAACTCTTGTCCAGCTCGTCCTGCTTTTCTGTAAAGAAGTGCTGACTTCATGAACAGATCACCTTTACGTAGAGGTAAATGTGATTTTGGCAGTTTTCTGAAGCAGGGTTCCAAGGTGCTGTCGGCTTCTTGTGCCCTCTTCAGTTCCTCCGTTCGAGGGATTGGCGTAGTTGTTTCTGGAGTTTTTGTTGCCTGTGATCGAGTGGTCATGGTCGCCATCGCCACAGGTTGAACAGGTTCTCCTAGAACGATAAATCTACGGCCGAGGATTACAGGATATATCGGATCGTCCAAGATTGCTGCCTTGATCGTCCCAGTGACATACCGCGAGGCTATGTTCACTTTTGCCACTGGAAGAGACATATTTGTTGAACTCTTCAGTGGTCCCTGCAATTCCACTATTTCCTCTGTCACCTGTTCAGGGTGAACTAAGGATGATGAGACAACACAGTCATATGATAATCCAGTATCATATAAACATGTCGTTTTGAATCCATTTAGTAAGATGGATTCCACAACCGGAATACGAGATAAGGTGTCTTGATGAGGTGTCTGTTTGGACGTTTCACCAGTGCTCACTTTTTTCTCTTTTCGGTTGGCCAAACATGCTGCTGTGTGTGGAGGTGGCTTCTTTCTGCAACTCTGAAATGTGTGACCCCTAATTTTGCAATGGGTACAGAATGGTTTGTCCTCCCTCGGCGCTGTTTGGACTGAGTGTTGAGTGTTTTTCGGGGATTTCCCCTTTTTCCCGGTGGCTACAGTGTTTTCACCCTCTTTTGGCGGTGGAGTTTTGTTTTGAGAGGGGGTGTTGTTCGAACGTCCCTTTCCTCCCATCTCCTTTTGAGATTTCTCAAATCTCTCTGCCAGGATGATTATAGTTTCCAGGCGGTCAGCCCCGTTTTGGGTTAGGAATGCCTTCATTTCGTTCTGCATTTTCCCCTTGATCTGATCAATGATAATCATTTCACGGAGTCCTTCATAATTTTCCTCAAATCCTCCCAAGCAAGTCCATCTTTGTATGTATGACTTCAGTCTTTCCACTAGTTGTGCGTAGCTCTCACCCGGTTCCTTCCTTGCGGCTTTGAACCTGAGTTTATAAGATTCGGCGTCCACTTCGAATCGGCTCAAGAGTGCCGTCTTGAGTGTTGTGTAGTTCTGTTGTTCCTCTCTAGTGAGTCTTGAGAACACTTCATACGCCGTGGATCTTAAGGCCTGCGCCAACTTCGTCGCCCATCTACTTTCTTCAAGCCCACAGCTGACAGCCATTGCCTCGAAGCGTGATAAAAATCCTTCGATGTGGTCAGTCTGTTCATTAAAGGGGTCCAGAGGAAATGACATAGCTCCTGAATTAAGTTGAGAGACGTGAGGTGGTTCTGTCACTGGCGATCCTGATGAGGTTGAGGGTGTAGGACCACTCCCTTTCTCTATCCTCCGGATCTCCACTTCAATCTCCATTCTCCTCAACTCCAGTTGGTGTTGACGCTCTCTCTCCTTATCTTCCATTTCAGCCTGTAGTCGTTTCTCTTTCTCCTCCAATTCTGCTTGAAATCGTTTCTCTTTCTCCTCCAATTCTGCTTGAAATCGTTTCTCTTTCTCCTCCAATTCTGCTTGAAACTGTTTGTCCCTCTCAGCCAATTCAGCCTGAAGCTGTTTTTCTTTCTTAGCCAAGTCAGCCTGAAGTTGTTTTTCTTTGAGAGTCAATTCAGCCTGCAGTCTCTCTCTTTTGTCGAATGCATCTGAAACATAGTTAGCTAGCTCAAGGCCATCTAACCCGCATTCCCTACCTGTTTCTGTTATTTGGGCTCTAAACTTTGCAGTTTCCGCCATGTCTATAATTTATTGCTTTGCTCTGCCTATCAATATAATTGCAGTTAGTCTGATCCGCGTAAGTTTGTCAGTCCCTGATCTGCAAAGATACAACAGAGCATGTGCAATATTAAAAACACCCTATGTTATGTCTGTCTGTCAATGCTGGAAAAGCCAAAGGCAGCAGGCACTGAAATAACCACAATTAATTCCTAGTAAAGAAAAGAATCTGAAATTAGACAGAGTTTTCCCAACGGATAAGATTTTCCGGTGGTTGATGAAATGCTGTTAAGTTCAGACTCCACAGTAAAGGAACACCTTCTCTGAAAGAGAAGTAGTGTTGGTAGAGTAGATACACACTATATATTTCACCTGGAGCAACTCTCTCTGAAGTATAAGCCTATTTGAACATGGCCCCCTTCTCCAGGAGTAAAATCAGTCACCTACACTTATTTATCTATAAATGTCATTCATATCATGTGGCTGTCAATCAATACCCCACATGGTATCTGTTAAACATTCTAGAAAATAACTGTGTTAATAATCTAAAGATAACTGTGTTCATGTATTTTTAGGTGATTGTTTAAAGGTTAATATATGGGAACCATCCAGGACTTAGCCCACAATATGTCATATATTTTTGAAGGGAGTGGGAGATCACTGTAGTGCATGCCCCATCTCTAATAAAAGATGTAGAGCCCCATCCTCTTCTATCTTCAATAACCCCAGAATATGAACCTTGAGTTATCTGCAGGCCTCGTTCTATTAAGTATTGTCTAGGAGATATAGATTATGGCCCTGGTAAGAATGGTAATCACCAACTGGGAATCTGCCCCTTCTCCAATGATTCCGATAGCTCTGGAGCCCCCTTTAGTTTATCAAATCTGAGGAAAGTCTGGAGAATTTTCTCAGCCTGATTTAGATGAAGAAAACATGGATGTTGAGCAGTTGATAGATCTAGAGTCTTTTTATTTCCCCATTCAGTAAGTCATTATGAGTTAATTTATCTGCAAGCAATCAAACACATAAACAATCACATTAGATTTTGACAACATGATGTACAAAGAAGTTGTTTACACAGATAGGTTTGAACTTGACAAATTAACAGAAGGTCAGTTCATGTTAATCATTTATTGACTGGCCTGAGCCTTCTGGTCAGTACATACATCTCTATTGTGATTTACACAAAGTAATAGAACAGTTGCACGTTGGACCATTGTCCCAGTCCATCAATAACAAGCATCAATATATGAGATGTCAACAAGTGTGAAAACATAGTAAACATTTTGATGTTGTACATATTAAGTATGATAGTGGTGTCTCAACCATAAAATGTCAGTAGTTTTCCTGAAATTGGGTGTGGTTTCTACCTATGAGAAAAGTAACCTGGTGACTGGAGGATTAGGTAAGCCAGGGTCCATTGACTGATGGATCCACTTCAGGTCTGCCCGTATAGCTCCTCTGAAGGCCTCCCCATGCTCTGCTCATAGCGAAGTCATTCTCCCTCTCACTTGTGGTTCATCTCTTTCTCTCGCTTCCCTCCCTCAGGTCTGATTTAGGTGGTTAATTTGCTGATGTGTTGGGTGGTTGTTGGTATGTAGCCACCAAGATCACTGATGAATATTCGCATAAATATATACATTCCTACCAATACAATAATAAGAAGTAGGTCGGAAGAAATCTAAATTCCTGAAGTAGGAACTAGTTCCCCTCCCCTCCTTTTCTCTCTGAGCTAGTGTTGGGTTAAGTTGGGGTG
Source organism: Cepaea hortensis (assembly GCA_963921405.1). Taxonomy (NCBI): domain Eukaryota; kingdom Metazoa; phylum Mollusca; class Gastropoda; order Stylommatophora; family Helicidae; genus Cepaea; species Cepaea hortensis. Next base: position 102,516,644 of record OY992883.1, read on the forward strand.
GTCAGAGATTATCACACGGTGTACGCCTTGTATCAACTTGTTCCTGCTGTATGTAAATTCTCATTTGACCGGGGTCAGTGAACGTGTACAGTAAGACATTGACAAGAGTGAGAATATGTCAAGATGCATGTAAATAAATGACATACATTTAGAACATTTCTTCCACTAAATGGTGTTTACAATGTGTATAAATAATTCTCTGTGTTTTCCCAATTAACTACTCCTTCTTCTTGTGTCTAATAACTCTCTTCCATTACCTGTTGTTGTTGTGATGTTGAGTGTTGGGTTGTGTGGTGATGAGTGGTGTGGAGTGGTGTTGTGTTTTAAGTTATGTTGAGTCATGAGTTAAGTTCACTGCGCGTGAGGGTGTTCCGCGAAGCACAACTTTCTCATGTGTTGCAGTTCATGTGTGCCCTTATCTAATTAAATTTGACATAAATATAAATATTTATTTCGCCAAACCCTATTAATTCTATAGATAAAGGAGAAAGGAAAGATTGATTTCACTTTCAGCTTTCTAGATTGTAAATAGGCATAGATAAGTCTGTTTTAGAACAAGGCACTTGTTCTAGTACACGAACTGTCTTTTCAGCTGTAGATAGTGATGCATCTTTAACAATGTTTCTGGTGAAATGCACAAGATTGCTTTAGAATCATCACTTCTCACAGTTGTTTAGAATAGAATATAGTAGTAGAATGCATTTCCTAAAGTTAATAATTATCTCTAAGAATATCAGAGATTGTAGTTTCATCGAAGAGAATATTCTGCCCGGGAATGGCTTTGCGTCGTTAGAATCTACAGTCGAGCATTTTTACATTTCAGAGGTTTTAATTAATAATCATACATTTCAATTGACATCACAAACATGGGTTTACATTACTTGATACATCGGGTTCTTAGTCTAATCAAGGGCCAACAAACGTACCTCGGATCCAGACTTTTGCCTTGCCCATTGAATTTTGGTCACACAATCTTCTCACATCCGTCCATGGAGCGAGTTCAGACAAAAGTGCGGGCTTATTAACATTTCTGATGAAATAGTAATATATGTTAATTATGCACTGGCGCGAAGGCGGGTCACGTGTTTCTTCTATCCAATGGTTTTCCGAGCTTGGTCTGATGAAATCTTTCCAAGAATCCACGTCATTTGTCACTTGTTCAGTTCCAGTTTTGATGTTAAGTTTCAAGTCCCAATCTCCAATTGCGTTTGTGAAGTCAATTTCTTTTAATGTTGTTTCCTCTTTTTGCGGCATGTGTTGATAAAATGAATAATGTTGGCTGCGTTATGCCACAGATTGTCAGCTATAATTTTGCCCGATCCCTTCCATCTCATCTCACTAACGCCTAGTATATTCATTTTCATGCTATACATCTCTCTTAGAACATTGGTCAACTTTCCTAGCTCATTTAATGTCCTAACATTCCATGTTCCTACTCTAAATTTATTTATTTTAGTTAAGATTTTGCCATCAGTAGCTGGATGACGGTCTGGTGTCACCTGTGGCTCATGACTGTCCCTACCGGACGAGGATGCCCTAAGACAGCCATTAACGTCCTTCTCTAACTTTGATATATTTTTTGCCATGAAGTCTTGGGAAGATAATGTGGTGGTTTCCCCTTGCCTTCCACATTCACATGGTGGTCTTTTTACCTCTGCCTTTGACAGCCATTTCCGACTGTAAGGACAAGTGAGTGCCCTGCTCTGCTCAGCTGCAAAGTTGTCCACTTATTCCGGTGGATACTCGGTCCCCAGTGCTGTGTTAGCCATACCGTAGTGTGTTTCCATCCTCTACCACGGGTAGGTGCAGTTAGGATTTTCCCTTCATAAAGTTATGGTCTCTGACCAAAACTCTCCTTACAACAGAAAAGAAAACAAAGAAAAATTAAAGCCATGTAGGTATTTCTGTTTGCTATGGAGTTACTCGAAGACACGCAGGTAGATTCCATTGAAAACACAAGTATAAACATACCTTCTGTGAAAGAACTGATTAGTAACGGCAACATACATATTATACAAGTTGTAAACAACGTAATTCTATGCACTTTTGTCAGCGTATTTGGAATCGCCACCAACGCCATCAACTTAGTGGTGTTTCTAAAACAAGGTCTGGATACGACCATCAACATCAGCTTCTTCGCACTGGCCATATCCGATATGTGTAGCTTAATTCTCCAGCTGTGGGTCAGTATCTGTTTCAACCCAGTGTTTCAAAAAGCTGACATCCTCATAGCTCCTTTAGAGATTAGGTACGTATCAGGAATACCACGAATGAATTTTTCAAGAATCACTTTCCTAGTAACTGTGTACATTACCGTGGAGAGATTCCTGTGTGTAGTCTTCCCTCTAAAAATCAAACAGATGATCACTCCCCGACGAACCGCCATGATCATCTGTGCTATATTCATCCTACCAATATGTGCCACCATCCCTATGTACTTTTCAAATAAGATTGAGTGGAAATTTTACCCGGAATTGAACAAAACTCTTCTAGGATACGTCATTGCAGAAAACAGAACGATAGATCGTGTCGTATATTTAATAACGACAACGCTTGGAATCATTATTTTCGTGGCTGTAATTGTTCTTACTGCAGTTTTAACTGGCAAAGTCAAACAGAAGAACAACTGGCGAAATATGACCAAGACACAGTCATTGTCTACGTCATTCAGAGACAGGAAACTTGTGAACTTAGTTATTTTAATTGCTGGGATATTAATAGCTTCATACACACCTAGTGTGTTATTGTTAACGGCATCTTTCTTTGAACCTGGACTGGCCGCTGCAGGAAGGTACTCAGATCTCTTCGATGCTTTATTGTCGTTTGTGTTCGTGTTCGAAACAATTAATTCTAGTGTTAATATTTTTCTGTACTTTAAAATGAGTTCTAAGTATAGAGACACGTTCGGCATGTTGTTTCTCACATGTTACCACGTCAGCGGTAAACGACATTCTGACACACTGTGATTCAACTAACAAACCCCGTGAAGAAACGTAAATACAAGGTGACCTCAAATGAAAACGCTTAAAGTGTGATATAATAAATTACAATACATAGGCCATTGTCTTGTAACCTGGCAGTATTTATTCTAAGGATGTCAAGAGTGTACAGCACGTGAAATCACGGTGCAGACAAAAACGGTAACGTCATAAAGACAGTTCAAATTTGACAGTCCCACTTTTGACATGCACCAAAGAGGTAAGCGTTCTTTTATCCGTGTTTTTATCAGTGAAGGGTGGAAACATATAGAAATTCATTGCCGAATAAAGGTCCAGTATGGTGATGCATGCCTGTTAGTCCAGCTTGATTGATTGCTTGATCAGCAAATCATTTCTCTAACTGTCCGCTTGTGGGAGTTTCGATCCTAGACCAGTTGTCGACGAATGCTAAGGACACGGTCTGCCCTGCCATGACATTTAGTCTGTAAGTTGTACAGGAGGCTTCTCATAAGTCTTTAGCCTGATCATGAAGGAATAGGCGGAAAAACATTGAAATTTGGCACATGTATAGCTCATTCAATTTGTAATGGACATTTGAATTATGAATTTCCCTCCTAAACTGGTTTTCCCGATATTGTGCACGGCACAACACACCCTATTGACCAGATTTGCACATCCAACTGTTTGTCAGAACAATGGAGAAATCAGACGCACGGAGTGTGATAAATTTCTTGATGTTACAGGGAAAAACACCTACAGAAATACACAGGGAGATAGAGCCAGTGTTTGAGGAAGTCTGTCCTTCGTATGCTTCTGTAAAAAATTGGTGTTTGCAGTTTAAGTGCGGCCGTTCCCAAATTGCTGATCTGCCAAGATCAGGACGACCGTCCTCGGAGTGTAATGATGCAAAATTCTGTAAAAGTGAAGAAAATCATAGACCAGGATAGGAAAATGACAATTGCAGAGATATCGGGTTCAGCAAAACTGAGTAAGAGTAAAGTTTTTTTTTTAGAATTTTACACAACAGACTGAACATGAGAAAAGTGTTTGCTCGATGGGTCCCGCGCGTGCTGAAATGTGAACAGAAACAAACACGGGTTGATTGCTGTGGCCAGTTGCTCAACATGTGGCGGTTGAAAAACATGTTGACGATCATGATGACGGTAGTTGAGACTTGGATTCACCATTATGACCCAGAATGCAACATTGCCAGCATGCATTGGAAAACCCCGGGCTCGCCAACACATGTCAAGCCAAGAGCACAACAATCTGCTAGAAAAGTGATGCTGACTGTTTTCTGTGACGTCGGAGGTGTCATATTGAAAGATGACATGCTTCATAGCACCACAGTTAATAGACAGTACTATGCAGATCTCCTTATCAAACTAAGAAAGGCTGTGACCAGAAAGCGAGGGATAGTGCGTACACAAATTCTGCCTTTGCTTCAAGACAACACACCCTCCTATAATGCACGGCTTGTGCTACAAACTGCCAACGATTTGAATATTGAAATTCTTCAACACTACAATATTCTCCAGATTTGGCTCCATCAGACATTTTTCTTTCCCAAAGTCTTAAAAACAGCTGAAAGGAAATCGTTTTCACAGTGACGAAGATGTCATACTGGCTTGTGATAACTGATTTAACTGTCCCTTGGTGTTTTGGGTGAATCGTACTGATGATATATCGCCTTCCACAGTTCTGAAAATAATAATGAAAAGAGTAAGATACAAGATTAAACCAGAGATTGGTGAAGACCAATATGTTAAAGTAAACAAAAATATATTTTGGGGAAAATGCAGATGTTTAGTATCTAGTCACATGGATGACTTCAGAATGACGTCTTACAGAGATAAAGAACAGAATTAATCAAGCAGAAACAGTATTTCATTAAATGCCGAACACCTTATGCAATAAATGCTTGTCACAAACATAATTCTTTAATGTTACATAGCACCCGTGTTAACATTTGGCAGTAAATCCTGGCCAGTTAGTAAATAAACTAAGCGATCTACAGAAGCTTCAGAGATGTTGATTTACATAAGAATGCTAAAAATTCCTTGGATGGCCAAAATCAATAATCTGCAATTCTAGAAAGAGGTTAAGACACTAAGACAAGTTATCAAGAACATCAGATAAAGGAAGCAATAATTTGTTGCAACAGTATGGGAAAATAACAACTGAAAGATATTGTGACAGATGGACACGTTTATGCGGAAAGACAATTAGAGGAGACAGCCATAAATAATATTCCAAGTTCGTTAACCACATCCAGGCACTTGAAGATGGCAACTAGAGCAGTTTCAAGTATTCGCAACGTACGTCTCAGACACCATGTATCCGTTGCAGACATGCTCTTCTTATGATTGATTGATTAATTTAGGAACCGACATCACAGCATTCAGGGCATTCCAATAAGCTCTCCGTCCCCATCCTCAGCAGCCAGTGAAGAGTTCCAACACCAATAGTACAGTAGGAATCTGATTATATGTCCGTCTCGCCTTTCCTCTGAGCGTCGAGCTTCGCCAGATCCCCTCGTCACTCCCCGCTGTCTCATTCTTGCCATACCATGGTGATCAATTTGCTCCTCAGAGGTGTACACGTGCTCCCACAAGGCCGCAACCACGTCTGCCTTATCATGCATCAATACTCCACCAAGTGTTTTAGAGCCAGCCAATCTGTCCGCCTGTTCATTCCCCAGCACACCGGCATGCCCCGTAGAAAAGATCCAGACGATGCTTGTCACCTGTGACCTCCGAAGCGAAGCAAGCCACTCTGCCCGAAGATTGTCTGTCATCATCTTCCTCTGCATGCTTTCTGAGTCAGTTACAATCACGATGTGTGTGTATCGTATTCTCCATCCAGCGGAATGCTGCACTGACCGTCTTCACCTCCATTCTTAAGCTAGATGTTGTGGTATCATGCCGGGCTCTCCTGCACCCAACGTCGACCATTAGCTTTTGCTAAGAACCCCTAGGCACTTCTCCTACTTGTGATGAAATGACCCAGTACACGTGCCTTCACGCTGGATAATCCTCTATCGGCCGGCGCTAGGCGAGTGGTCTCCCGTCCAGGCTAATTATATCCTGGATAATCCCGTCTAAATATGTCTGTTCTGGACGTTTCTCGAAACGCCGAGAGAAATAATCGGTTGAGTTTACGAGATGTCCCTGTCACGTAGGACATCATGTCACAGGTGTATCACGGAAATTTGACTTTCTCCGTGAAACATTAGAAATTCGAGGGTCGAGTGGAAAACTCCACAGGTTGGCTTAGTTTGCCACAGTCGCCAAGCTCCAATCAACCTAGACGGTCACATTGTCAGACCTGTAGAATTGATGTCTTCAAGGCTAGCTAGTGCCCGACAACGATACAGCTGATATTTGCCGTGTCTCGAGAAATGAGGTAATTGAAACAAGTAATTATTATTTGTTCTTACCGAAACGCAATCCGCGAAAATGAAATTTACCGGCACGCTATGTTTTCCGTCCGATCTCATGAATAATTAATTACAAGTATTGATCGGCCGAGTGGGAATCTAGGCCAGAGACCCACTGGTCATTAAAGGTGTTTCCCAGTGCTAGCACACTGTTGCGTGTGTAGATTAGATTTACTTCTAAGTCCTTTGCAGGCGTTGTAGAAGGAAATAAACATAATCTTGGTATGTTGATAGTATTCACATATATTTGTTAAAGCTATAGAATTGCTAGGAAATTTCCATTGCTATTTGTGAGCGTACGTTTGTCAGTCTAATAACTGTAGGCTTAACATTGGTGTTGATTTAATTGTTTATTGATTGAATAGCTGGCTGGTGATGTGTTAGATGCATTAGTTGGCTAGTGATATGTTCTATGCTTTGGCTAGCTAGTAATATGATATATGCTTTAGCTTTCTAGTAATGTGTTCTATGTGATGTGTTCTATGCATTGGCTAGCCAGTAATATGATATATGCTTTAGCTATCTAGTAATGTGTTATATGCTGTAGCTAGCTAGTAATGTGATATATGTTTTAGCTATCTAGTAATGTGTTAAAACCTGTAGCTAGTTAATAATCTAATGTATGCTGTAACTAGCTAGTGATGTGGCCAATGCTTTTGATAGTTAGTAGTGTGTGATATGCTTAGCTAAATGAAGCTGTGCTATTTCAAGGAACCAAGGTGTTGTGTGATTTCCATATGGTCGTGCAGTGAAAAGATTGCTGTGTTAAGGTAACAGTCCTGTTACTCTTTCTATATAGTGTGTAGTTACAATGCTTATGGTATTTATTTATTGCCTGCGGAATTGCGATACTGTTATTACTTGCTAAATCCTAATGACCGACCGTTAGTGAGACGACGCGTCGTAACCGAGGGCGTTTGCCTTTGTACCTAACCAAGATTCGAACGAGACGTTTAATGAATTGCTCTACTCCTCCTTGTAAACCCGTTCCTGTTAGTGAGGGACATATCTACTAGGGGGAGGGTGCTACATAAGAGGGTTTTGCTACACTTACAGGGAGACAATGGGGAATTATGGGATGAGTTGCCGGGTGTCATTCTAAATGGGATGACGTGGCCTAACCTGCCATGGAAGCCGTTAACTCTTTATCCACAGCTGATCTGGTGAAAAGACAACGAGGGTGGATTGCCACCAATATGGGATAGATCTGGGCAGTCTTGACCTTCAAGATGAGGGATCATCAAGAGAGGTTCTATCTATCCTGGGACAGAGATCCAAGAACCAAAGCGTTGCTTTGTTATTTAATTTATTAATACTTTCAGTTATTAATGAATTATGATTTAATTAATTAATTAATGGGTTAAGTTATTAATTAATTGTTGAGTTATGATGTTGAGGAGGGATTGTCCGGCTGGACACCTCCATAACTACTACTACCACATAAAATAACACTACTACACTGAATTGGAGAGTAGGTGTATTATACAGTTGCAGATGGATGATAGGGAAAGGAGATAGCACCAAGTAGTAGACTCCTATGATCAGGGTCAGACGGACTACACCGATTCTTTCAAGACAGATGGTGCCCAGACGAGATATTCGACTAGCTGCTTACTCACTGATGCACTCATATGCATGAACATCCTTGTCAGGATAGATTATCGTATATACCATGTTATTATATATATATATATATATATATATATATATATATATATATATATATATATATATATATATATATATATATATATATATATATATTCATTGGCACCTTGCCGTCTTGACAGACGATAGTTTGTGCTTTAAAAAGGCATAATAACTTTTAACTATGGCGGTAGCGAGTGTGACTGATAAGGCCAATTTGCGCTGTAAATGTCCGTTCACAGTGGGTGCATGTGAACACGTGGTCATTTCCACCATCATGCACCATCTTACGTCTCAAACGCTTGGTGTGTGACTTTTCTGCAATAATTTTCTCCTTTGACTTTATTCCATTTCTGATGTTTGCCCTCCATGCAACACGTTCAGCGGCGACTTGCTCCCAATGTGCATTATCAATGCCTGTATCAATCATGTCCCGCTTACACACGTCTTTGTATCGTAGTAGAGGCCGACCCTGAGATCTCTTACCCATCTGTAGTTCACCAAAAAAGATATCCTTTGGTATTCTACCATCATCCATCCTCCTAAGATGTCCTATCCATCTAAGTCTACGAAGACTGAGCATGGAATAAACTGTCACACAACCTGATCTTTCCAATACTTCAGTATTTGTGATTTTGTCTTGCCACTTAATACCAAGAATTCTTCGCAGACACCGCATATGAAAGCTGTTTAAATTGTTCTCTTGGTGTGAGTAAGTTGTCCAGGTTTCACTGCCATAGAGAAGAGTACTAAGGACACAGGCTTGATAGACAAGGACTTTTGTTTTGGCAGTAAGCTTCCTGTTCTCCCAGACTCTTTTTCTTAACCTGTTCATTGTTGTTGCTGCCTTACCAATCCGGATGTTGATTTCCTGATCTAGGGATAATTTGCTATTTACCACTGATCCTAGATATGTAAAATGGTCTACTATCTCTAGTTCGGCGTCGTCAATAAAGATTGATGGTACCCCATGTGCACCTTGTGACATAATCTGTGTCTTCTTTTTGCTAATTGTTAAACCAAATTCAGAACAAGCATTGGAGAATGCAGATAGTAGACATTGCAATTCTTCCTCAGAGTGGGTCGTAACTGCAGCATCATCTGCAAAAAGCAACTCTCTGATCAGTACCCTCCTAATTTTGGTCTTAGCCTTCAATCTCTGAGCATTGTAGAGGCCGCCATCTGAGCGTGAGTGAATGTATATACCACCATCCTGATCACGAAATGCATATTTCAGTAGAAGTGAAAAGTATATTCCAAAGAGGGTGGGAGCTAGTACACAACCTTACTTAACTCCACTCTTGATTTCAAATTCTTCAGAAGTTGCACCATCAAACTTGATTATACCCTTCATGCCTGTGTGGAACGATTCCACAATGGACAGAAGAGTTGGTGGGCAGCCAATCTTCTTTAGTGCCTTGAACAGACCCTCACGACTGACCAAATCAAATGCCTTTGTGAGGTCGATGAAGGCAATAAACAGTGGTTGATTCTGTTCACGGCATTTTTCTTGCATTTGTCGCAATGAGAATATCATATCAGTGGTAGACCGGTTCTGTCGAAAGCCACACTGTGATTCGGGGTAGACTTGATCTCCTAGGACTTGAAGTCTGCGCAGAACAATTCTGGCAAATACTTTTCCAACAATACACAGAAGTGAGATACCCCTATAGTTGTTACAGTCGCTCCGATCGCCCTTGTTCTTGTACAGTGTTATGATGCTTGAATCTTTGAAATCCTGTGGGACTTGTCCTTCACGCCAGCATAGCTCTATTAGCTGGTGGATCTGTATAGTGAGTGTGTCTTGCCCACTCCTGATAACCTCTATTGGAATCCCATCCTTACCTGGAGCCTTGTCAGATGCAAGTTCATTTATAGCACACTTAACTTCTGTTATGGTGGGAAGTGTGTCCAGGTGGTCAAGAGTTGGTAGAGCCTCTATGGCGTTGAGGGCATCATCCGCTAGTTTGGTCTCACTTGAGTAAAGCTCCAAATAGTGCTCTACCCATCTGTCCATCTGCTGTTTCTTATCAGTGATGACTTCTCCAGTCAAGGTTTTCAATGGTGCACTTCTTTTGATCACTGGACCACAGGCTTTCTTTATTCCTTCATACATGCTTCTTATGTCTCCCTTATCACTTGCGATTTGAATGGACTCACATAACTTGATCCAATAATCATTTGCACACTGCCTGGCAGCCTTTTGCACATCCTTCCTAGCTTGCCTTAGCTCACTCAGAGTGTTACGCGTTGGTCTTTCCTTGTTTCTTAAGAGAGCTTTCTTCTTCTTATCAATCAAGGGCTGCAGAGTCTCGCTGTTGGCCGCAAACCAGTCCTGCCTCTTATGATCCACAGTGCCGTAAACCCCTACGGCAGTTTTATAAAGAGTTTCCTTAATTTGACCCCACTTTTCATTTACTGTACAATATTCTGGTGTATCAGTGAAAGCGTCTTCAAGTTGCTGTTGAAACTGAAAGCACTTTTCAGGATCATGAGTGTTAATAATATTAATCCTGGGGCTAGATTTGTGTTTAGCTGTGTAGATTCTCTTTGGTCTCAGTCTAACTCTTGCAACAACCAAAGAATGATCTGTATCACAGTCAGCACTGTGGTAACTACGAGTCAATGATATATGGTTCAGATGTTGTCTCCGTGTGATGATGAAGTCCAGCTGGTGCCAATGGCCGGACCTTGGATGTTTCCATGTGACCTTATGCATCTCTTTTGTTTTTAAAAAAGAGTTTGTAATACATAGGTCATTACTGGTGCATGCTCCAGCAGCCTTTGCCCATTTTCATTCATGCGACCGATGTTGTATTTTCCAAGGCACACTGGCCATGAACTCGAGTCCTTGCCCACACGAGCATTGAAATCACCGAGCATATAAATGTAGTCAGATTTTGGAACTGCCTTGATCACGGAGTCTAACTCCTCATAGAACAAATCCTTCACATCATCAGAGGAATCGAGTGTCGGTGCATATGCAGTAATAATGGTGGCAAACCCACAAGAGGTTGCCAAGCGCAGGGATAATAGTCTTTCATTTCCTCCTGCTGGAATTTCAATCATTCCCAGTAGCGAATTCTTCACTGCAAAGCCCACACCGTGTTGCCTTTTTTCTGCCTGCCCTCTACCCTTCCAGAAAAAGGTGTAGTTGTTTTCCCTGAGTGACCCTTCCTCAGCGAGGCGAGTCTCCTGCAGGCCAGCAATATCAATGTTAAGACGATTGAGTTCGGCATCAATCACAGCCGTTTTTCTCACATCGTCAATATTGGTCAAGTCAGTGGAAAATCCTGGACACATGGTTCTCACGTTCCAGGTTGCAAGCCGTAGCTTGAGGTTTCTATTTTTATTTTTGTTTGTACCTGGTGCATTGGTTTTACAGCCTGCGATTCAGATTTTGTCCTAGCCCCAAGCACCCATTGAAGCAGGCAGGCTGTGGCGGATCAGCACCCAATTGGCTGGGGGCTGCCCAGCTTGAGGCGGGCGGTAGCTGATCAGTGACACCTATAGGTGTCTCCCACCGTCAGAGGCAACGCGTGGCGCCCCATGTCTACGCCAACTGACAAGGACTTATAACCCGTAACAGTTGCCTCTCGCTTTGATTCCGAGACCAGTTAAGACCAGGGATGGAGTTATTGCCTCTCCATAGCACAAAGCCTGGGCTAAAATATGGAGATCATGTGTTGCCCATGCAGCATGATCCCTCTCTCGGCCTGTCTAGTTCACTCCAGAGGAAAGGTAACACCCCTACATCTGGAACAAGACAAGCTGCAGAAGCTGCCGGATCAGCAAAGCAATGCTCTAACTGTCCGCCTGTCGGAGCTTCGATCCTAGACCAGTCGCCAACCAAGGCTTAGGGCCTGGTCTGCCCTGCCATGACAATTTTGTCTTTAGCTTGCATTTTCTCGCACCAGGGTAAGGCTTGTACCCTCCCAATTGCGCTCTTCCGCTCTTCCGCTCTTGCGCTCTTCATATATATATATATCTCTGATGAGTGATGATGTTTATGTGCTTGTAAGTCGAAGTTGTAGCCGAATTTTCTCACTGACCTCCTTGTTTTCAAGATCTGTTTTGTGTGCTGAAGACCCTGAAAGACATTATGAAACTCTTATGGACCAGCTCGCTCCAGTGCAAATCATTATGATGGATTATGGCTATACTGGGAGTGGTTCTATGATCTTGAACATACAATAGTCAACGCATACGAGCCACGTGAGTTATGTGATATATCACGGTGTATTCAGCCAGGGACACCCGTGAAGTCTGACGATTGTTGGTTTACCGACCCAGATGGGCTGAAGCGTCTAAACTGGACTTGCGCCTGTAAGATATTCAGGTATTCTCATATAGAACTCTCACATAGAGTGAAGACTCTATGTGTTAGTGATGATACGCATTCACCCTGAGTATTCTGAATTGAACTGTTGTTAAGAATCAACGGAAGATGGCAAGTATCAAAATGTTTCAGACCCAGCCGGGTCTTAGTGATGTTGACAAGGTAGAGAACTATCCAGCTTCAAGGTTATACCACCAGTCTGAACATGTTGATAACGTTGAACTTGACCGGAGTTTTGCAACTCCAATGGTAGTCTTCATTTGTGATGAACTCATGAACACTATTTTGGTAGATAGATACCATACTCCAAGGTTAGGTTGTTGAGGACAGTCCAGTGACATTGCTAGTGTTCGGAGCCATCACACTCCTATTGGGTGCTGTTGATTACATCATTCCAGTGACTTTATTCTGCTGCAGAGCTACCACGCTCTAGTTTTGCTTTAGAGTGGTTAACATCAGAGGGGACGCCTGGAATCCTTGGGTCGCCCTGTTTCATCAGTAATGAGAAATTTGGTGTGGTTGATTACGTCATCGGGTGACGACATCAAGTCATTATGTTGCAGTATCAGTCAGATATCGGGCAAGGGCATGGCTATCCCGATCTCTTACCCCAAGTGAACTTGGAACACGCCGGCAGTGTCGACACGTTAGAGGTCCTCAGTACGGGAAATTGGCCGGGTGAGATCACACTCTACATGATGAAAGACCGATCATCTTTAGTTCTTCTCATTTCTCTGCTTCTGAGATGTACATAGACATTCTTCTATCCAGGCTTTTCAGCCATCCCACTTTGAATTTATTTTAAATTAGTTTGAAATTAAACTTTGATTTTGTTACCATGCCTTTGAGTGAGGATACGACTGTTGTCTTGTCGGAGCCCTCTGTGGGTGGGTATCCATAGGTGGGAAGAGAGAAAACAGGTGTCCCGGTTCGTAGGGGGCCTAGTAGACGGAAAGTCCTAGTGAGGTGGTCGGAACAAGTGCGGGGGATATATCTAAGTGTACATTACCTGTCCATGCCCCGGGGGTCTTGTCACACTACCTCTCAACACCGTTCAATCTGTGTAGATAATCAAATCACCCAAGCGAACGTTATCTTGGATTAGTTGCTAGATTGCCTCTTCCGTGGCTCCTGCTGATCACTCCCTGCACTCCCGGCTCAATGTGATTATAACTCTGACAAGTCTGACTGCTCCGCTGGCACTCTGACCCACTCTTCTCTTCGCCTAATGCTCTCCAAGAGGCACACCTGTCTGATCGTATCCTCCGCCTGAGCCATCCATGATTTCCATCTTATCAGTCGCTGACCCTTAACTGCGTCCAGCGCCTCATGCAGCGGGTGGTCTGTGTCTGCAGCTACTCTGAGGTATGCCTTCGCCTGCATCCCATTGAGCCTACCAGCAACAGCCGGCAGACGCAGGATGTAACGCATACACACTACTGGGGTGTCTCTGGTGTATCCCAGAATGACCCGCATAGCTCGTTCTTTATGCGCTCTAATTTCACCAACTGACTCTTTGAGACAGTAAGAAATCCTAGTCCATAATCAATCACTGAGAGAATCAAGTGCTGGCATAGTGTGAAAAGCAATATCTGCTCTGTGTACATTGCAGCCATAGTTTTAAGTGCATTGAGTCCCTTTTGAGATCTTGTCACAACCGTCTCCACATGGTCCTTGAAGGACAGGCTCCTGTCAAATGTGATTCACAGATACTTCAGTTTGTTCTGTCTGTTGACGCTTTTACCATCTATCACGAGACTTGGGACATCAGCTCTCACAATCCTGTTGTCTAGAAAGCACCACAAAACAACTGCCTTTTCCGGGTGGATGATAGCACTCATTTCAGTGCACCCTCACATCCGCGCCTGTAGCTCCTGGGCTGTTTGCTCCCTATCTCTCCCCTGCCTATATGCAAGAATAGCATCTGCAAATGTTAGTATCATTCCGACCCCTGGTACTTCTAGGTATGCAATCTTGCTCGTATACACATTAAAGAGCACCGGTGAGATTACAGATCCCTGTGGTAGTCCCGGGGTTAAAATATGTGGCTCTGAGGTCCATGCTCTTTTTATTTCTTCGTTTATGTTCCATCATTCACTGAGTAACAACAGAACATGTTTTATATAATATGTCAGTATTATATCATGCCCATGACACTGTTTAATCGCATAATTCGTCTGTTAACCATTCTAGGCAAGGCGGTGGAGAAGGGCGATATACACAGATTATCACTAAATGGTAACAAAGCTGAATGTATGGTAGATTCAAAGAAAACGCGAAGTTCAATAATTTCTACTACAGTAAACAAAGGTTAATACGTGGTAGATTCGAAGAAATCACCAAGTTTAATAAAATAATCTGTACACGTTGGAAAAGTGCAAAGAAATTTGTGAAATACCAGGCAAAAGAGGCAGAGGTGGGTGCATGTGGAGAGCTCAATCAGCGGAATAAAATATAATAAAATAAGCAACATGAACTTTTTGAAAGTATGAAACGTCATTGAGCTGTGAGGATTTACGATTGTCAAAATCTGTTCAAGACCAGGCATCTAGAGAATAAGAAGAACACCTTCTGTGCCTTTCTGCCAATTCATCCAGCATTATGTCCCTTTCAACACCTGTCAGACAATCTTTACGGTTGTCTTCATATGTCTTTACCCAGTTCTGCCATTCATTGGTGTAGTTTAAGTTTGGTTTTCCGGCTTGCCATCACGCAATAATACCGTTAGCCTTACGAAGTGCAGGAGTGAACAACCTTGTGTACATCTTTGTCAAACCCTAGCGTATTAATTAACCATTTGTTTCATGTGTGTGTGTGTGTGTGTGTGTGTGTGTGTGTGTGTGTGTGTTTTTGGGCGCTAGTTCACGTTGAGCACATGCGTTATTCATACACACTACTTCTAGTAGTGCTGGACTGAATTTTGCGTGTGGATTAGCTTTTCCCTGTTACCAGTGTCCCTCGCCATCAGAGGTACCTATAATTTACGTCCCCAAGTCAAGGACGAGAGGACAACATTTTAGTCCAACCGTCCGGTGTAGGGGTTGAACCTCTTACCTCGGCATCATCACATCAGATGTTTAAAATATGCGTTCTAATCCAAACGGCCATGATGACATACTGTGTTCATGTGATATACTGAATGGGTATCCCGATTACACAGGTTAGTTTTAGGCTGATAATATGCATTAAATAAATACTCCACCAGCTGTGAGGAAAAGAACCTGGTATAGACAAGATATGACGCGTTGTGGTGGGCACGCCGCAAGGAGTCCGAGTAACTGATAAAATTTATTTTATCTGTCCGAAATATCCTGGACTGGCACTTGGAATGGTAAAACTGTGTATATGAATTAGGTAAGACAGCGCATGTGGTAGTAGAAATGAAATATTTATAATATTATATATCTTGACGAAACTGTATCTTGATAACTGTGCGAAACAGTGTGTGGCCGGAACAAGTAAACATCGCCTAATTTCAGGTAAAACAGTGCTTTACCTCCTCACCACTCTCGGATTGAAGGAGTGGCGCTAATGTTATCCAAAGAGGTAAAGGAAACAGTATTAGAGTGGGAAGCAGAGCTCTAGCATAACAACAGCAAAATTTACAACTATCAAAAATAAAATAAAAGTGAATATTATCTAGTGTTTCTCACCAACAATTGATAAATAGGAACCTGTTATGGAGGCATTTTACATGAAACTTCAAAACATAACTGGCAGTCTGAGTAATGGCGATATCAAAGCTGTGATGGGTGATATAAATGCCAAAATATGATCGGATAACACTGGTTACTTTACTTTACTTTATTTTCAAAGGGAAACAAATTGGGCACGCAGGCCCGTCTTAATTTCGTACCTTCCAATCACTCATCTTTCGTTCATTCAATAGTGCATGATACATTCACATAAGAAAAAAAAAACATTTTCAAATGAATGTTGTAAACATAAACAATGCATATTACCATGTTATGAGACACATCCCCCGACCACTCATCCACCAATCCACCGACTATACATACTCCACAGACACGTCCCCCACCTAACCACACCCCCCCCCCCCCCAGGCACACATACATGCCCCCACCAATCCACCCATCCTCCAAATCCCACATTCACATACCCTACCTGCACACATCTGCCCAGCCACAAACAAAACGCCCCATCATACATCCCCACATACACATCCCCCACACCCCACCCACACATCAAAGGCACACATAATGCACCAACCCACCCATCACCCACCCACACATCCCCCCACTTACACACTTCTATCCATCCACCACACATCCCCCACCCACCAACACTCACCCACCCACATATTCTCCACTACCCACCCACACAACTCCAACCACCCAAACAAACATACATCCCCCAACCACACTTCCCACACCCACACATATCCCCACCAACCCACACATCCCACACCTATCCACAAACAAAACCCTCATCAACCCACATTTCCACCACTTACACACATCCCCACCTACACAATCTCCCCAATTCACCCACACATCCCAACCCCCCCCCCCCCACACACACACACACACATCCACCACCCATTCCCCAACCTACACACAATCACCCAAACGCACATTCTCCACCCAACAGCCCCCCAGTCATTCATGCCCCAATCACACATCCCTTAACCACACACCCTCACCCCCATACACCACCCCCATACACACATCCCTCAAACACATCCCCAAGAAACAACACATCCCCCATCCACATACACCTCCCAGCCACACACACCCCACCACCCACATTTACCCACACATATACCCTCCACTCACATATCTTCCCACCCTCACACACATCTCCCACCCATACACGCATCTCCCACACACATCCATCCACTCACTTACTCATCCCTCAAAGACTCACACCCACACAACCCCCACCTAC
Organism: Cepaea hortensis; assembly: GCA_963921405.1. Lineage (NCBI taxonomy): Eukaryota > Metazoa > Mollusca > Gastropoda > Stylommatophora > Helicidae > Cepaea > Cepaea hortensis. The sequence continues at coordinate 102,533,916 of OY992883.1, forward strand.
CTATCAACACATACATTTCCCATCTACCCACCCACACTCACACGCCCCAACCACTCAGCCAAACACACACTCCACCCTCACATACATCCTCCACCAACCCGCACATCCCACACCAAATCACACCTCCCCATCCACCCACACACCCCTCACCCACACATCTCTCCTCCCACACAACATCTCACCCATATAAACATCCCAACCCACACACACATCCCGAATTCACAACCCTCACCCCCAAACTCATCTCCCACCCAGCCACACATCCCCCACATGCAAACACCCTCACCATCCGAACATACACCCACACAGACCTCCATCCAAACATATCCCCCACCCACACTCACATCCCATCACCCATCTCCACACACCAATTACACACCTATCCCCAACCCTCACACATCCCCCACACACCCATTCACTCATACCCCTCAACCACCCACACAAATACACATTTCCCCACCAACACAACCCCACCCACCATCACCTACATACTTCCAACCATCCACCAAAATATCACCCTCCCACACACACATCCCTAACCAACACATCCCCACCCACCACACATCCCACACACCCCCACACTTACAACCCCTCCACACATACATCCCAGAAACATACACATCCCCCCACACACATCCCCCACATATACATCCACATACACATCCTTACACCTAGACACATACAAGATGCCGCTCTGAATCACTGAAACTAGTATGAACAAATTCCCACACTTTACACACACATACACTGACGATTGCCGCGAGCATTCTCGCAAGAATTGTACAAGCTGGAGAGAAATTGTACATATACATTGTGTAACGTAACAAATAAGTGACCCAATTCAACTCTCTCTCTCTCTCTCTCTCTCTCTCTCTCTCTCTCTCTCTCTCTCTCTCTCTCTCTCTCTCTCTCTCACACACACACACACTCTCTCTCTCTCACACTCACTCACTCTCTCTCACTCACACTCACTAACTCTCTCACTCACTCTACAGTATTGTGCATGTGTTCGTATTATACATAAAAAAGTCGCTTAAAAGCCCTTCAGGGTCGACTTCATTGCACCGGGTTTTATCCCATATGGCTCCGTCTCTTTTCGCAGCACGGAAAGCGTCGCACAAAGCACGAACTCCGTAGCTTTTAGCGACGAACCACAGGAGTCTCCGAAACATTTAACTCGTAAACCGAAAGAAAAAGCGGCCCGGAATCGAACCCACGACCTTCGGTGCACGAGTCAAACGACTTGACCACTTCGCGACAGAGACTCCCTCATATTATACATGATTATGTCAAGTGGCATACAAAATGATAATATGAAAGATGAGAATACACACAAAATATGGAATCAAGTGGCATTCAAAATGATAATATAAAAGATGAGAATATATAAAAAATATATCATAGCATGTTACATGATATGCGTGCGCTCAACTCTCTCTCTCTCTCTCTCTCTCTCTCTCTCTCTCTCTCTCTCTCTCTCTCTCTCTCTCTCTCTCTCTCCTTGTACACACACACACATGCGCACCCACAGACAAACACATCCACTCCCCGCCAACCCACACATCCTGCACCTACCAACACATCCCCACCTATACAATCTCCCGCCACCCACCCACACATCTCTCACACACCAACACACACATCCCCACCCAAACATCTCTTACCACCCACATACACATCATCACCATCCCCCAACCCACAATTACTCACCGTCTCACACATCCCCCACCCACACACACCCAATCCACATATGATCCACATATAATGTGAAATGTGCCAACCAGTTTAACAGAAACATGAAATCCATGCTCCAACCTTTGCAGAACAAAATAACATCTTCACCCGAAATAGCTACCGCTTATGCGTGCTCTCTCTCTCTCTCTCTCTCTCTCTCTCTCTCTCTCACACACGCTCTCTCTCTCGCTCTCTCTCACTCTCTTTCTCACAAACAAACACGTGCACACTTCTGTTGGTGTTATTTTCCCATTTGTATTGTCGTATTCATCTTGCTCGACCGATTACATCTTTTACCGCCACTATGATTTTAATAAGAGCTCTGTCTTTTAATGTGGTCGCACTATTTTATTTACATTGTTATTTATTTCATCAGCTATCTTGTTTATTCCCTGAACCTCGCTGATCACACAATGGACAATTGCATCTCTAACACATGGCATAAGAGGAAAATCTTAGTCGGCGTCATATCATGTGTCCCACATTCCAGCAAAACAAAGGTCAAGGTCTGCTCTGGAAATCTGCTGTAAACACGATCCTCTTCGTGAAACCATTGTAGACGTCACTAACCAGTACCCTGATCAGGGAAACAATAGAACATTACGCTTCTAGATATGTTGCTACACGCTAAGAAGTAAAGCTACTAATTTTATCCATCAAGTCAAAGTACACAGGCTAAGTACTACATTCTTCTTGCCTCTGTAATGAATAGAAGTTTAAATATACGGAAGCGAGGCTAAACAAGTCCGAGACGTGATGATTCCTTATGTGAGCATGACACATGCCTGGGGTCATTGACATTAAGGTCAGTGTCCGGGAGAGCAAGGGGACACATAAACAGTTCAGGAGATAAAATAGGGCGAATAGTAAGCCCCCCAGAGGGCGAAAATGAGAAGACAGTGAGGGAAGGGGGAGCGGAGAAGAAGTCAGCTGGCTAAAATAATGGTGGGGCAGACAGTTGGAGCAGTGAGGTTGTGTGTTGTGTGTGAGGCATTGTGGGGGATAGAATGGTTTAAAAGACAGGGACAAAGATTGACGGGGATCAGTTGATGTTTGGACTCCGAGCTGAGGAGGAGTTGAGTTGAGACCGGACTAGGAGGAGGTCGTGGTCGGAGAAAGTGGAAAATTGTGACGGAGTTAGGAAGAGACTCCGCACTGTGGGTTCCAGGGATAGTGAGTGGAATTCGAGACCCAGAGGGGGTTACTTTGAGTCGGGCCTAGAGAGAGGCTAGTATACCTGTCGTGTGGGACGAGATTTAGTAGGCCTTGAGAGGCAGTGTTATTCGAAGTGTTCCATTGGGATGGAGATATATTCTTAGAGAATTATTGTTCCTGGATTTATATGTTACATGTGTCTGTGTTAATTCAGAATTAAAGGAATATTATGTGCGCAAATTAACGCTTGTTCACTGACTGGTGTTTGGTTGTGATGCATCTTGGTTAATTTGTTGTTCAACATCACATTTACAAGGACATACTTTAGACACAACCATAGCCACTCTACCTGTCACTCTGTCATCATTTACTTTGTTACAGACGAGGAAGTGCGGGCTCTTCAATCAAATAACTCGGTATATGGATTTACATCAGTATGAATCAGTTCGTAAGTGTAACAACATGATTTCCAAGTTCAACCCTGTGTAAGCGAGTAGACAACGGTCAGACTGGGTGTGTGTCAGATAAATTAACGCAGACAGTTCAAGGGAGGATACGTGTATCACCACTGTCACGAGACGACGAAGACAGTATTCCAAACCAAAGCTATTTCACGAGAAAGCCACCACAGGTAAAAATATAATTGCCCACCCTGAGAGGGAAAGGGGACAGCGGGGTTTAATCACAGTACACAGACAAGGTTTTGCGCTGCTGAGAGATTTGTCTGGCGGACAGCGGGCGAAAAATCGGGTTGACAAAAATGTCAGCGCTGTTTAGGACAGGTTGTTCACGTAAAATAGACAGGCGCCAAAGGTGAAGGTCAGGTGAACTTGTGGACAGCGAGTGTGTGTGTGTACGGCGTCTTCAGAGTTCGGTGCAGATAATAAGACGGAAAGGGGCGCCAGGGGAGTTACGATGGTAATTCATGGTTAAAAACTCGCCCGGGAAGGGGAGTTATAGGAGAAAAGTGTGGAGAACACACAAAAGTGACAATCCTTGCTCCACAGAAAAGTAAAAGTTTCTGCACGGATTATTGTGATAAAGAGAAACAGAGATGTCCGGCGGGTTCAAGGCCGTGGACAATGGGAAGTTACTGAAAAATTGTCCAGAGTAGAACGAGATAAACACGTTGTTTTTCTATTTAAACCAGGATTTACGTTTAACGTCTTTGTGTGTGTGTCATCATCGGGAAACAATACACAACAGTCATTCAGGTGCCGTCTTCGCAAGTATGAGCGCATTTCTCTACCAAAAAAAGACTTGCAAAACGGATTTAAAGCGCTGGATAATTTTACTGCCATTCGTTGGTTTAACCTTTTCGGCAACAGTGAAGCCATACCATCACTTCAAAGCAACAGCGACGACACAGTTAAACATTCATTAACTTTAAAGGTATTTTCGTCTCCCCAAAACGCATCAGAACACTAATTCATTGTGGGAAGCTAACGTCGTAATCTTTTCAAAACAGTAACCGACAAACATTTCCAGGCGATTTTCCGAGACTATTGAAAACAAAATAAGGACTTTTATGAGATTTCACCATTGCATTGTTGTCGGCGATTTTTTTTTGTTTCTCTTGCTCTCATCGTCCTAAGTATTGTTGGTGTGCGTTACGTAATTATTTGTATGTGGTCCAGTGTTCGTAATAAGTAGGATATTTTTGCATTGTTTCGCGACCTACCGGAGACAAAGCAAAGATAAATTGTCTAGGTACACATTGTATGTTGTTGAGAGGAAGCTGACGAGTCAGTTTGTTTTGTGCGGTTGAGCATTGGGTCGTCTCGACTTTATACACGGTGTCCAAGTGTCTATCGTCAGATCTATGTACATTATTCATTTTATATTTGTTCTTTTTACTGTTTTCTCTTTACTGGTACATATGATATGTGATTTCTTTGGATATATGGTATTGTTGTAATTCTTATGTTAAAACAGCTTCTATCTAGATGGTATCTGTCAGTTTATATTATGCACACGGTATGGTCTTTCATGGGCATGTTTATATCAGTGGTTTTTATTTCTATGTAATCATCCGTCTGCGTTTCACCAGCCTATGCGTCTAGCGTCTAATAGTTGGCACTTAGTGTGGATCATTCATTTGTGTATTTATATGTATGTTTAAAACTATTTCCAGGAATTGTTCTACAGTTATTTTATATATATATATATATATATATATATATATATATATATATATATATATATATATATATATATATATATATATATATATATATATATATACGAGGAAGTATAGGTAATATTCCCCCCTCACTACCTAGTACTTGGAGAGTGACTGGGTGAGTACAGGGTGACAGTATTAATACTACGAATTTACGTACAGTCTTAGTGGATGTGTACTTAGGGAAAGTACACAAAGACTAGCAGCAGAGTCTTTACATTTAGTTGGTGGATGGACAGCAAGGTGTCCACAAGTACAAGATGCCTACTTTAATGGAATATATTGAAGCAGGTGAAAGGTTAGGCCTGAAGGGTAAAGAGTTACAGGAGCATGCCGAAGCAAAAGGACAAAAACAGATTGAAAGAGAGGAGAGGCATAATTAACGGGAGGCAAAACGCCTACAGGAAGAGAAGTTAGCTGAAATGGACGCCAAGCGTCTACAGGAAGAGAGAGAGAGACACACAAATGAAAATAGAAATTGAGAAAGAAAAGCTCAGGCGAGAAATTGAAATTGAGTTGAAAAAATTAGAACTATCTTCGAAGGGTTAAAGTGAGGAAAGCAGAAGACCTCCCCATCCCTCACAGAGACTAAAACTGCCATACTTTACGGACCGGGACAGTCTTGAAGCTTATTTGTCGAGATTCGAAGCATCAGCGAAAGGGTTAGGCATCCCAGAAGCAGAGCATGCTATTAGACTGGGTGAGTATCTAACAGGGAAGGCTCTAGACATCATGTTTAATCTACCTGTTGAAGAAAGAAATAATTATACGATTCTGCGTCAACGCTTGCTTACAAAGTTCCAACTAACTGAGCATGGATACAGAACAAAGTTTAGACAATTAGTGCCAGAGACAAATCAGGATTTTACAGATTTTGTAAATACAGTGAAGAACACATTTAATAAGTGGATGGAGCTGGCAGAGGTAGGAAAAGATTTTAACAAATTAGTGGATTTAATGCTTAGAGACAAGGTGTTATCATCGTGCAATACTAATTTAGTGGATTTCTTTGAAGAGCGTAAACCAAAGGACATAGACACAATGTCTCAGTTAGGGCAAAATTACATGACTGCACATCCCAATAGTTCGATAGGCAGACAAATTGATGAGGAAATAGTCTGTGCAGCGTACACGAAACAGGACCAGAATCCAGTTATTAGACCAAGATCGAAAAGTGTGGATTCAGCACAGAAAGCTGAGCAGCAAGAACCTCAAGATAATGGTTCCCGTAGCACCTATTTTGGCAGAGCAGGACGGTACCCATACAAAAGGGGGAAATTCCAGAGACGTCCAAATAGTTATGCCGGATGTTGGAATTGTGGGAGCTGGAGACACAAAATGGCAGATTGTGATGCACAACCATCAGATGGACAAACGAACAACAGTAAAAGGGAGATCACTTGTTTCAAATGTGGAAGGAAGGGGCATGTCAGTCATCAATGTAGGATGAGAGAAACAGAGCACTCAAATGCAGCACAAGTAATTGAGACGCTGAACAATGAAGATTGTAGTGGGTGCAAACCTCTTTTTGAAAAAGACGGTCAGCCAGTCTTAATATGTGGTCACACAGTTAAAGCAGGATCAGCAGTGCATGAAGGAGGAAGTCTGAAGATGCATCATGGGTTTGTTAATGATAGGCCAGCGTTAACAATTAGGGATTCCGGATGTACGTCCATCGGGGTGAGAAAGAGTTTAGTGCATCCCTCGGATTATACAGGGAAAAGGATTAGATCCATAACATTTAACGGGACAGTAGAATTCTACCCAGTAGCCGTGATAACAGTAAAAACACCATACATAACAGGAAGAGTGACAGCATGTGTTTTAGACTCACCAGTGGCAGATCTCATCATAGGAAATGTTATAGGAGTTAAAGAGTGTACAGAAGAGGAAGTAGTTTATTGGGACCAAAAACATAGTGGAAATAGTAACGAGGTAGTTACCAAAAGAAAACCTAAATTAGAGAGTATAGCTGAAGAAAAAGGGTCACTTGAAGTAAACACTGAGGACAAGGATAGGGCAGCTGAGCAGGTGAGAATGGATCTCAAATGTAGCTGTAGGGAATTCCCAGAGACAAGATACTACTCTTGACAAATGTTTCCAGGGGTGTAGTAAAGTGAGACATAGAAAATCAAAGAAGGGTAGATGGAGCTTCGATAGGAAGAAAAATGGTTTCACTCACCGGTTTTCAGATGTCGGAACTGCATGTGGGCAAGTAGCAGTACGGGTAGCACAAAGAGACCGATATACAAGAACAGCTCAGGATAGGGCATGTGCAGGGCACTTAGGAGTAAGGCATAAGCAGCAGAGAGCAGGATGCGAGGTATATTGGCCAGGATTTAATAAAGAGGTCAGATTAAACAGAGACTCCAGTGTAACAGTACAATATGCAGATAGCAATGTTAACGCAGTTCAAAAGAGTGTTAACGACATCACTGAACCAGGAGTAGCAAACAGATGTTTTAAAGATATAGGAAACATGAGGCATGGGTATATGAAGGGTAGACACATCATCGACAGGAATCATAGGTGGAGGTTTGAAGCAAGAAAAGAACCACCTGATATAGGGTCAGTACACAAATAGCTTGTGTCTTTTTGAGGATGTTAATAGACCTGCAGATACACAGATATGATGTTTCCTATGATGTATTATTATTATGTGATGTATTAGTTCATACATTGGTACACAAGATGTACAGATGGCTGCATTGATGTGTGGGGAATATGGGAGTGTACTATGAGTATTTGATATATTATTAAGTGTGGTAGCTAGAGTAAGTTGGATTTATACTTACGACTACCCAGGCAATGTGTCTGGGTCACATATTTGATAAGTATTAGTCTCCCAACATTTGAAAACGATGTTTTCTTTTGAGGGTGGGGTAGTGACACATGCCTGGGGTCATTGACATTAAGGTCAGTGTCCGGGAGAGCAAGGGGACACATAAACAGTTCAGGAGATAAAATAGGGCGAATAGTAAGCCCCCCAGAGAGCGAAATGAGAAGACAGTGAGGGAGGGGGGAGCAGAGAAGAAGTCAGCTGGCTAAAATAATGGTGGGGCAGACAGTTAGAGCAGTGAGGTTGTGTGTTGTGTGTGAGGCATTGTGAGGGATAGAATGGTTTAAAAGACAGGGACAAAGATTGACGGGGATCAGTTGATGTTTGGACTCCGAGCTGAGGAGGAGTTGAGTTGAGACCGGACTAGGAGGAGGTCGTGGTCGGAGAAAGTGGAAAATTGTGACGGAGTTAGGAAGAGACTCCGCACTGTGGGTTCCAGGGATAGTGAGTGGAATTCGAGACCTAGAGGGGGTTACTTTGAGTCGGGCCTAGAGAGAGGCTAGTATACCTGTCGTGTGGGACGAGATTTAGTAGGCCTTGAGAGGCAGTGTTATTCGAAGTGTTCCATTGGGATGGAGATATATTCTTAGAGAATTATTGTTCCTGGATCTATATGTTACATGTGTCTGTGTTAATTCACAATTAAAGGAATATTATGTGCGCAAATTAACGCTTGTTCACTGACTGGTGTTTGGTTGTGATGCATCTTGGTTAATCTGTTGTCCAACATCACATTTACAAGGACATACCCTAGACACAACCATAGCCACTCTATCTGTCACTCTGTCATCATTTACTTTGTGACAGAGCACAGTATCAGAACATCATGTTTCGCATCTACATTGATGTTATCTTTATTGGATGCCGCCGATGTCTATGGGGGATTCCAGGATAAACAAGAGACAGTGGCGGTAGCTCTTGACCTGGAGGATGCGTATAATAAGGTCAGGCATGATCGGTTGATATACACTCGGTTGGATATGGAGGTATGCCCTTGCCTTGTCAGGTGCGTTGTGGCAGTCCTTTATGAGCGTAAGGTTGCACTGCGCAAGGGTTCTTGGACTTCCTGTAGTATTACACCTGAGTTGCCACGGGGATCTGCCATGTCCCTAGTGCTCTAAATGCCTACATCAGCAAAGTCACAGCTATTGAGACACCAGGTGATGGTACAATCTTGACACTTTAAGATGATGTGCTTGTGTACAGACAGGGCAGAGACAGAAACAGCTTGGTTGAAGACTTACAGATGGCAGTAAACAGGATGGCTGAGTGGTGACGGGAGGCAGGGGCCGTTATAAACCCAGACAGGGCATCGGTTGTACTCCCTGGTACTCCCTGGATAACAGGATTGTGAAGGCAGATGCCAAACGTATTATGTTGAATGGATGTCCTTTTAGTAGAGGGGGTAAATTTACGTACTTGGGTATCACCTTTGACAGGTGTATGTATTTTAAAGATCATATGGAGGCTTTGGTGGTGGAGGCTGTTAGGGTACATGATGCGTTAAAGGCAATGACAGCAACCGGGGTAGAGTAGAGGATGCTTTACAGGCTCTTTCAGCAGTTAATCACTTCTGTCATTGAATATGGTATAAGGCTGCTGACAGTATCAAAGAGCCAGCTTGAAAGGCTGGAGCGCAAACAGAATGAGGCCATGCGGGTGATCCTGGGGTACACACGGAAACAGAAATTATATGCATGAGGCATATACTGGCGCTACCAACAATGGCGGATAGGCTTAGGGTCCTGCAAGCCAAATGGTACCTGAGAGTTGCTGCAGATAGGGATCACCCTTGTATGAAGCCATGGATATGGTCAAGGGTCATAGACTAAGACGGGGCAGGTCCTTGGTGGCACAGGCAGAAATATCTATACGTCAGGTGTGTGATCTAGAGACCATCAATCGTGAAAAAGAGTGGGTTGAAGTACCGGAAGACATGACATACTGGCGCAATGTAATAGTAACACTGGGTCGTGAGTGCAGAGAATGAGTATCGGGCCGCACAGAGTTTAAGGTGCAACAACTGATCCAGAGTAACACACATCTAGGTGACATAGTCATATATACTGATGGGTCAGTGGTGAGAAACAGACGGGGTGATTTGAGCTTCATTGCGTAGGCTAATGGACGATTCATAAAAAAGGAGAGCCTGGCATTTCAGGCTACGACCTTCAGCATGAGAATGGTGTTGGAAGCAGACACACTGGCATTCCGTTGGTTATAGGAGACCACTGCAACACACACTGTATGCATTACAGTCTCAATGAGTATGCTTAGTAAGGTGGAGAAAGAAATGTTTCGTGTGGAATGGCTCACCCCGCCTCAGAGGTCTCAGATTAGTGAGAATTGTATGGATATATTGTCCTGGCAATGCAGGAGTGCGGGGGAATGAACATAATGATAGGCTGGCTTGGTTAAGAATTGTTCCTTCTATTTCTATTTCACATTTTGGTGTCACCTTTTTCTCTGATATCACCATTGTTTCTGTTTTCTTGATATTCAAGGAGAGTTCTTTCATTGCACTCTCTGTTACTAGAATATCCAACAATTATTGTAGATCTATTGCATTATCCGCAACCAATACTGTGCCATCTGCATAGCGAATATTGTTTATATTATAACCTCCGATTAGTATTCCTGGCTTCTCTTTTATGTCTCTCATTATTACTAGAGGGAGAAGAGATCTGGTGACAATACACACCCCTGTCGTACTCCTAACTGTATTTGTTCATTATTGCCGTCTTTATTTCCTATTTTAATTATTGCTACCTGATTCCAGTAACTATTCTTTATTATTCTTAAATCATTCCCATCAATGTTCATATATTCCAACATTTTAATTCCATGTCCCTAGATCTTAAAATTTATGCACCTGCCTCAAATTAGCATCATTCACTTTTAATTGTAAATTTAGGCTCTGTCTGTTTCTTTGATATCTCCATTGCTTGTTTTTTTTCACTATTATTCAAACCAATGCTCATGTTTTCACTTTCTAAAGGGGGCTTCAAATGAAAACATTACATGAGTTTTTGTCCATGAATATATTCTGAAAAAGTAATGAACAAATGTAATTTTTCGATGTAGTCACCACTGCGTTGAATACAAATTCTTCAGCGCCGATAAAATGCTTGAATTCCTGTAGAAAAAAAACTATCTTGGTGTTGTGTGTAACCTCTTATTCACCACAACGTAGTCTTCATCGGAACTAACAGTCTTTCCTCCCAATAACTCTTTGAGTTGTCGAAATTGGTGGAAAGTACTTGGAGCTAGGTCTGGCGAGTACGGGGATGTGGTACACACTGAAAGTCTTCGATGGTTTCAACCGTTACAAGCTCAGTATGGGGTCAAGCATTATTCATGCTGCAAAAGGACTCCTTTACTCAGAATTTCATGTTGTTTGGACTTGAATTGCGGGTTAAAGGTGATTCGTGTGAAGATCCGTATACCTATAACTGGTGACAGTTTTCCCTCTTGGGATGTAGCACTCTAAAACAACGCTTTGTTCATCCTAAAAGAGAGCCAACATAACCTTCCCTGCAGATAGCTGCCAGCGAAACTTATTTGATTATGTTGAGGAAGGATGGCGCCATTTCTTTTCACGTGACGCCCTCTTGTGTGTGAGTGTTTGTGTGTGTGTGTGTGTGTGTGTGTGTGCGCGCGCGTGTGTGCGTGCGTGTGTGTGTGTGTGCGTGTTTGTGTATGGGTAGGCGATGTGGTCAGTATCATGTCAACAACCTATAGTTGCTGACCATTTCAGGCTCGGCACCCGAGGTAGTGTTGTGACTGACGCTCGTCATCCGGCCCTGCTGTTCGCATCCGCATCGAAAAGGAGTTTTAAAATTGATCTGTGCTTAACAGATTCTCATTTTGAATAAAACATAAAATGATAAAACACATATGTCAATAGATCCAAACAATATAAATGAGCATCTGTGTGTTGACATAATAGTAACAAAAGCATAAGTCTCTGAGATCTATCTAATGCAACAAAGGATAATTACTAAAGTTGTGTTATCACTTCATTAATTTAAGTATGGTGTAATACATATGTTTTGCACACTGTATCAGGAACGTGTTCTCTTTTTATTCAGTGTCTTGGTCAAGTGAAGAAGTGAAGGGGTTAGTTAGTTTGTCGACAGATCATCCTCATTGCACATCGAACCATTCAGTCCATAAGCGTTCAGATCCCCTCCTCAGCAAATCCCGCAACGTGTAGCGGCTAACGACGCCAGTTCTGTGTTGGCTTATCAATCTTCTTATGCTTCCTGCGTAGTGTTCGTGTTTGGCCACCCCTCTTTTAATTTGCTGTTCTCGCACTCTGGCCATGGTTGTAGATTCACAACCATCACTTGGTTCTCGCAAGTCTTACTTCTCGTAGAGCATTCAGAATGTCAGCCTGGTCCATGGCGCGTCCGCCCTCCACAGTAGCCTTACCTGTACACCTGTCAGCCTGCTAAATTCATGCACACCCGCATGCCCTGGCACGAAAATGAAACTAATCTTTGCCAGCCGAGACCGCACCAGAGACAGCAACCATTCTCTTCGGATCCACCCTATCTCTGTACTCTTGATCATGCTCACTGAGTCGCTAAGGAAACATGCCCTAGTGAATGTTTGTGTCTCGAGCCATGTTATTGCTTTACTTACTGCCATGACTTCCATGGTCAGGCTACTTGTGGTCTCAGCAAAAGCACCAGAGTCCTCCTTCACAATTCTCCCTCCGGTCTGAACCGTGAAGGTCCATGAGCTTCTCACATGTCGGACGACCGACCCATCTGTGTAAATGACAGCATCACCGTCTAGCGAATTCTCGAAAATCACCGCTTGTACTTCCACCTCCACAGCAGCCGGATTTTCTTGTCTGCATTTTCTGTCTAGTTGGATGCAAACTGAAAAGGACGTGCAGAAATCTGTTGGCACTTGTACCCACTCCTCGCCAGTTTCTAAGTCCTGAAGTGAACACACCTGTTGAAGATTGTCTTCAGCTTGACCCATCCACGACCGTCCTCTTTTTAACCTGCTGCCTTTCACCTTCATAATTTAACTATGCTGTGGATGTTGTGTGTTTGCGTTAACTCTGAGATAGGCGCGTGCTCTGCAAACTTGTATTCCGTCTTCAATGGTTGGAAAATCAAGAAGGTAGCGCATCGCCCTGCATGCTGTATCTCTTGTACATCCAAGAATAATGCGCATAGCTTTATTCTGTATCCTTTCCATCCGTTCTATCTGCTTACGGCTGAGAGTCAGGATTGCCATCGCATACTCAAGAACAGACGTGACCAGCCTCTCGTATAGAAGACATAGATGGCGCTGCTCACAGTTTGCAGCCGCCATCACCCGCATCGCAGCCAAACCCCACTTGGCCTTTGTTATCACCTAGTCTATATGCTCATTATAAGCATGGTTTCGATCAAACCGTATCCCCAGGTAATTCATTGCCTACGTTCTTTCCACCGTCTCTGAACACAGCTTTACAGTTGGTGTTGGAGTGTTGACAATATGATTATTCGACGAGAACCAAGTCACTGTTGCCTTTGTTGGGTTGACCATTTCTCCAGCTTCAACACACCAAGTACTTATACGAATGAGTTCGGTTTGTAGTTCCACAGCAACCTGATCTCTATCATTACCCTGACGATACACTAAAACATCGTCGGCATATGACAATGTCCTACCAGGTCCAGCGATCTGCTCGCTGGTGATTCTCACAGTGTAGGCGTTGAATAGTACAGGAGATAAAAGTGATCCCTGTGGTAGGCCAGGATATATTGTTGTTGGTTCCGAAGTCAAACTGCCACATATATAAACTACTTTCCGTTGGAAGAGGGCTGCAGCGATCCAACTAAGGAGGAATGGACTTATTTTGAGTTAAAGAAGCTGAAGCATTAAAACAATCCAATGGTACTCTGTTGTCCGTGTCCTCACGATCCATCGCTGCAGCAAAGGTTTCAATGCCTGAGTGGAAACCTTCATAGACATCATGGGAAAAAACTGCTGTATTGGTCTAGGTTTCTCTTTTTGGACGGTACCCACCCAGGGTGGGTGGGAAAACACCTTGCCTCTCTAGCTGGCTTTATATTTTTCTGGCAATTAACTTCCCGGCTAGCAGCTTGCCTATTGTATTCTGCATGGTTATAACTCAATATCCCTGAATTTTTGTGTGGTCTTTGCCAGGCTTCGGCAAGGGAATCAGATAGCTGTGTAACCACTCCTCTTTGATGCTAGCACTCCCTATACTGTTGTTGTACATGTCTGCTAGTTTCTCTAGCTCGTTGTCGGTACACCTATTGATGTCGTCGTATCTTTTGCCATCAGGCCCTGGAGCGCTGTTCTTTGATCGTCAAAGCACAGCCTTGATTTCTTTCACTGTTACTGTGTCTTCATCCGAAGTGTTCTGGGCCTTGCACCTGTCTGAGGTGAGCTCCTTGGCAAGATTCCCATGTCTGTCTGATTGCTCTGCTCTAGATAGTGTTTAAAGAGGGCTTTGCCTTTGCCCACGTCAGTCCTCTGCCAGATGAGGTCAGCACCTTGGAAGTCAGACATGCTCTTATTCTTGACTACCCCACTCATGCTTGTATGTAGTCGCCAGAACAATTTCAGTGACTTGTCTGTGCTTACTCTTTGACACATCTCTACCCATTTTTCACTTTTAACCACCTTGACCAGGTTTTTAAAATAGCTTACTTTTGTGTGCATCTCTCTTTCTAAGTGCATGCAGGGGCTAGAGGATGGCCAGCTCTGTCATTCTTGGCATTTTGCCATCTCCTTACAGCACTACTTAACCACCCAAGCCTTCTCCACCTCGAAAGTCCATCAAGGTGGCTGCTCCCAGCTTTGTTTCCTGCCCTGAAGCTTTCTGTGCTTGTCACGTCTTATTTTACTCACCATATCTTGCCCTGTACTGTCATACTGGAAAGTCTTGACCATTAACTTGTGCTGCCTGGTTCTGCCTCTCTCCATCAATATGCTGCAAAGGTGGTGGTCGCTGCCGTGGTGTCCCAGGACACCCACCCCATCTACACACTGTAGTGAGTGAAGGAGAAACCAGCGCCAGATCAATAGCACTGTCCTCATCACCTGGACGGCTGACTGTCCTGGTGACACAGCCACTGTTGATGCAAACCAGGTCAATGGTTTCAAGTGCAGTCTCGAGTTCCTCCCCTGTGTGTGGGAGGACATGTTTCCACATGATCTGCCTTTAGCGTTGAAATCGCTGCAGAAAATAACGTTTCTCTCGTGACCTAATATGTCACTTAAGCACTGCCACTTCTAGGAATCCATACTCGCGTTGCGGGCATAAACATTAACCAACACGAATGGTAGACTGGATTGAAATCTTACCGCCTGCATTTGTATGTCGTCACTATCCCAACTAGACATGTCTAGCTCTGACGCCACCATGTTGACGCGAATGAGAATCACCACTCACAGATGTCGTCTGTTGTAGAAACATTTGAAGCCGCAATTCTGAGTAGCTGATCACCCAGTTTCGTCTTCTGGAGAGCTACAATGTCATTCCTGTAAACCAGGTTTTCTAGAATAGGGCCCCGTTGTTTTACGCTGGCGCACTTCCAATACAGAATTCGGATATTGTGAAGGGGTGGACAGCACATTTAACAAGACTGCAATGATGTTGTCTGAGAACTGAACTGTTTCACACAGTAGCAGCCCTATAAAACGATCTGTGAAGACCTGTGACGACCTCAGGTGCACGGTTCTGTTTATGACTCATAGTGGAAAAGACACATTGCAAACATTGGTGGCTGAATTAAACGAAAATCCACGATCGTCAGAGCTAGCAGCGATATGAGTACTTCCAATATGGCGGAAAGGCTGTTGAGCTGTTACATCATCTGAAGTGTTTTTACTTCTGGCTACGGATTGCTTACGCATTTTCCTCACACTGGACTATAAGTACATGTTTCAGTCGCCTCACTACTGAGTTATTGCATGGAGGCGATAATGTGATCTATGGATTTCATGTGGAATGCTTTTAACATCATTCCGCTAAGGTGTGTATTGTGAACTTAATATTCAGAAAAATTGCTACCGGACGGTTCCTTAACTAGCTGACTTTGACTTATACAGTAATGTGTGTGCAACTGTTGGTTTTCAAGTGAAGCTTCTATCGACGATGAACTGTAATTTTAGTGGTGGACTGTTGTGTTGACATTCTGGCAGCTACCTTATGCTTGTATGCATGTACGTGATGTTGGTTTGTCGGAACTGCAGTCTGTTCCACTATTCAGATGGGGCAGTGAAGAGCATATTTTGTTATATTCACTGGCACAGGAACGGAGCGTTACGAGGTAATCCTTTGCCATGAAGTTGGATCCATGACTAA
Organism: Cepaea hortensis; assembly: GCA_963921405.1. Taxonomy (NCBI): domain Eukaryota; kingdom Metazoa; phylum Mollusca; class Gastropoda; order Stylommatophora; family Helicidae; genus Cepaea; species Cepaea hortensis. Next base: position 102,550,170 of record OY992883.1, read on the forward strand.
ATAGCTATCAGGAATTCAAATCTAGTTCATTCATCAGGCAAATTAACAATGGTAACGTCAAGTACATCAATATGTGTGTAAAAGACGCGGGCACTGCATAGGACACAGACTGAGAAAACATGAGAATATTATACCTTGAAGGTCATTTGTCTGCAAAGTACAGATAAAACGAAATAGGGGGTACATAAAACCTCGTGGAAAATAGAATTAAAACTAGAGGTGAATAATATGGGGAGGGCACGAGCACAGATGCCTGAGATAGCAACAGATAGGACTGTCAGCGTCTTAATTCACAATCACACAGGCTCGTAGTAACCAACAGATGTGATAACAAACACTGTCACAGAATGATTGTACGTGACACCCGGCGAATACAATTATAACCACTTTATTCGCATTTCTCATTCGCCGCAAACATTACAGGCATCGTTTAACCATAACGGCGATGCCATTATACAATAAATATATACATTCAATGCATCAGTTCATAACTTACAACACTACGTCCCAGGCGCACAGTCTTCTATACTCAAACAGGCGTTCTCTCTAATATCGTCCACTCACACAAGCAATACGAGCACACATCTCCCATGTCTGTCCTCTACCACAGTCCGAGGCCGTCCGCCGTCTAACCGCAGTGAGTCCTCGTTGGTCGTGTTTCCTTACTGCGTGGACTCCGTGCGCGACGCGTGCCACGACTGACTGTTCTCGTCACTGCGTAGTTAATGCCGCTCACAGGCGTACCTCGCCGTAATTGCCAGGCGTCGATGATGAAGACACGGCAGATCTGGTGGGGAGATTCTGACATTCTCCCGCCACCCTCTCTAATGAAAGGAGTATCCTTTCATTGTTGGCTATATACATTTGGGTTTATTTATTAAACTTGTCAGAATCGACCCATGGTTTGTCATCTGACGTGACAATTTGGTTTTTATTGAAATATTATGGGTAATTGTATGATATATACACCCGTCTGTCAATGATGCTATCAAGCCACACTACTCAAGTACAATCCACTACTTGGATTTTTACGTAGGTTGTACATAGACACAGCCAGTCCGGTAGCTATCAGCGATTTATGCTATCTTCCAAACCACGCAACCACCTCACGACAAATGAAAAAATCAGAAAAATAGACATGTCAGGCCGCGAGTAATCTCCCTCCTAAGACGACTCCAACATTCGACCCCAACCCAATATGGTCAGAAAGTCTAATGAATGTCCACAACTTCTGTAATTATATTCCACGCACAGTTGATGTCATCTTGCGATGTGTTGCCATTCTGGCAACATGAGGAAGTTTTTTTTTAAAAATATCTATTACATATTACCAGTAATTCAAATTGTTTCCCTTAGATGTAATGGTGAAACAACACAAAACTCTATGGGCGATAATTTTCACAATCTTTCAAAGAAAATAAATTACATTGGTAACTCAAGTTCTAAGCGTCACAGTTTGATGCTTATTGTCAATAGTGAACCAAATGGTACTATTGAGAACAAGTTGATCAATCTATGATTCTCAGATTACAAAAATCAAAAATCCTTTCATACAATTGGTATATACAAATTTAATATCACAAAGTTTATGTAAAACGTCAATTCTTTGTGAGAATTATTATATAGTCTGATAATTTCTAAATTTTAGCTAGTTAATTCCAAAACTACCGAAAGTACACAGCTGGCTTGTAACTGACACAATGTTCTTTCGTCACGTTGTTGTGTAGACGAATGGATTAAACAGTTTACAAGTACGGCTGCTGGATAAAATGCTATTTCGAAGCATGGATTAAAGCGTTCTGTTGAATTCAGCTGTCGTTGTTCCTTTCGCACAGTTTAAAACGTCTGAACACTCTGCTAAGCTTATATCAACAGTATTCATAAGCGCAGATACTACAGATGATCAAACAGATGAATTCAGGTAGGCTTGGTAATCTCTCGTAGCACTGTTCGTCTAAATGTTCGTCAGTGTTTAAAATACTATTACCTTTCGTTCTCATAACACACAAATATTCGTCACATTTACCTTAATAAAATATAATATATGTGCATGGGGACATTGTCCCTATCACAACTATATTTCACAACGTTTCTAAGATATATTCAATATTATTTCGCTGTGTTACTGAGCGCTATAAAGAATTGCGGATAATCACTGCGTTACTGTGTGCGCTCAGGCAAAAGTAGGCTGTCGGACGTGTCATGCGGACATCTCGAAAGAAGGTCGGCAATCGTATTTTAAGTACCGCTCATATGCCTTACTTCAAAACTGAAGTCTTGGAGTAATAGCGACCACCTTGCTATCATGTGGTTCGTCGGAGTACCAGTAGTGATGATTGTCAATGGATTGTTGTCCGTCTCCACTACAAAGTGTTTTCCTAACAAAAATCTAGATAATTTTCTCACTGCATAAACCAGAGCGAGGGCCTCAGGAGTCGACCAATTTTTTTCTCTTGGTTTGAGCTTGCGACTCACGTAATATATTGGGTGAAGGATTGCCTCATGGCTTTGTAATAACACGGCCCCGATAGCTATGGAGCTCGCGTCGGTTCTCAATCTGAAAATAGTGTCCAAATTTGGCAATTTGAGTATAGGATTACTAGAAAAATATGATTACACTTTTGTGAATGCTGGTCTCAGGCATTCGCTGTTTACAATTTTGTTCGGTTTATCTTTGGTTAGTAAGTTTGTAAAACACTCTGTCAAAGTAGCAAAATTTGGAATAAATTGTCTATAATAATTGAGTAAACGTAGGACACTTCATATTTCCTTCTTTGTTGTCGGAAGCGACAATTTTAGAATCCTTGAAACAATATTGTCGTCAGTAGTGACAAAGCCGTTGCAAATTTTATAGCCCAAAAAAAGTAATTTCCTGGAAGGCTATGTCAACCTTTGATGGTTTCACTCTTAGGCCGTGGTGTCTGATGCGTTCAAATGTCTGTTGTAAAGTCGTTAAGTGGTCTGTCAAGGTCTTAGTATGTACGCAGATGTCGTCCATGTAAGAAAGTATATTCGGGATGTCTGTCAGTAATAGCCTGGATGGTTGGAGAAGATAGTACTGTAGTCTTGTAAGAGTTGTCTGCAATTGTCGGTCTCTGTCTGAGAAAGATTAGGATTTACTTTGATGTCCTGTAGAGTGTCAGACGTATCAAGTGATGGTACCGGTATTTCGTCTGTATCGTCAGCGTCTGTGTGGTCCACTATCGTTGTGCTTGCTGCAGTCTCGTCTTAGTCTTCGTCTCTGTTGTAGTACGGTTTTAACATGTTAATGTGGAATATCTTGTGTTTGTTGTTTACTGCGATTTCGTAGTCCACTGTCGAGATTTGTCTCAGTACTTTAAATGGTCCTTGCCATGAGTCCGTCAGTAGGTGTCTGTCACTTGGCAAAAGTAGTAGGACGTCTTGTCCAGGTGTCGGTGTTATTGTCCTATTTCCTCTATTTGCATATTGTCTGTAAATAGCACCAGATTGTTTCAACGATTCTTTCGCGAATATGCAAGATTTCATAATTCTATCTCGCAATGATGTCACATGTTCATATGATGACAATGGTTTATGTTCATTTACAGTTTCAGTTAACATAGTGTGATAAATAGCTAATGGGCCGAGTGGTTTTGCTCTATAAACTAGTTCAATGGTGATAAACCTGTACTGGAATGAGGTAATTCTCGATACGCGAAAAGTATGGCAGGTAGATAAGTGTCCCAGTCCTCTGGGTGTTCCTGAGTAACTTTAGCCAACATATGTTTGAGGTCACCGTTCATTTTCTCTACAATACCAGTCGAATGAGGGTGATATGGGCTATTAAATCACTGCTTTACACCTAACATCATATTAAAGGCCTGAGTGGCTGCAGCAATGAACTGACTTCCCCTATGTGACAGAATGGTATCAGGAAACCCTATTCTTGAAAAAATGTGGAAGAAAACTCCCATTACTTCTTTAGACGTTATATTTTTGAGTGGAATTGCCTCAGCCATCTAGTGCATAGATCAATGACAGTTAGAATAAACTTATTACCTCTTGATGTAATATGGTTTAAAGGACCTACGATATCTACCGAGATCTTTTCAAAAGGTCTACTTGCCAGATCTGTTATCTGTAGTTCTGCTTGAGGGTGTTTCCCCTTTTTTTACAAGCTTCTGGCAGATGTCACACGATCTGCAGTATTGTTTGGTGTCACTGCAGAATCTAGGCCAGTAGAACTGGGTTAGTAATCTTGCTCTTGTTTTAGAATAGGCCATAAGCCCTGCAAATTGAATGTCATGTGCTAGTTGCAATGCTTTTTTGCGGTGTTTGGTTGGTAACACCGTTTGCGCAGTGTTGTTGGCATCTTTGGTGTAATATCATGTAAGGATGCCACATTTGAGGTCAAAGTGCCATCTAGCATTCTTTTGTATTCTTGGCTTTTGGCCTACCAAATTGAAATATTTGTGCAAAGATATATCAGTAATTGGGCTTTTATGAAATTTTCTCTCATGGTATTGAGAGGCAGTATGACTGTGCTTAACATTTCTAAAGCCTCAGTTTTGGTTAATTTGATCCTGCACTTTTGCAGCAGATCCGGTTACTGCATTTGAAACCTTAGAATTATAACAAGGTGTTACTACATTTTCAAAAATACATTCATGAGGTGATGTTAATACATTTGCAACCATACATTCATGAGAAGATGTTACTGCATTTGCGACATTACATTCATGAGAAGATGTTACTGCATTTGCAACAATACATTCGTGAGAAGATATTACTGCATTTGCAACAATACAATCGGCAGAAGAGGTTACACAATCATGTGGGATGTCATTCACTTCAGGCAAGTTACCCACAATTATGTCACAACATGGGTTAGACATTTAACCTTGCCTGTGAGGAATGGGGTGTCAATATATGCCCATGCAAGTGGGTATTTCTCGATGTTACCTGAGAAAGGTCTGCATGTAACATGTTTGCCGGTATAGTCTGCAGGTAAGATAAAGTATCTCTTTAAACCAATAAGAGTGCACCCGCTGTCACGTAAAACTGTGGCTGCTTTGCCATTTACATAACCTTGATGGATGTTAAGTTTACCTTTAGAATCTATTACCAAATTAGCTTCTTCATTGGCAATAGGTATTGAGTGGCCGCATGTTAACAAACCATCTCCATGAAAACGATTGCAGGTGGTGCATTTTTCCAGATGGAAAACATCAATGGCCTCTGCTGCATTGACTGGATGATTCTCTACTTGTTCCTCATCAGAGGAAGAGCTATCGAACATGGCTGCATTAGCCTTTCTGGTCATTTGTTTACCTTTACAAACATGGCGCCAATGGCCGTACGCCTTACAAAGGAAATATTTGGTTAATCGTTTGTAGCTCTTTCTCTCTTTGTCTTGCTTATCTATACATTTTTGCAAGTATGTGAGGTATCCTGGGTGTTTATCGCACATATCATTTTCATTATGTTTAAGATTGCAATATCTGCAGTGATAGTTCTTATTTACAGATTGCCTAAAGGGTTTCTGTTTATTGTAGGTACCTGACTTTGTTCTATCATAGGTAGCGGCTGCTACGAACTCTGTATCATTTAGTACACTAGTGAAACAATTCTTGTTGGCCCTAAAATAAGCCTAACCCCGTTTTTCTATTTGTTGCACACTCTCACACTCACATTCTTGCAGAAATTTAGAAAATGGTGGTGATAGAGATGAGATGATCATATCTCTAAAATCAAATCTTTTAACTTGTTAAAGTTGTTATTAACTTTAGCTGATGGCAACCATTTACTGAACACACACATCCTGCACTACTGAAACGTAGTCAGAGAACGTTTGTGTAGGTTTTGGAGCTAGTTTACTTAACTGTTCTCTGTAGCCTGCTTCATCTAACAGGAAGTGTGACATAATTTTGGCCTTTATATACTGATAGTCTTTCCTGAGATCTTTGGGAATGGTCTCTATGACTTTGAGAGGTTCCCCTGAAAGACTTCTCATGTAAATAATATTCCATTCTGTCTCTGGGATCTGATAATGCTCCATTTTCGTTTCAAAATTTTGGGTGAAGGCTGTAATGCAGTCGCCCGTAATGAAATTTTTAACGATCCCTTGGTACTTTTTATATTGATTTTCTTTTTCTTGCCTTTCTAATATCTTAGATTCCTTATCTGCTGATGTTTCGGCCTCTAGCTGTTTAATTTTCAGCTGCATCTCAAGTTCTTCCCTTCTGCTTTGGGCAGAGATCTCAGCTTTTCTTATCTCAGCATCTGTTTCTGCTTGTTTGGTTTTGGCCGCTAACTCTGATTGTTTTATAGCAGCTTCTGATTCTGCTTTCCTAGCCTCTAATTCTGCCATTTTCAGCTCCCTCTCAGCAGCTCTGTCTTCCCGTTCTTTGGCTTTCTCCTGTAATTGGACATACTTTGCATATTTTGCATCACTCCACTTTGTTAACTCTTCACCCGTTAACTTCAATTTCAATCCGGATTTAATGAAATCGTTCAATGTAGACATGATAACTTAATCTAGTTACAGTGAATGTACAGAAAAATAATTATCTGGTGTTAGTAAATACAATGGGTATGTACAATAATTATATGAAATTTACAGCTAATGCCTGGACTCACACAAAAGTATATAACAAAAAGAATACTCAAGTGACTTTGGAGCTCTGGAGTATGTTGAAACACTGTACCAGAGAATGGCTGCTTGATCTTTTACAGCCAGAAAAATTGATCTTAGCCGATTACACTTTCGGATGAAACAAAAACCTGTTGCTTTTTGAAAGAGACAATATTAGAATCTGTATGTTTGTGCGGTGTATGCGTTGCCAGCTAAGTTTTGTAGGTTTGTATGCTGTCGAGTATATTTTTTAGTCGTTATGTCGTCCGTTCAACTTTCACTTTCAATTTCACTTCTCTACCAAAACTTTCTTGCTCTCGAAAACTTTTCACGCTATTTCGTTCATCTTTAACATATTATTGGTTACCACCCTGACACGATCTTTCCGTTTACACTCTCTCTATCTTAACATGTTTAACAATCCGATGATGCACACCCACATTCACACCTTTTTTATATCTGGTTCACAAAAATGGATGATGCACTCACGTTCACGCCTTTTCTCTAAGTCGTTCAAAGCCAGACGATGCACCCACGTTCACACCTGTCAGCATCTTAATTCACAATCACACAGGCTCGTAGTAACCAACAGATGTGATAACAAACACTGTCACAGAATGACTGTACGTGACACCCGGCGAATACAATTATAACCACTTTATTCGCACTTCTCACTCGCCGCAAACATTACAGGCATCGCTTAACCATAACGGCAATGCCACTATACAATAAATATATACATTCAATGCATCAGTTCATAACTTTCGTCCCAGGCGCACAGTCTTCTATACTCAAACAGGCGTTCTGTCTAATAGCGTCCACTCACACAAGCAATACAAGCACACATCTCCCATGTCTGTCCTCAACCACAGTGCGAGGCCGTCCGCCTTCTAACCGCAGTGAGTCCTCGTTGGTCGTGTTTCCTTACTGCGTGGACTCCGTGCGCCACGCGTGCCACAACTGACCGTTCTCGTCACTGCGTAATTAATGCCGCTCACAGGCGTACCTGGCCGTAATTTCCAGGCGTCGATGATGAAGACACGGCAGATCTGGTGGGGAGATTCTGACAAGGACAGCTTGCATTGAGTTGGTTATGGACCTATGCTCAAATGTAAGAGAAAGGAGGAAAAAAATAAAGACGAAATGATAAGTAGTAGTGCTAAACTCAATCAATGCAGATATAACAAATGGAAACAGAAAAAAAAAAAAAAAACTCAAAGTGCTGTCTGTTCTCGCAACAGATTAATCTACTGTGTACGATATGCTTGTATCTACTAAGTATAAAAATAAATCCATGCATCTAAGTTCTAAAAAATGTCCCAGGTTAAGAAGTGGAATCAGATGGTGTACACACATAGTTGGTACTGATATCTCTATGAGAGGTGACCATGCTTAGCATCTGATAATTAAGTGTAGCTCTAATATATAATGTAGTATAGATTTAAGTACACACATTTAATAATCTCGTCCACAAGTCATAGATGCCAGCATATTTAGGGATATATGTTGGATAAACAGACTACATGTATCAAGAATAATCTGTATAACATTGACGGTACATCTGTTGATCTTTCGGCCGTGTATCGGCAGTATGTGATAATTATGAATACAGTATTCTGTACTGAGCCAAGCCATTTTGTCTCAATATATATCCTCTTATACGTGGGCACAGCTGGACATAAACCACGCAACTGTGTCAATCGTGCCTCCATTTTCCACACTGTAGTATTCAAGTAATAACAGCGACATGGCCACTGCTCACTCATTATATTTTATTTTTCGTCTGTCCGAAGAAATTAACAAGTTAGAAAGTTTACAATTTTGTGTTAAATGACAGGAGTGAGTGTCCACGCAATCAGACCAGAGTATTTTTACTTAAAATTGTCGTTTTATCCTTTATGTCCACATTTTTAGCGTATTCTGATATACTTCAGGAATAAATTATGTAACCGCGTCACAGGTATCAAAGTGCGGAATAATCACTAACAGACATACATTCCTGATGCAGAGTTCTAGCTATCACCACAGACTCCGCCATATTGGTTCCCCATTGGTATCTTCCTGTCTGTTACTTTAAACCTGGAAATGTCTTAAGTCGCCAGTTTCAACTTCTGCCGGCGATTATCTGTCAGTGTTATTGCATTACGACATCCCCGACACTACGCATATGTGATGATAAAGAAAACGAGGCAATCCGCCATGTCGGTGTAACAATGATCTGCCACGTAAGTTACACAGATGATCAATTATATGAGTCTAATACTGTAACAAAGTCGACATATCACTGATCTAATCGATATTCGACATATCACTGATTTAATCGATATTCGACATATCACTGATCTAATCTATATTCGACATATCACTGATCTAATCTATATTCGACATATCACTGATGTAATCTATATAAAGTAAGTTTTGCAGCGATATTAGTCTAGTCCCTCTGATCGCGGGGTAGGCGGTTCAACCCCTGCCCCGTTATTAACTTTGGCTTAAACGTTGACTTCTCATTTAGAATGCAACGGCAAGCTACTGAACGTTAAATGTTTCGCATATCCTTTACAGGACATCGCTGTCAACTGCAGCATCTTTCAGCTGATTGTTGATTTCTTGGCAAGATTACGCTCAGTAGTTTACCATTGCTTTCTGAGCGGCCGGCTCATTATCCCGCAAGTCACGAGCGCGGGTCGAACCGCTTCCAATTCTCGCCTCGCTGCGAGACCCTGCGTGGATAAACGGGATTACGGAGAAAGTTGTGTAACCCCTCGGCCAGAGAGACAGTCGAACGTTAATTAGCCTTGAAAATTAACCGGGGTTTAACGAAACGTTCTGCTAAGGACGTGTACCATATGTTTTATAGGGGGCCTGAGTACTTCCAATATGGTGTACCATATGTTGTATAGGGGGCCTGAGTGGTCTAGATGCATGGTGTCCGCCTCGAGTGCTGGAGGTCTCAGGTTCAAGCCCCTGTGAGGGCCGGGATTTTTTCACATGGACTTCTAGTAACAAAATTTCCCCCGGTCTCTGGGTAGTGAGATCGGACGCTCGTGTGTATTGTTGCGCCCGAAGAAAATTCCTTGGCAGTTGGAAATCAATAACGAGTAGCCTAACGGCGCTGCCCGCGCAAAATTTTGAGGTAAAAATCTACCTAGAGTATTTCAGGATCCTCGTCGATGACGAACGGAGTTCGTGCACTGAGCTGAGATTCTCCGGACTCAGGCCTGAGTTACGAGTAGAACGGAGCACTTTTGGGTTATACCCGTGTTTCGTGATGTTGATCCGTCGACTAAACAAAACTAAACTAAATGTTTTAATATCCTAGTCAGACGGTTTGTGTTTTATTTCTTCTAGCACGCCTTGGATGTTATTTCTTGCTTCAGATAAATGGCTAACTTGTTTGTACGCGTTAAGTGGAACGTTATTTCATACCTGGAGTATACACATCGAGTTTAGAAATAATGACATATAATTTAATATTATTATTATATGTGTATTCGTCTGTAAAACACAGCTAATTCAACAATATTGATTCTAAGAACAGACTAAAAGTTGGTCAAGCTACAATTTGCTCCATTGGCTATAATTCTCAAATCTATCAATGAGAAAACATTTCAGTTAATACGAGAAATGCAATGCATTAGTGCACTTTGCAGTTTACGTGGTGTTTGACAACAAGATGATAATTGCCATAATGGCTTTTCGCTTGTGTTATTCCCCGTACAAATGATTTTAACAGAAATATACTTCCGTAACTTTTATCTATAATTGTGTAAAAAATATCCATTATATTTATCTTTACCATATCTTCTTAAGTCGTAGATTTCAAAATGTATATACATTTGTATGTTGTGCAAGATAATATAACATGGGAAAACGGAGAAAGCATGATGAAAATAAGATGACAAAACGAATGATCGTCGCTTCAAAGCCAAATTTAGAATTACAAGAAGCATGGAACGTTGTTGCGCACTCTTGTCTCATCGATAGTGTATCATGATTACGTAGATCTGGTAGATAATCTTGGTATTTTGTTGTAACCCTGATTGTACTCAGAGTCAGCTGTAGATGCTTAAAACACACCAAACCAAAAGCGTGAAGTTAAGTGTGCAACGCCACAGCCTGGCACCTTGCCATCTTGACAGACGATAGTTTGTAAAATGGAGTTATACCCCTGCAAAACATCAACGCCTAGGCTGCATTTACAAATGATGTGGTGCCCATTCAGCATGATCCCTCTCTCGGCCTGCCTAGTTTACCCCAGAAGAATGTTAACACCAATACGTCACAAACAAGAGAAGCTGGAGAAACTGTCGAATCAGGAAGCCAATGCTCTAACTTTCCGCCAGTCGTAGCTTCGATCATAGACCAGTTGCCGACCAAGGCTTAGGGTCTGGTCTGCCCTGCCATTTAGCCTGTAGTTTGCATTTCTTCGCACTAGGGTAAGGCGTGTACTCTCCGAATTGTGCTCCTCCGCCCGAAGCCGTTGGCTCGGTGTTGGGTGTTTTGTTTGGTAAGCTCCGCGCAACATTCAGCGTTAACAGAAAGCTAGATATCTATCTTAGATATCTATCTAAGACCTGACACAATCTACATAATACCATTAGTCTGGTGCTTCTGGTAATTCCGGTGAGACTTGGCACGACATAAAGAGTTGGATCAAAAATGAAACTGAATTCAAATTGAGACAGTGTCAGAACTAAGAGTTGACTGACAATAATCAATCTTGCATTCTTGTCATTAATTGCTGTGTGCGTTTATATCAGTATGGCATGTTAGGCTTGTTATATGCCTCTCCCGTACATAGCACAACAGTGATAACGAACATAAATTATAATAATGGTACTTCGTCATATACATATTGTTAACATTCTATAACGTCGGCTAAATCTAACAGTGGTCCGCACGACTTGACAAAATGAATATGTGAAACAAAATGAACATGTAATAGCATTGTTTTAAGTACTAAAAAGTAAAAATCCCCTTTTCACACCAAGACACTATTGCGTATATGGTGGTAGCCGCATACCCTTAGATCAATAGACACCCCATGAGAGATGTGGTCAGTATATTGCCATCCAACATCAGCATCTTTCAGCCTTTACTTCTCAGGACATTTTCTCCTAAATATTTTAGGCTGGATTTACCTAGGAGCCCATTTCTGTGGAAAATAGCCATCCTCGAAAGGGATGTGCATTCATGGTCGCCAGGCCAACAGTAAATGTAAGTATCACGCTAAAAAAGCATAGCGACCATGCCAACGTAGTACTATGGGCTCATTCAAATAACATTGACATCTTGTCACGACACATGAATGCAGACAGTAGAATAAGCACAAGACTCTGTCGTCCTTGCGGTCAACACTTGTTTATTGTGGATCTATACAACAGCATGTAAGCAACCACGAACATCTCTGGTTCAGTCTGGAGGAGGGCAGAGAACGTCCTATTAATTCGTGTGATTGTCGACATAAATTGTAATTTAGTACCACGTGCTAACGACAATCGTTACAAGCGAGCAGATTATTCAAAAGTCTCACACCAAAAAGTTACTTTAATTCTTATCCAAACTTACGTCCCCGCTGTGGACGACTGGCCATTTGTTCGCCAACAGGGCCACCCAGTTGACTGCCATAACTTTGCTCGAGTGGTTTCAAAGGCATCTCGAATCTTTAATTACTAGCTTCAGCTTGATGTAGCATAGCTATCTCAACTTCGGGGCATACTTTCTGCAACGTCTTCACTGTTTGATACGACAGAAAACATCTTCACATCCTTCCAGATTGCTGCCGCTGGCCTGACTAGAATCTTCGTTCCCGTGACGCCAGTTCTTCTTTTCCGTCAGGTAGTCTCGAGTAGTTTCCCCTTTTCTCGTGATTCATCATCACTATCCGGCTCAACACGTTTTTTCTTGGGGATTTTCGATCTAATGTTCTTAACTGTATTCTCGCTTAATCTTGTCAATTGTTCCTTGTACTGTACACATTTTATTCGTGCTTAGCACTGGTACCGTAAACCCGCTGTTTGCTACATGGCAGCCCAGAAAAAGACTAAAATAATACAATCCCATAGAAGCTGCCTCGTTGCAGAAAGTATCATAGTAAATGGTTCTTTGTTACGAGAAAAGCCTCACACACATGACAAAGAAACAACACGTTGCATGAAATGTAAAAAAACCGCCACATTCGCAGCGATGATAAATAGTAACAAAAGCTAATACGGAGAAGCAAATATAAATCACCATTTTTGCATCTCATAAAACAGAAAAAATTGAAAAAAAAGAAAGATAAGAAACTAAAGCCATGTACGTATTTCTGTTTGCTATGGAGTTACTCGAAGACACCCAGGTAGATTCAACTGAAAACGCAAGTATAAAAATACCTTCTGTGAAAGAACTGATTAGTAAAGACAACATACATATTATACAAGTTGTAAACAACGTAATTCTATGCACTTTAGTTAGCGTATTTGGAATCGCAACCAACGCCATCAACTTAGTGGTGTTTCTAAAACAAGGTCTGGATACGACCATCAACATCAGCTTCTTCGCCCTGGCCATATCCGATTTGTGTAGCTTAATTCACCAGCTGTGGATCAGTATCTGTGGCAACCCACTGTTTCAGAAAGCTGACATCCTCATAGCTCCTTTAGAGATTAGGTACATATCAGGAATACCACGATTGAATTTTGCAAGAATCACTTTCCTAGTAACTGTGTACATTACCGTGGAGAGATGCCTGTGTGTAGTTTTCCCTCTAAAAATCAAACAGTTGATCACTCCCCGACGAACCGCCATGATCATCTGTGCTATATTCATCCTACCAACATGCCTCTCAATCCCGTTGTACTTTACAAATAAAATTGAGTGGACATTTTACCCGGAACTGAATAAAACTCTTCTAGGATACGTAATTGCAGAAAACAGAACGATAGATCGTGTCGTATATATAATAACGACAATACTTGGAATCATTATTTTCGTGGCTGTAGTTGTTCTTACTGCAGTTTTAACTGGCAAACTCCAACAGAAGAACAACTGGCGAAACATGACCAAGACACAAGAATTGTCTGTATCACGCAGAGACAGGAAACTTATGAACTTAGTTGTTTTAATTGCTGGGATATTAATAGCTTCCTACACACCGAGTATTTTATTGTTAATGGCATCTTTCTTTGAACCTGGCCTGCATCCTGCAGGAAGGTACTCAGATCTCTTGAATGCTTTATTGTCGTTTGTGTTCGTGTTCGAAACAATTAATTCTAGTGTTAATATTTTTCTGTACTTTAAAATGAGTTCTAAGTATAGAGAGACGTTCGGCATGTTGTTTCTCACATGTTACCACGTCAGAGGTAAACGACATTCTGACACACTGAGATTCATCAAGCAAATCCCGACAAAGTAACGTAAATACGAGGTAACCTCAAATGAAAACTTTAAAGGTGTGATATCAATTACTATAAATAGACCATTGTCTTGGAACCTGGCAGTATGTTTGCTAAGGATGTCAAGAGTGTGTGTACAGCACGTGAAATCACGGTGTAGACAAAAACCGTTACGTCATAAGGACAGTTCGAATTTGACCGTCTCACTTTTGACATACACCAAAGAGGAGCGGTGTTGTGTTATCCGTGTTTTTATCAGTGAAGGGTTGAAACCTATAGAAATTCATTGGCGAATAAAAGTCCAGTATGGTTATGCATGTCTGTCAGTCCAGCAAATGTATGTTTGGAGTAGGAAGTTTCACAACGGCGCGACTTCTGTGACAGATATTTCGATCCGATGAGGAGGTACAGTACACGTGACCAAGATAATTTAGTTCTACAAGAATCCAAAGACAGAATACATGAACAATACAAGAATCCAATAGTATCCCTGCGCTATACAGGCAGTACATTGATGGTGGTTTTGGCGTCACTAATATGCTATTAAAAAATCTAGAAAAATTCAAAGACTTCTTTTCAAATTTTCATCCTACTATCAATTTCACTACCCATATTTATGTCTTCCGTCAAGTTCTTAGACCTTACGGTTTCCATAAGACCGCATGGTCTCACTTCGACGGTCTACTATAAACCGACCGATTCCTACGCCTTTCTACTCTATACTCTGCTTATATACTCTGCTTGAGTCAGGTCTTAGTCAGATATGACTGAGCTACCGTATGACAGTAGACGGTACTACCTGCTTTCTGTCAGCGCCGAATGTTGGGCGGCGCTTACCAAACCCGACACCCCACATTGTGCCAACGGCTTCGGGCGGAAGAGCGCAATAGGGAGGGTACTAGCCTTATCCTGGTGCGAGGAAATGCTACCCAAAGACAAAATAAGTCATGGCAGGGCAGACCAGGCCCTAAGCCTTGGTTGGCAGCTGATCTAGGATCGAAGCTCCGACAGGCGGACAGTTAGAGCATTGCTTTGCTGATCCGGCAGGTTCTGCAGCTTGTCTTGTTCCAGATTATAGGTGTCAACTTTCCTATGGAGTGAACTAGGCAGGCCGAGAGAGGGATCATGCTGCATGGGCAACACATGTTTTCTTTATTTCAGCCCAGGCTTTGTGCTATGGAGAGGCAATAACTCCATCCCTGGTCTTAACCGGTCTCGGAATCAAAGTGAGAGGCAACTGTTACGGGTTATAAGTCCTTGTCAGTTGGCGTAGACATGGGGCGCCACGCGTTGCCTCTGACGGTGGGAGACACCTACAGGTGTCACTGATCAGCTACCGCCCGCCTCAAGCTGGGCAGCCCCAGCCAATTGGATGCCTATCCGCCACAGCCTGCCTGCTTCAATGGGTGCTTGGGGCTAGGACAAAATCTATATCGCAGGCTGTAAAATCAATGTACCAGGTACTAATAAAAAGAATAGAAACCTCAAGCTATGGCTTGCAACCTGGAACGTGAGAACCATGTGTCCAGGATTTTCCACTGACTTGACAAATATTGACGATGTGAGAAAAACGGCTGTGATTGATGCTGAACTCAATCGTCTTAACATTTATATAGCTTGCCTGCAGGAGATTCGCCTCGCTGAGGAAGGGTCACTCAGGGAAAACAATTACACCTTTTTTTGGAAGGGAAGAGGGCAGGCAGAAAAAAGGCAACATGGTGTGGGATTTGCTGTGAAGAATTCGCTACTGGGAATGATTGATATCCCAGCTGGAGGTAATGAAAGATTATTATCACTGCGCTTGGCAACCTCTTGTGGATTTGCCACCATTCTCACTGCATATGCACCGACACTCGCTTCCTCTGATGATGTGAAGGATACGTTCTATGAGCAGCTAGACTCTGCGATCAAGGCAGTTCCAAAATCCGACTACATTTATATGCTCGGTGATTTAAATGCTCGTGTGGTCAAGGACTCGAGTTCATGGCCAGTGTGCCTTGGAAAATACAACATCGGTCGCATGAATGATAATGGGCAAAGGCTGCTGGAGCATTGCACTAGAAATGACCTATGTATTACAAACTCCTTTTTTAAAACAAAAGAGATGCATAAGGTCATATGGAAACATCCAAGATCCAGCCATTGGCATCAGCTGGACTTCATTTTCACACGGAAACAACATCTGAACCATACATCATTAACTCGAAGTTACCACAGTGCTGACTGTGATATAAATCATTCTTTGGTTGTTGCAAGGGTTAGACTGAGACCAAAGAGAATCTACACAGCTAAACACAAGTCTAGCCCCAGGATTAATATTACTAACACTCACGATCCTGGAAAGTGCTTTGAATTTCAACAGCAACTTGAAGACGCTTTCAATGATACATCAGAAAATTGTATAGTAAATGATAAATGGAGTAAACTTAAGGAAACTATTTATAAAACAGCGGTAGGGGTTTACGGCACTGTGGATCATAAGAGGCAGGACTGGTTTGCGGAAAACAGCCAGATACTGCAGCCCTTGATTGATAAAAAGAAGATAGCTCTCTTAAGAAACAAGGAAAGACCAACGCGTAACACTCTGAGTGAGCTGAAGCAAGCGAGGAAGGATGTACAAAAGGCTGCCAGTGTCACAAAATAAAACACCGCGTTTGACCAGCTGATTACTATAAGAGGATTTCTGATTAAACGGACTATCTGCAAAGCGACAATTGTTTCAACTAATACAGAGAAAACATTCATGGTTGTGGCTGCACGTGTTCACAAACAGGTCGCGCATAAATAACAGCTGTACTTGTACATCTGGTCAGCAAACATAGGAACATTCGGAAGTGAGATGAATGCATACATCGCTTTGACAGTTTATCAACAGTCAGAGACAACCGGAATTGCCAGCTAGGGACAGGAAACAGTCCGTCTGTCAATTAGAGTTTCCCGACATCAAACAGAAATGGCAGCGGTGATTGTCACCAGTCGACAGAAGATTGACGGCTTGTTATTGGCAACTGTTGTTGGGAGTATACAGGAACTCGCTGGCTTGTTTTGGGAATCTAAACAACTGATGACAACTCTGACATTGATGGAGCCAGGGAAAATAGATTCTTGACAATGGATGATATGCCCAAATAACACCTGCAGGACATCAACCATGTCACGTGACCAGTTTTAGGGGTTTGTCAGAAAACCATGATTGGAGAGGAGTTGAACTCAAACCTTGGATTTTAGCGGACGTGCTTCGGCACTGCGGTTCTGATTGGAATAATGTCTACCGTGTGCTTATTAGTGGATTTTATGGTTCACGTGCCTGTCATGGCAATTTGTAGATGTGATTTGTTAGACTGCAGTGTTGCCTAAGGTAGTATACTATGTAATTAGTCCTAATTAATTTAGGCGGTAGCATGGTGAAAACTAGTTAGAGTAGTGAAGTGATATTGGCTCTGTTAGGGTGAATAGAATACTGAGGTTGCCCTCTGTTTAGTGGTCTTTCCTTATCATAGCCTGATTCGGACGTAGGTGAGAAGCTATAAGGCTCTCTGACAGAGTAGTTAGCTGTAAAATAACAGAGCAGGGTAATAAGCTTACACCCAGCCGGTAGGATCAGTGACTAGTGCTCTCACATGATGTGTTGGTTTTCCCACAGGTTCCCCACCAGTTACTAGGAAACTCAACACTGGTTTTGCAGAAGTGCACTCCAAGTGGACGAACTCCAGTTGGACTCTAAAATGATTCTTACGGAAAAGGAATAACGTCCGAGAAGAAAGATGGTATATGGTTACGCTGGACTCATACTCAGAAGGGTTCACCATGGCATGGCCCAGAAGAGCCAGCCAATATAACGACTCCTGCGTGGTATGGTTCACATAGGATGGGTGATGATTGTTGATATATCACACATCAGACAAACATTGTTTAAGGAACGAGAACATTAACGGATAAGTCACATCGTGTGCTAGATTCCAGTGTAATATTACATATGACATATACTTGAACCTATATGAACACTAGTTAGGATCAAGTGTAGAAACATTAACAGTGAAACCTAAATACACTACAAAGGATTTGTGCATTCTTTAGGACCGATAGGAACTTACAAAGTTAGTTGGCAACCAGTCCGTAATCAATCTGTACTTACAAACAGTATCTATTTCGGATGATCATGAAGATGGATTACCAGGTGGCTACCGATGACAGTCAGTATCCGGCAAGAGGGTTTCGACACTGGGTGAGGTGCACTGGTTATGATTTAATGTGCTGTGGTGTGCCCTTGCAATGAAGAAATGACTTTGCTATTATCTGAAAGTCCGATCATACACACATTATAGAAAACATCACACATTTTCTTTGCATACACGCCTTACGTACATTACACATTTTTCTTTTAATAAATTAATCTTTATTAATTTTTAGAAGCAAGAGTTGTTGAATATGTTGCGTTGGGGAAGTATGAGAGGGGGGCATAGTACGACAGTGAGAGAGTGATAGGAAAAGGTGTCCACGGGCTGATGGAGTGTGTTGGACGGAAGCTGGTGGATTCTCCAGGATATTGATAAAGGGAAAATAATATTATAATGTGGGTGTTGACTCTCCTCACTCCAGGGACGACACTTTAAAGGAGGACACGACAGCCAGGCAGTGTGCGAATGACTATTGGATCAAGTTATGTGAGTCCATTCAAATCGCAAGTGATAAGGGAAACATCAGAAGAATGTATGAAGGAATAAAGAAAGCCTGTGGTCCAATGATCAAAAGAAGTGCACCGCTGAAAACCTTGACTGGAGAAATCATCACTGATAAGAAACAGCAGATGGATAGATGGGTCGAGCACTATTTAGAGCTTTACTCAAGTGAGACCAAGCTAGCGGATGATGCCCTAAACGCCATAGAGGCCCTGCCAACTCTTGACCACCTGGACACACTTCCCACTATAACAGAAGTTAAGTGTGCTATAAATGAGCTTGCATCATGCAAGGCTCCAGGTAAGGATGGGATTCCAATAGAGGTAATCAGGAGTGGGCAAGACACACTCGCTCTACAGATCCACCAGCTAATAGAGCTATGCTGGCGAGAAGGACAAGTCCCACAGGATTTCAAAGATTCAAACATCATAACGCTGTACAAGAACACGGGAGATCGGAGCGACTGTAACAAATATAGGGGTATCTCACTTCTGTGTATTGTTGGGAAAGTATTTGCCAGAATTGTCCTGCACAGACTTCAAGTCCTGGGAGATCAAGTCTACCCCGAATCACAGTGCGGCTTCCGTCAGAACCGGTCTACCATTGATATGATATTCTCACTGCGACAGATGCAAGAAAAATGAAGGGAACAAAATCAGCCACTGTTTATTGCCTTCATCGACCTCACAAAGGCATTCGATTTGGTCAGTCGTGAGGGTCTGTTCTAAGCACTAAAGAAGATTGGCTGCCCACCAACTCTTCTGTCCATTGTGGAATCGTTCCACACAGGCGTGAAGGGTACAATCAAGTTTGATGGCTCAACTTCAGAAGAGTTTGAAATCAAGAGTGGAGTTAAGCAAGGTTGTGTACTATCCCCCACTCTCTTTGGGATATACTTTTCACTTCTACTGAAACATGCCTTTCGTGATCAGTTTGACGGTATATCCATTCACTCACGCCCAGATGGTGGCCTCTATAATGCTCAAAGATTGAAGGCCAAGACCAAAATTAGCAGGGTACTAATCAGAGAGTTGCTTTTTGCGGATGATGCTGCGATTACGACCCACTCTGAGGAAGAATTACAACATCTACTATCTGCATTCTCCAATGCTTGTTCTGAATTTGGTTAAACAATTAACAAAAAGAAGACACAGATTATGTCACAAGGTGCACATGGTGTACCTTCAATCTTTATTGACGACGCCGAACTGGAGATAGTATACCATTTTACATATCTAGGGTCAGAGGTAAATGGCAAATTATCCCTCGATCAGGAAATCAATATCAGGATTGGCAAGGCAGCAACAACAATGAACATGTTAGCAAAAAGAGTCTGGGAGAACAAGAAGCTTACTGCCAAAACAAAAGTCCTCGTCTACCAAGCCTGTGTCCTTAGTACTCTTCTTTATGGCAGTGAAACCTGGACAACTTACTCACGCCAAGAGAAACATTTAAACAGCTTTCATATGCGGTGTCTGCGAGGAATACTTGGTATTAAGTGGCAAGACAAAATTACAAATACTGAAGTATTGGAAAGATCAGGTTGTGTGACGGTGTATTCCATGCTCAGTCTTCGTAGACTTAGATGGATAGGACACGTTACGAGGATGGATGATGGTTGGATACCAAAGGACATCTTTTTTGGTGAATTACAGACGGGTAGGAGATCTCAGGGTCGGCCTCTACTACGATACAAAGATGTGTGTAAGTGGGACATGATTGATACAGGCATTGATAATGCACATTGGGAGCACGTCGCCGCTGAACGTGTTGCATGGAGGGCAACTATCAGAAATGGAATAAAGACAAAGGAGAAAATGATTGCAGATAAAGCACACACAGAGCGTTAGAGACGTAAGATGGTGCAAAATGGTGGAAGTGACCATGTTTTCACATGCACCTACTGTGGGCAAACATTTGCAGCAAGAATTGGCCTTACCAGCCACACTCGCCACCGCCATGGATCGTAGTTATTAAGCCTTGTTGAAGCACAATGTACCAAACTATCGTCTGTCAAGACGGAAAGGTGCCAATGATTTTGATGCATACGTCATTGCTCTTTAATACTCGTCCACTATGGCCAACCTTTCACTGTCACCTACTCATGCTTTGTACGGACATCCAGCGCAGCACTCCTTCTTAATTTTCATTATTGGACCAACATCACATCTCTGTTGCTTCCAGTTTCCCGCCTTACTTCCTGCCGCCTTTTTCATGTACCACTTCAACACATTTACCTGGGATCTTCACAGCACTGAACCGTTACAATCTCCTACCCCAGTCCGCATAACCCACAGGCTCCGTCGGCTGACTATATAAGAGTATCAAGGTGTAACTCGTGTTAGCCTGAGACTCTGAGATAAGCAGCAAAAATTTTATTCAAATTTTCATGTTCTCTTAATTGTTATCAATTCTTCATCCTTTTATTCTTTTCATCGCATTCTTATGCCTTAATGTAGTCACTGGAGGGTCTTCTCAGTGATTATATGTGATATGGTTTGAGTATGTATACTATTGCTGATGAAGGCTAGTCACCGCCACGTCCTGTATGTTTTGTAATTATGTACTGTAAATGTGCATTACTTTGTGTTATTTTACATTGTTTACAAGAATCCAAGCACTTTATCGGCGCTTGAGGACCTTGGCATGGAGTTGCGTAGGTCAAAGTACCACCCAGTGCAGGTGACCTAGAGTCTTGCACATTTCAGTGACAGACGTGAAGATCGAGTGGATTGTGAACCACTCTATAGGACGATCCCCCATGTTGACACGAGCGAGATATGCATTCCGGTGGCATGAGCGCAGTTGACATGTGTGAGTTGCTAACATGAGCGCACTGTATTGCCATGGAGCGGATTTGAATCACAAATGAGTCGGCAATAGGTTATTGCTAGATGGATTACGACTCGCAATTCTACTGCCACTGAGCAATTCTGTGTTGCCGATGGATGAGATAGTGTTACTCAGTTGCTAACGAATTAAGGCACCTGTATCTGTTGACATAGGTCACTCTACTGTCTCCAGGTAGATAGGGCATATGTAATATTCATGTTCTATTGTTGTCCTTATTTGCCCTGGAATTGATTGGTGGTAATACTCTTTCTACTTTCTCTAAATCACCACGTATATACCACATAACAGTCAACACTACACTAACAATAACTTCTTCATAACACGATAGCTTTATCTGATTTCACACGGTGTATTATGTAACTCTGTATTTATTGCAATCCCAAAGAAATCAGGAACTTGAAATGTAATCAACATAGAACAATTAGTATAATGAGGCACATCACAAAGATTTTGCTACGAATTATCATGCACAGAGTGAGGAAGAAGATATAAACTGAAAAAGGGGAAGAACAATGTGGGTTTGTAGAAGGAAAGGGTACAGTAAATGCTGTGTATATGCTGCGAACAGTTATTGAACGTGCTATAGAAGTAAACAAGGATATACACCTTTGCTTTATTGACTACACAAAGGCTTTTGATATAGTTAGACATGTCAACATGGTAGATATGCTTGCAGATCTACAAATTGATGGGAAAGACATTAGACTTATAAAAACATATTGGAAACAACAAGCTGCCATAAGGATTGATAATGAAGTGGGACAATATCAACCTATTAAGAGAGGTGTTAGGCAGGGATGTGTAATGTCTCCAGATCTTTTATCCCTGTACAGTGAAAATATTTTCAGGAATGTAGAAGATATAAATGGAATCAGCATTGGAGGACGAAACATCAAATCAAATCAAATCAAATCAACTTTATTAGGGTTACAAATTGGGCGC
>OY992883.1:102577617-102732617 GCA_963921405.1 Cepaea hortensis
CTCTAGTGACGAATCGATTCCAGTAGCTGTCTGACAGATGAGAGTCCAGGTTCATCCCAGTCCACGTCAAGACAGATGAGGCAGGTCACGGGAACATTTATATTTCGATATAATTTATCCAATTTTTCTGAAGGCGTAACCCCATGTTCTTGGTTGCGCGCTAAATGCTGTTACATGTCGCTATCACTAGGTCGTTTCTTTGCAGAACCTACCTTCGAGTGTGTGTTGACCAGACCCGCTTAGGCCAGGCAAGAGAAAGAGGAACATGGCGCGACCGGAAGAAAGTGGTGGCGTGAGCTTCCAAGAGTTGAAGTAGCACTCGGTCGTTCCAGCGGAAGAAGTTTCCACCGCCTAGGGTCTTCGCGGGTCAGCCCGACTGTCCAGTAGCAGGCATGTAGCAGCCAGCACTACCTACCTCATATACCTCATATACCTCACTCAGCTAACAATGAATAATACTTTGCTATATCAGGCCTTTGTGGCCCAGGGACGTTGTGTGATGAACAGTGTCTGGTTCTATCAGGTCATTGCGGCCCAGAGACGTTGTGTGATGAACATTGTCTGCTTCTATCAGGTCATTGCGGCACAGAGACGTTGCGTGATGAACAGTGTCTTGCTGTATCTGGCCCTGAGACCCAGTGACATTGTGTGTTAAGCTGAACCATAGAGATCAGTCTCCAGAAACCGGAGTCATACGATTGAGGACTGTGTGACAAAGTGTTTCATACGGATTGAGACTTTAGTCTGTGCATCCACGTGCACTCTAGTGACCTTTTGTTGACCTTCACTTAGCACGGCTTTATTATGGATAACACGAACCTTATGCCATCAGCGTTGGCGAAATCGCTGAGCCATCACAGCCTAGACCCGAGAGAAGTCCATGGAGTGGGTTGCCAGGAAGTGACATCAATTTCCCGTGGGCGCCTACCTAGCCTAGCTACCACGCCTGTCCGGACCATTCCGGGAAGGATCTGTCGCGGCCCGGTGAGTCAACGCAGACAGCAGACAGTGTGAACCGAACCATGCACGGCCTAATTATTAGAGCCGTGATCCTACCCTGCTGATATTGTGACTATCTAGCCTCTAACTGCCTACCTCTACCTATACCTATCTCCTTTGACGCTCTTATTATAATACATTCATGCCTTGTGTTTTCATATAAAACCAGAGTTGAGTCATGTCGTCTGGATGGAACACTGATGGTTAGCGTCACTAGGTTGAGAGATCGAAAAGAAAAACAGGGTTCAAATACCGGAGTGGTTGGTAGACTGAAAGCACCTATACCCACACCCAAAACGTATCCCAGCGTATATAGTGTGGTTAGCTCCCCTTACCTATACCCACACCCAGAACGTATCCCACAATATATAGTGTGGTTAGCTCCCCTCACCTATACCCACACCAGAACATATCCCACGGTATATAGTGGTTAGCTCCCCTCACCTATACCCACACCAGAACATATCCCACGGTATATAGTGGTTAGCTCCCCTCACCTATACCCACACCCAGAACGTATCAAACGGTATATAGTGTGGTTAGCTCCCCTCACCTATACCCACACCAAGAACGCATCCCACGGTATACAGTGTGGTTAGCTCCCCTCACCTATACCCACACCAAGAACGTATCCCACGGTATATAGTGTGGTTAGCTCCCCTCACCTATACCCACACCAAGAACGTATCCCACGGTATATAGTGTGGTTAGCTCCCCTCACCTATACCCACACCCAGAACGTATCCCGCAGTATATAGTGTGGTTAGCTCCCCTCACCTATACCCACACCCGGAACGTATCCCACAGTATATAGTGGGGTTAGCTCCCCTCACCTATACCCACACCCAGAACGTATCAAACGGTATATAGTGTGGTTAGCTCCCCTCACCTATACCCACACCCAGAACGTATCCCACGGTATATAGTGTGGTTAGCTCCCCTCACCTATACCCACACCCAGAACGTATCCCACAGTATATAGTGTGGTTAGCTCCCCTCACCTATACCCACACCCGGAACGTATCCCACAGTATATAGTGGGGTTAGCTCCCCTCACCTATACCCACACCCAGAACGTATCAAACGGTATATAGTGTGGTTAGCTCCCCTCACCTATACCCACACCCAGAACGTATCTCTCGGTATATAGTGTGGTTAGCTCCCCTCACCTATACCCACACCCAGAACGTATCCCACGGTAAATAGGGTGGTTAGCTCCCCTCACCTATACCCACACCCAGAACGTATCCCACGGTAAATAGTGTGGTTAGCTCCCCTCACCTATACCCACACCCAGAACGTATCCCACAGTATATAGTGTGGTTAGCTCCCCTCACCTATACCCACACCCGGAACGTATCCCACAGTATATAGTGGGGTTAGCTCCCCTCACCTATACCCACACCCAGAACGTATCAAACGGTATATAGTGTGGTTAGCTCCCCTCACCTATACCCACACCCAGAACGTATCCCACGGTAAATAGTGTGGTTAGCTCCCCTCACCTATACCCACACCCAGAACGTATCCCACAGTATATAGTGTGGTTAGCTACCCTCACCTATACCCACACCCAGAACATATCCCACAGTATATAGTGTGGTTAGCTCCCCTCACCTATACCCACACCCGGAACGTATCCCACAGTATATAGTGTGGTTAGCTCCCCTCACCTATACCCACACGCAGAACGTATCCCACAGTATATAGTGTGGTTAGCTCCCCTTACCTATACCAACACCCAGAACGTATCCCACAGTATATAGTGTGGTTAGCTCCCCTAACCCCATGGATTATTGCGACACTGCCAGGCAAGAGCAGCACTACATTTCCATTAAGTAATGAGATTAAATCAATCAAAAAGATCTTCCCTTGCGGAGCCTCCCTTCACGAGTTTGAATCATGAGCATATTTATGTAGCATCACGGATAAATAAATGGAAACATATATTTAACATAAAAATACTTAGTTCAAGATATGCTCTCATAGCACTAGGAAATGTGTGGAAGTCAAATTAATTGAAATCTAGAATTGCAGTTAGAATATTAAACTTTAACGCCAAATAAGTATTGCTGTACGGGCCAGAAACATAACCATTTCAAATACACTTTAAACATTTATTAACCGGGTTCTGAGGGGAAAAGAAGGATCAAATAGCTACGATATAATCACTTAACCGAAGCTTATGGACATAACTATACATAACCAGTTGTACAAGATGTTGAGAAAAAACCACTGGATAAGATACATTTTGAGAATAGCAATTTATATTATAACTAAACATAACGTCATTTCTCTGGAACCCACCATGGAACAGAATTTGTAAAAAGTTAGTTGCATATCCTTTACAGGACGTCGCAACATTGTTTGGCGATTTGTGATTGCCTGGCAAGTTTACGTTCAGTAGTTTGCAATTGTTTTTTGAACGACCGGCAATCATACCATTGAATCAAAACCAGCGGCAGCAAGACTCTGGCTCGTTAGCTGACAAGTGAGATACTAAATACTGTCACTAAATAACTCAATGTGACACAATGCAAACACTTTATTCGCGCAACGCGCAACTCACAATCAATGCATATATCGCGTAATCACAATTCATCATACAATCAATACCTGCAATCAATCAATACATCAATGCAATACACTTACAAGTCAATAACCCAGGCGTTCGGTCTCTTACACTCGTACAGGCTAGCTATCGATTCACGCTCAAACATTCGCTTCATTGCATTCGCCATTCAAACGTCTGTCCGCTACGATCTCCCAAGCCTGTCTGTCTAGCCGTTCAGCATTCTCGTCAGTCGGAGTAGATTCCCCCTGCGTGAACCACTAGTTTCACGCTGTGTCCTGACTGACCAGCAACGGGCTTAGCGTCGCTCAGAGTTGAGCCTGGCTGGACTTCCCTGGCGTCGTCGAAGACGCCGCGTTGTAACTAGCGTGTTTAACACCGCTCAGAGTTGAGCCCTGTTGCATTTGCCTGGCGTGGGTACACACGACGCGTTGCACCCCTGGGTGAGAATCTGACAGCAAGGCGGTCTGATTTCAACTCGCCTGCAGTTGTGTTTCGAACGCGCAATGCGGGAATACGAATTGCGTTCGTAAGCTATTTGCCACAGATCCGGCTAAAGGAATTAAAGGGATATTTAAAACACATGCAGAATAAAACTAGATACTGATATGAGCAATATGGGCAGGAATTTGGAAGATCTACAGGGTATGGTAAAATATTAAATGAGCTGGTTTAGCGTGTATGTTCCATTGCGAGATAAAATAGATATAAAGAAGATGAAGATGAAGAAAGAAGACTCCAGACAGTATACATTCTAACTGAATTATCATTCTACAGGG
Organism: Cepaea hortensis; assembly: GCA_963921405.1. Lineage (NCBI taxonomy): Eukaryota > Metazoa > Mollusca > Gastropoda > Stylommatophora > Helicidae > Cepaea > Cepaea hortensis. The sequence continues at coordinate 102,581,968 of OY992883.1, forward strand.
AGCCTCCTTGATGAATACTTGAATCGTTTTGTCAGCTGGTAGGATACGCTTTCATCGGACATCATTAATCCATTCTTTGGGAGTGGGCTTTAAGAGTCAGGTGTTTTTGTGCTAACACACACACACATCCCCTCTCTTGTTCATAACATATATAGACAACATATATAAAGAAACCAGCCAAGCAGAGACAGCAAGAATACCGCATGACGAGAACACAGAAGAAGAACCATCTGCAAATCTAACCATTAGAGAACTCCTGTTTGCGGACGACCAAGCACTAATAGCAAAATCAGAAGCTGAATTACAAGACCACATGAATAGTCTAAACGAAATGTGTAGGGAACATAACATGAAAATTAGCACAAGCAAAACAGAAGTAATGACTATAACTAAAGAAGAACAAACAGCAACAATTCACCTAAACGAACATCCCTTGAAACAAGTAAAGAGCTTCAAGTACCTAGGAAGTATAATATCATCAAATGACAGATTAGAAGACGAGATCGAAAATAGGTGCAATAAGGCAAATCAACTCATTGGACAAATGGCACCAATACTAAAGAACAAACATGTATCAATAACTACTAAGAAAGCACTTTACAACACAATCTTCCTACCAACTCTGTGCTACCAATGCCAAACCTGGACAATGACAGAAAAAGAGAAAAGAAAAATCACAACAACAGAAATGAGGTTCCTGAGAAGAATACTCAACGTATCAAGAAGAGATAAGATCAGAAATGAAGAAATCAGGACTAAAGTGGGGGTTAAAGCTGCTCTACATTTTATTAGAAAGCAGCAAGTCAAATGGTTTGGCCATGCAAGTAGGTTACCAGTCAACAGCATGCCACAACAAGAAATGATGTACAGACCAGATGGAAATAGAGGAAGAGGCCGACCACGTAAACGTTGGACGGAGGGAATAACAGAATCCATGGGAATGTCGATATACGAAGCCCATAACCGGGCACTCTCACGAAGTTTATACTTCACCTCGACACCGCAAGGTACAAGAGGAACATGATGAGATGAGATGAGACACACACACACACACGCACGCACGCACGCACGCACGCATACACACACACACACACACACAATGTGTGTGTAAATGAGAGCATCACCGTCAAACGTCTTAAGGCGTGACAAAGAATCCTTTACTTCAAGTATTGACTTCACACAGAAGCAGATCTAAACACATTCCAGCCATGATCGATGTCATTATCATCCCATCTCATCCTGTTCCTCTTGTACCTTGCGGTGTCGATGTGAAGCACAAACAGCGGGAGAGTGCCGGTTTATGGGCTTCATGTATCGATATTCCCATGGACTGTTATTCCATGCGTCCATCGTTTACATGGTCGGCCTCTTCATCTGCTTCCCTCTGGTCTGTACATCATTGTTTGTTGTGGTATACTGTTAGTTGATAACCTACTTGCATGGCCAAACCATTTGACTTGCTGCCTTCTAATAAAATCTAGTGCAACTACAACCCCCTCTTTAGTCCTGATTTCTTCATTTCTGATCTTATCTCTGTTTGATACATTGAGTATTCTTCTCAGGAATCTCATTTCTGTTGTTGTTGAGTAATCTATACTGTCCACATTTGAGTCATCCATAGTGTCCACATTTGAGTCACTCAGACTGTTCCGATTTGAGATATCTATACTGTCCACATTTTAGTCACTTATACTATCAACATTATATTGTCCACATTTAAGTCTTCTATACTGTCCACATATGAGTCTTCTATACTGTCCATATTTGAGTCACCCAGACTGTCCACATTTGAGTCATCTATACTGTCCACATGTTAGTCACTTATACTGTCCACATTTGAGTCATCTATACTGTCCACATTTGAGTCACCAAGACTGTCCATATTTGATTTAACCATAATGTCCACATTTGAGTCATCTATACTGTCCACATGTTAGTCATCTATACTGTCCACATATGAGTCATCTATACTGTCCACATTTGAGTCATCTATACTGTCCATAATTGAGTCATCTATACTGTCCACAATTGAGTCATCTATACTGTCCACATTGGAATCATCTATACTGTCCACATTTGAGACATCTATACTGTCCATAATTGAGTCATCTATACTGTCCACATTTGAGTCATCTATACTGTCCACATTTGAGTCATCTATACTGTCCACATTTGAGTCATCTACACTGTCCACATTTGATTCATCTATACTGTCCACATTTTAGTCATCTATACTGTCCATATTTGAGTCATCTATACTGTCCACATTTGAGTCATCTATACTGTCCACATTTGAGACATCTATACTGTCCACATTGGAATCATCTATACTGTCCACATTTGAGTCATCTATACTGTCCATAATTGAGTCATCTATACTGTCCACATTTGAGTCATCTATACTGTCCACATTTGAGACATCTATACTGTCCACATTGGAATCATCTATACTGTCCACATTTGAGTCATCTATACTGTCCATAATTGAGTCATCTATACTGTCCACAATTGAGTCATCTATACTGTCCACATTTGAGTCATCTATACTGTCCACATTTGAGACATCTATACTGTCCACATTATATTGTCCACATTTGAGTCATCTATACTGTCCACATTTGAGTCATCTATCCTGTCCACATTATATTGTCCACATTTGAGTCATCTATACTGTCCACATTATATTGTCCACATTTGAGTCATCTATACTGTCCACATTATATTGTCCACAGTTGAGTCATCTATACTGTCAAATGTTTTGTTTTTACTGCCTGCATTGCCAATATTTGACTCTTCCATACTATTAATAATTGAGTCATCCGCACTAACAGTAGGTGGGTCTTCAATACTATTAATATTTTAATCACTCATACTGCTCATATGTTAGTCTCTCACACTGTTTATATTTCTCACTTCCATACTGTTAAGATTTTAGACTCTCATACTGTTGACATGTTAGTATCCAATAATGTGCATGTTATAGTCTCCCATACTGTGAACATTTTAGTCACTCATACTGTTTATATTTTAGTTTCCCAAATTGTTAACATTTTAGTCTCTCTTATTGTTAGCATTCTTGTATCACATACTATTAGCATTTTAGTCTCCCGTACTGTTCATAGTTTAGTTTCCCATGCTGTTCATATTTTAGTACTTGGGCATCACCTTTGACAGGTGTTTGTCTTTTAAGGATCATGTGGAAGCTTTGGTGGTGAAGGCTGGTAGGGGACTTAATGCATTGAGGGCTATAGCAGCAACCGGGGTAGATCAGAGGATGCCGTACAGGCTCTTTCAGCAGTAAATAATTTATGTCATTGAGTATGAGTTGGGGCTGCTGACAGTATCAAAGAGCCAGCTTGAAAGATTGGAGCGCATACAGAATGCTGCCTCTGCTGTTAATCCTGGGGTTTATACAAACGACACACCAATTATATGCATGAGGCATATCCTGGCGCTACCATCAATGACGGATAGGCATAGGGTCCTACCGGCCAAATGGTACCTGAGCGTTGCTGAAGACAGGGATTACCCGTTGCATGCAGCAATGGATATGGTCAAGGGTCATAGACTAAGACGAGGCAGGTCCTGGATGGCACAGGCAGCACTTTCTATACGTCAGATGTGTGATCTAGAGACCATCAATCGTGGAAGAGAGTGGGTTAAGGTTCCGGAAGACATGACGGCCTGGCACAATGTAATAATAACACTGGATCGTGAGTGCAGAGAATGGGCAGCGGGCCGCACAGAGTTTGAAGTGCAACAGCTGATCCAGAGTAACAGACATCAAGGTGACATAATCATCTACGCCGATGGGTCAGTGGTGAGAAACAGACTTTGTGGCTGGGGATTTATTGCAAAGGCTAATGGACGAATCTTGAAAAAGGAGAGTCTGGCATATGAGACTACGACCTCCAGCATGAGAATGGAGGTGAAGGCAGTAACAGCGGCATTCCGGTGGCTAGAGGAGACTACTGCAAGACACGTATTCATTACGAATTCATAGAGTATGCTTAGTAAGGTGGAGAAAGGAATGATTCGTGTGGAATGGCTCTCGTCGCTTCAGAGGTCACAGATTGTGAGAATTGTATGGATATTTTGCCCTGGTCATGCGGGTGTAAGGGGGAATGAACAGGCTGATAGGCTAGCAGGGAATGCACCTCTTCGTGGTAGTTTGCCTATGGACAAGGGGGAGGTTGTCGTGCGCTTGTGGGACCAAGTGGAGAAGGCGGAGGAACAGATTGAGAACCCATATGTGGAAAGAATGAGATTGCGGTGGATCGGCAGGGTTTCTGGAAGAATCTCAAAACTGAGAGGGAAGACTTGGAGAACTTTTAATAAGATAACGGTGGGAACGATTAGTAGTATGACTCTTCGCTGGCTGTTGAACGAGGGGACGGAGCACGTGTGGAAATGTCCTGTGTCCAGTGACGTCGGTTCTTAATTCAACTCAACCCAACTCATATTTTAGTTTCCCATGCTGTTCATATTTTAGTATCCCGTGTTGTTTATATTTTAGCATTCCATGCTGGCCATAATAGAATCGCCTACTCTGTTTATATTTGTATCAGGCTAACCTGGTTAACAAACGCCCGCTAAAGCCGGATGTGTCGGCCTAAGGGGGGAAATAAACTGGCACATCGCAATTACGCCTGAAAAAAAAACACTCCGGATGAACGCAGAAGAAGAAGAAGAAGAAGAAGAAGAAGAAGAAGAAGAAGAAGAAGAAGAAGAAGAAGAAGAAGAAGAAGAAGAAGAAGAAGAAGAAGAAGAAGAAGAAGAAGAAGAAGAAGAAGAAGAAGAAGAAGAAGAAGAAGAAGAAGAAGAAGAAGAAGAAGAAGAATCGCCTACACTGTTTATATTTGTATACGCCATACTGTATCTAGTTGAGTCTTCAATGCTGTTCATATCTGAGCTGTATATACTATTCATAATTGATTCCCTCAACACTGTTCATATCTAAGCCACCTACATTCTTCGCACTTGAGTCTCCCATAATCAACATCATCATCATTAGTATCATCAAAATCATAATCATCATGATCAACATTACCATTATTTTCATCATCATCATCATCATCATCATCATCATCATCATCATCATCATCATCATCATCATCATCATCATCATCATCATCATCATCATCATCATCATCATCATCATCATCATCATCATCATCATCATCATTATCATCATCATCATTATTCGGTGGCTTGTCCTGTGAAAAACTTAGCCGTCATAACAATCAATCTATCAATGTGCCATGCTGGGAAGCGTGGGCGGTCATGACGCGCCATTTCACTCGATCACCAGAGTCATGGATCAGCTCAGTGTTCCTGTCCCGTCCATGCCATGTGGCCAAGCCATCAAGATATTTACTTCTCGGTCTTCCCCTTGGTCTGTTCCCTTCGATCTTGCCAGTTTTCACCAAATTCTCCAATCCTTTTCTTCTCATAACATGTCCAACAAATTTTGACTGTCTACGTATAATTTCTCTAATCAATTTACGATTTTCATTTGTCTACTGTAGTACTTGGTCATTGGTTTTTCTGTCTGTCCATGGTATTCTTTGCATTTTCCTCAGAAACCACATTTATGCAGCCATCAGATGTTTTTCAGCTTGACTGCTCATTGTCCAAGTTTCACATCCATACAAAACAACAGGCTCTATGTAGCACCTCAAGAATCTTTTTCTCGTTTAAATTAAAATCTTTTTATTTGTCAGTATGTTTTTCATCTCACTAAAGGCTGCTATTGCCATGGCGATTCTTGGTCTAATCTGTTCAAGGCATCTCCCATCAGATGTCCTCATAACAGCCTTCGGAAATGGCTATCATATTCCAGATGCCTTGCCTCTGCGCTGTCTTGCATGATGTATCTATTACATCTTGAATCCAGCTACCGTGTGCTCTTTCCTTTTTCTCTTCCTTTTTGAACCTCTATAATAATCTTTTCCAGACGTTCGCGTTTTTTTTTTAAAACGCCCTAAATATTTCGTTTTCTGCTATCGTATTTGTCTTAATAACAAATTTTCTTAACTATATAGTTTTATAGGATATGAATGGTTGATGTGTTTTCTCTTAATTATCATTCACCACCATGTGCCATGCCGACAAGCGTGGGGTGGGCATGTTTCGCCATCTTACACGATCACAGAGTCTTAGATCAGTTCTGTGTTCTTGTCCCGTCCATGCCATGTGGTCAAGCCATCCAGTTATTTACTTCTCTGACTTCCCCTTGTTCTTTTCCCCTCCACCTTGCCAGTTGTCACCAAGTTCTCGTAATACTCTTCTGTAACACTTATAAACAAAGGCATTTATTTTCTTTTTTTTGCTGATTTGTTAGATATCTAATGTTAACCTTACATATATTGTCACAGCAAATATACATCAGCTTAGCACTCTTGTCTTTTATTGATCTATCTTTCCCAACCAATAACGGTTTTAATTGCTTTAGTTCTTGCAGAGCAAGAAACATAGTTGGTTTACATATTTGTTGGCTTATTTGTTTTTTTATTCCTTGTTCCACTTATATGTCATCTTGTACATATACCGGTAGCAAGAAGAATTAAATGATTTCGGTAGAAGAATGCACCTCTGGAAACCCAGAAAGTCAGCAAAAAGGGAGCACTCAAATGAACTATGAATATTAACGATGTTAATTAATGAACATATACTAAGTCAACAGAAGACCGTAAAAGTGACAGTAAATCAACTAAGGAAAGAACGAATTGACTTTATCTGTAAGGGTTAAGAATTGGACACACAGAGTCGTTTTACATTCTGCTTATCCATCCCTCTCTCTCTCTCTCTCTCTCTCTCTCTCTCTCTCTCTCTCTCTCTCTCTCTCTCTCTCTCTCTCTCTCTCCGCACCCGCACCCAGACACGTACACATCCCCCACCCACATAGAGACAGAGTGTGTTTGTTGTTTGAGGTGTATGTTTTTGGATGAGGAATGTGTTGTTGGGTGGGGATGTGTGTATGGGTGTGGGGATGTTTGTGTGTGTGTAAGTGTATGGGTGGTGAGATGTGTAGTTAAGGGATGTGTGATTGTGGATTGGAGATCGGGGGGGGGGGGGAGGGGGTGGTTGGCGAGTGGGTGGGTGGAGGATGTGTAGGAGGGTGAGTTCGTGTAGGTTGGGGGTGGGTGGGGAATGTGTGTGTGTGTCTGGGTGAGGGATGTGTGGATGGGGGAGATTGAATGGGTGGGGGATGTGCTTAAGTGGGGGATGTGTGGGTGGGTGCGGGTTTTGTGTATTGGTAGATGCGGGGTGTGTGAGTTGGCGAGAATATGTGTGTGTGTGGGTGTTGGATATGTGGTTGGAGGATGTGTGTTTGGCTGAGTGGTTGGGGTTGTGGGTGGGTGGTGGAGGATATGGGGGGTGGGTGAGTGTAGTTAGGTTATGGGATGGGTGGAGGATGTGTACGTGTGGGTGGGGAGATGTGTGAAGGTGAGGGGATGTGTGGGTAGCTGATGGATGGGTGGATGCACGCATGTGTGCCTGGGTGTGTGTGTGTGGGCGGGTGTGGGATGTGTGTGGAGGGATGTGTGGTGGGTGGGAGATGTGTGTCTGTGTGGATGGGGAAGACGGTGAATGTGGGGGTGTGTGTGGGATGTTTGGGTTTGGGGGTGGGTGGATGGATGGGGGAATGTATGTGCCTGTGGGTATGTGTGTGGTTGGGTGGTGGATGTGTGTGTGGGGGGCCCGCAGATGGATAGGCGATGGGTGGGTGAGTGGGTGGGGAATTTGTCTCATAACATGGTAACATGCATTGCTTATGTTTATAACATTCATTTGACAATGTTTTTTTTTTCCTATGTGAATGCACTATGCACTGATGAACGAAAGATGAGTGATTGGAAGGGCCGAATGTAAGATGGGCCTGCGTACCCAATTTGTTACCCTTTGAAAATAAAGTTCGTTCGTTATCTCTCTCTCTCTCTCTCTCTCTCTCTCTCTCTCTCTCTCTCTCTCTCTCTCTCTCTCTCTCTCTCTCTCTCTCTCTCTCTCTCTCTCTCTCTCTCTTGATACATTATTTTATACACACAAAGCCTATAAGTGTCAGCGACTTGCTCGCTACAGGGTTCTCTGGACTCCCCTACTTTTGCACCGCACGAAATAACAACTTGTGACATTTGCAAAAGGAATGCAATTTATTTAGAGCTGACAATTTAATGGCTCTGCGAGCGGTATGCTTCATTATCATTATACAACATGAATGCAATGAAGTGGTGAGAAATGATGCTAGTAATCACAATCTAAATCTACAGCCTAATATTTGACTATTGCCTAGAAACTATAGCATTTGTCAAGAACACGTCTACTCTCTACCGTCTCCAGTCGGGTGTGTTCACACGCTACACATTGTGTGGTCAAGCACCGACGCTGTCCCCTCCGTGCAGTAGTTAGTCTTGCGTGCATGAAGTCCCAATCACGCTGGCTTGTGAGCTAGAGTAACCGGGCACTTCACGGTTACTCGTAAGGCCAAGCTTCCCAATGGCTTGGGGGAAGCCCTCGCTCACTTGTACTTATTGGCCCCTTGGTTGACACTAATGTGTCTCCTTGTGAAGCTATTTATAGCGCTGGTGTCTCTCCTGTCTGGTGTCTCCCTACTAGACTTGTGTTAACTCTTATCAACTCTCTAAAGCCTTATTGGAGATTCTGACAGGCTCCCCTCCTCACTGTGAAGTGTTACTTCCCTTTAACTTATGTTTGTAACACGTCTGGTCACAAAGAAAAATTGGCCGCTCCAATTTTGTCAGATATCCAATAAGTTATTACTATCTATTTTGGGGATAGAACAACTCTCTTCTTCCTTTACTCACACTGTTCTATCTTTTCACTCGGCTAATTAAGTAGCCTATGTATCAGTATATTGGTTCTATAGATATCTTTGGGAATTGTTTTGAACCGGAACCGTTGTATTATGACTTATGTTCTGGCTTCCGTCGTTTGACCCTATGTCGTTTGACTTTCACCCATCGACTTCCGTCTCGACCTGTCCTCATATTGCCCGAAATGACAACCCAAATACAAGTTGACTCTGTTATGAGTGCAACACATGAGCATAAAATGTTCATGTTCCCATTAATATCCCCTCCAACTCATATACACACAGTTCTACTTTTCACCTTCTCGCTTCCGCTTGTGAAAAGCTATTTTCAATGTTACATTAAGGTTCTTAAGAAGTTATTGTGTCCCCTGAATTAAAGTTGTTGTTCTTTGAAACAAATAGTGTGTGCAACTTTTCTGTGTTTGTTTTCCTGTTTGTTTGTGTGTTTACTAATAAACTACAGTGTACTTAACTTGCTAACATGTGTATGCGTTAGTGTATTAAACTTGTGTGTTCCTTCGAGCGCCGTAAATCGGTTTATTGTGGTTACAAACGTATGGTATTCTTATTTATGACCACAACTCCGCTTTAAGAAACTCAAAGTCCATTCCCTATCTAATCTATTAAAGTATGGCAGTAACACACATAAAATCTTGACAACACATGGGTTACACAGATGACACAGACAAGTCAAAATAAGACGTTTCCAGCGGTGAAAAAATTTGCCGCTACCTTTCTCTCTCACTCTCTTTCTTTCCATGTTTACTAATTTTCACATTCTCTTCTCTCATTTATTCTTCTTGCATACATCTTTCACTCGCTTTCATACTCTTCTTTTGCTCAAACATTCACTTGTCATTAAAATATGTTTCATAGCATCAAATAAATGAACATTACATATATACATTAAATGATTGGCTGAATTATAACAGTATTCACGCCAAATGACTGTGCGTTTTGTTTGCACGTGTCATGTCTATACAAAATATACATAGTTATGAGGATGGTTTGTCACCGATCCTGTAATAGTAACTAATATGATTTTAGTGTGCTGTCCTAAATTATCCTCAAGGGAAATAATCTAACTAATTACTTTCATTTAAGAGAATTGGGTTAACTACCTTAAATTGTTATTTGTAAAAAAAAAGATGATGTTAATTCTTAAATGGTTGGGTTAGTTTCGAAATGATATTTTAGATAAATGAATTTATAAATGATTATGATTATGCGGTGATAAACTAATATAATATCTAACAATTGTATTTCTATCATTGGTGTTAACTTAAGTGGTTTATTAACTAAATGATGGTGATTTCTAACTACCACATGACATAAATAAAGTTATATATGCATTTGAACAATTTGCAATTCAATTATTAATAGAAAAAATGAAGTTATGTGTACTCTTAATAAAATAATAATATACATATATCACAGTTACATTTCTATATCTAATTACCCTAAATCGAAGTCCTCCTTTCCTTTGTGAAGATGGGGCAATGTTCTTTGTAGACTATTCTAACATAGTTCATTTCGGCAAAGGCTTATATGCTCTCCTTCATGGATAGTGTATAAATATAGTTCCCTACTAACTTATGTAGGTTCATAGCTAACACTTCAATGTTCCTCTAGCTTATGTGTGTGTCAGTGCATGTTATTTCTGCGTCTGTTCGTTACACTTCTCATAGCATTGTTACTTTCACACAGTTTACATATTTGGCGATGATAACGCACTTACAGTGTATATTAATCACCAAATACGGCACTGAGTTATCTAACATTACAGTGTCACTGTTTCTGGTGATTTGTGGTCGATCCCTTCCTGCAAAACAGGTATTTCAATGGATGATGGTCGACTCAAAATGTCTGCAACAGTGTTCAATCTTCCCTTTAAGTGCTGGATGGTAAATGTGTAATTTTGGAGAATCAAAGCCCACCTTTAGATTCTATTATTGCTAGGAAGTCCAGACTGCATCACGGACAACGGAGAGTTATCGGTTTCGATCACAAACTGTGCTCCTGCCAAAAATCTATGAAATTTCTTAACACAATAGATCAAACTGAGGCCCTCCAATTCTGATGCTGAGTATCTAGATTCAGCAGGGCTAATCTTCCGACTTACGCACATTACTGGGCGGAACTTCCCTTCGTAGAACTGTCCTAGTATCCCAGATATGGAGATGGCACTCGCATATGTGCGTAAGAAATAGGTAAGTTTTGGATTAGGCATACGAAGGATAGGTGGAACGCTGAAAAGATATTTCAGTTTTGATAACGCGCTAATTAATCTTGCATCTTGTACAGATAATTTAGCCGAAGCTTTTAAGATGTTAGAAAAAACACTGGTGAATTCCGCCAGATTTGGAATAAATTTACTATAGTAGTTTACCAGACCCAGTAAACTTCGGACCTGTTTCTTGGTCGTTGGCATTGTCAAATTCAGAATCTTGGTGACGATTCTGTCATCAGTTCTTAATTGGCCCCTGCAGATGGTATGACCCAGGAAGTCAATTTGTTCCATGCCCAACTCTACTTTGGTCGGCTTAGCTGTAAGCCCAAATACTCGCAACCTGTCGAAGACTTGTCGCAGTTTCAGTAGGTGTGTTGTCCAGTCTTCTGTATGGATACATATGTCGTCTATATATGTAGAAATATTGGTCATCCCATGGAGAAGATCCCTAGTTAGACGGACGAAAGTTGCTGGAGCGTTACGAAGGCCAAAAGGAAGAAAGCGACACTCATATAGACCTAAAGGAGTGGAGAAAGCTGTTAAATGAATCGAATTTACTTCCATCGGGACTCGCCAATAACTTTTCGTGAGGTCAATCTTGCTAAATATGCGAGATGTAGACATGTCCAAAATCAAATCCTCGCATGATGGAATTGGTTCAGCGTAAATTTTGGTTATTTTGTTTAAACGGCGATAATCGACGCAGAGTCGAATAGTAGAGTCCTTTTTGGCGACAAGGACAATAGGGAAAGAATACTCTGACTGAGATTTCTGAATAATTCCGCTCGACTCAAGAGATAGTATTTCTTTGTCGAGGCTCGACCTATAGTTTAGAGGGATAGAATAAGGTCGACACTTGATTGGTGTGTTGTCAGTCAGAATGATAGAACGTTCTATTCTATCTGTCTTTCCTGGGATGTCGGAGAAAATGTCTCTGTATTCTGTCACTAGCTCTATTATTTGTCGTCGTTGGTCGTCTGTCAGTTTCGTTTCTATCTTTATGCTGTCAATGGTCGCAGTCGTGTCTACAGTAGGGACTGGTAATTCCATCTCGTCTTCGTCTGTCTCGTTCAATACTGTTGTGGTGCTAGCTGTGTGTGCTGTTACATGGCTAAGTGTGTTTGCGTTGTCGCTGTCGTGTGTCGCCCTATCTAGTGGAGTTGTGTTGTGTACGTCTGTCTCATTACTTGGTGTTGGTGCAATTTGTTCGTCTGTCTGTTGTTCTTGTCGTGAACAGTATGGTTTCAGCATGTTGATATGAAATATCTTTAAGTGTCCTTTTATCGATATTTCATAATCCACATATGATATTTTACGTTCAACGTTGAAAGGCCCTTGCCAAGATGTTAGTAACAAATTACGTTTATCAGGTAGTAGAAGCAAAACCTTCTGGTTTGGTTCAAGGTGAATAGTTTTAGCACCCTTATTTGCATAGTCGCGGTACATCTGTCTTTTCCTCTCCAAAGATGCCTTGGCTATTACACACGCTTTCATTATTCTATCGCGTGTCTCCGTTACCATCTCATACGGTGTTACTGCTGTTGGATTGTCTGGTAAGCTAGTGATTAGCTGATGGTAGATGGTTAGGGGTCCTCGAGGGTTCGCCCCATAAACTAACTCAAAAGGTGAGAAACTCGTACTCGAGTGCGGAATTTCTCTATGGGCAAATAGCACTGCTGGTAATAGTGTGTCCCAATCAGATGGGTTCTCCGCTGTTACTTTAGCCAGCATGTGTTTGAGATCCCCGTTAATTTTCTCTATGATCCCGTTGCTCATTGGGTGATACGGGGTACAGAAATGCTGCTCTACTCCTAACAATTTGGTTAAGGCTTGCGTAGCAGCCGAAATAAACTGCGTTCCTCGATCTGATAAGATAGATCGTGGGAAGCCAAAGCGAGAAAATATGTGCAAAAATACATTTGCCACATCTTTGGAGGTGATGTATTTCAGTGGAATAGCTTCGATCCACCTGGTGCATAGGTCCACGAGAGTAAGTATATATCGGTTTCCTTTGCTTGACACCTGATTTAGGGGTCCAACAATATCGACCGCTACACACTCAAATGGTCTGGATGCTAATAATGACCGTTGAACTGCGGCCGTCACATGCTTTCCCTTTCGTACAAGATGTTGACAAATAGTACAAGAACGACAGAAAAATTTTATGTCCGAACAGAATTTAGGCCAGTAAAAGTGTGACAGAACTCTGGCTCGGGTTTTATCATATGCCAAATGTCCAGCAAACGGTGACTCATGTGCGATTTTTAGCACATTTTGTCGGTATGTTACAGGTAACACCGTCTGCTGAATTTCGTGGTTATTATTTGTGTAATAACGCATGAGAATTCCGTTAAATTTTCTAAAGTACCAAGATGCATTCTTAGTCACTTTCGCTCGTTCACCCAACAATTTAAAATAAGGTGCGATTGTTTGGTCGGTGCTTTGTGCCTCGATAAATTTCTGTCGAGTAGTGTTGGTATCAGCACCACTTGGTGTTAATAGCTGTAGCATTTCATTTTGTAAGTCAGTATAGTTTGTTTCTGTATCTGACCTTGTTACAGCGTTGGCCATGTGTGTATGTTTCCAGGCTCTTATGTCGTCGTCTGTACATTCTTTCAATGAATCTAGGCATCCTAAAATGAGATCCGTGCATGGATCTTGCAGGATTGCGCAAGTAAATGTGCCGGTAAGGAACGGGGTATTGATATGCGCTTTTGCCAATGGATATTTCTCAATGGTTCCAGAGAAAGTACGGCATTTGACAAATTCACCCGTATAATCTTCTGGTCTAGCAAGTTCTTTCCTTAAACCGAGTATAGTGCTCCCGCTATCGATTAAACATTGGCATGGTTGAGCATTGACCAGTGCATCGTAGAACTTAAGTTTACCTCTGGAGGCACACGCTGCGTTAGCATCTTCATTTGAACATGGTATTACGTGCCCACATTCCAATTTACCATCCGCATGAAACTGATGGCATACGTTACATTTCTTAAAGTCTAATATGTCTGTTACTAATGCAACACTCTCCCATTCACTCGTTGGCAACACATTCACAAGTTCCGGATCAATGTCAATCTCATCGTCTGATGATGTATCGATGAGTGCTGCATTATTTGCCTTCATCCTTTGTCTACCAATACATTTATTGCTATAGTGGCCATAACTGGAACAAAAGTAACATTTAACAGCACGTTTAAATGATGATCTGCTGCTTTCTTGCTTCTTTAACACTGCTTCTAAGTGTGACGGATATGCGGGTTTTTTATCACACATCGAGTAAGCCGGATGAAAAAGACTACAATAGCTACAATATGTCCCGATTAGATGAAAAATATGCTGACCCCCGTTTCTCTAATTGCTGAATGGACTCAATATCTGACTGTTGTAAAAACTTCGCAAAAGGGGTAGGCACGGTAGATATCACCTTGTCCATTACCATAAGATCTTCTAATTTTTCATAGTTGTTACCCACTTTCGCCGCTCTAGTCCACTTTTTAAATGTGCTCTGCACGTTAGAGATGTAGTCTAAGAAGGTTTCAGTTGCTTTTGGCTTAATTTGGGAGAATTGGATTTGGTACCCAATAGCGTCTAAAAGAAAGTGTTGCATTATCCTATCGTGTATGTACTGATAATTGTTCCTTAGCTCTGTATGTATGGATTCTATTACTTTTAACGGCTCCCCACTGAGGTTTCTCATGTAGATCATTGCCCAGTCATCCAAAGGTATTTTCTGCGTCTTTAGTTGGAATTCTATGTTCTCAGTCCATGCGCTAATTGAATCCCCTACACTGTATGGTTTGATAAGGCCTTTATACTTACTAAATTTGTTCTGTTCTTCTTGGCTCTTTTGTTTGCTTGAGGCTATTTGTATGTTAGAATCTACCTCCATTTCTTTCATCTTTAATTTAGTCTCTGAGTCTACTTGTATCTGCGTTTCTTTGGTGGCATGATCTAAGTCTAATTGTTTCTGTTTGGTAGCTTCCTCGACCTCTTTCATTTCTTTTTGATGCTGCCTTTCTAATGCTCTTTCGTCTCTCTCTAAAGCAGCCTTCTTTTCCATTCGAGCTATTTCTTCTTTATACTTTTGATCCGCCCACTTCTCTATCTTCTCTCCAGTGTGGCCCATTTCTTTACCTGCTTGGATGCACTCACTTAGTGACGCCATTTTGTGGCGTAATGTTAGTTCAATATGGTATCACAATAATATTCACACAATAGTTTGTAATAATGTGTTAGTAAATATACATCTTTACTGAAAAAGAAGATGCATGATTAATTTAGAGCATACCAAAATATTCTGAAAATATACTCATCTAATTCTTTGGAAAATACAGTTCTTGGGATGTTCCACCGCTGTCTTTCACACTCACAAAATGATTGACTTGATAACACAATGGATGCTTCTGTTTAGTAGAGCATCAAAAATTAGACACACGCTTATGTTATAAATACAAACTTATCTTTCATGCGAATGATGAATGAAAAATTGTGATAGATAATGATAAATGGTGTCAATGAATGAATGATATGATCGTCTGAATGATATGTTAGATGATTCGTCGTATGACAGTCGATGTCGTCTTGTCTTCACTTAATGACTAGTTTGGTATAACTTCCTTCTAGGCTTCAGTTCAGTCGCTAATCTATTTACTGACTCTGTAGAATGGTGACATTGATGGCTGTATCACACAAAATGAAATGTACACGATGGTTAAGTTGGTAATATTTACTGATGATTGTATACATTTTCAATAACACACTTTCAAATTAATTTTCGTTGAATTTCACACTTTATCGATTACTTTGGCTTCATTGTGGTTCACGCTCCACAAATGGTATGATCGTATATTTCACCAGAGAAAATTATTAATGCCATGTATGTAAACAAATTTACATTACTTTCAAATATTTAACACAGCAATGATGTTGAATCGTGCAATTGACTGATGCTGGTTCAGAACTTTCTGATACCAATTGATAGCTGGCGTGCGTTCAGTGGTTTATAACACCACTTGCCTGCTGGCGTTGGTTCACTGGTTTCTGACACCAATTGCCTGCTGGCGTTGGTTCACTGGTTTCTGACACCAATTGGGGTCCTGCATGTCAGCGACTTGCTCGCTACAAGGTTCTCAGGACTCCCCTACTTTTGCACCGCACGAAATAACAACTCGTGACATTTGCAAAAGGAATGCAATTTATTTAGAGCTGACAATTTAATGGCTCTGCGAGCGGTATGCTTCATTATCATTATACAGCATGAATGCAATGAAGTGGTGAGAAATGATGCTAGTAATCACAATCTAAATCTACAGCCTAATATTTGACTATTGCCTAGAAACTATAGCATTTGTCAAGAACACGTCTACTCTCTACAGTCTCCAGTCGGGTCTGTTCACACGCTACACATTGTGTGGTCAAGCACGGACGCTGTCCCCTCCGTGCAGTAGCTAGTCTTGCGTGCATGGAGTCCCAATCACGCTGGCTTGTGAGCTAGAGTAACCGGGCACTTCACGGTTACTCGTAAGGCCAAGCTTCCCAATGGCTGGGGGGAAGCCCTCGCTCACTTGTACTTATTGGCCCCTTGGTTGACACTAATGTGTCTCCTTGTGAAGCTATTTATAGCGCTGGTGTCTCTCCTGTCTGGTGTCTCCCTACTAGACTTGTGTTAACTCTTATCAACTCTATCAAGCCTTATTGGAGATTCTGACAATAAGACTAGTCTTGGACAACAATAATCATATATGCATTTTGAACGCAGGCAATGTTTAAAAATCATTACTACATGAGACTCATTAATACAAATAATATTAATTATTGACATGACAACGGACGCGGTTCGTAATCCCGTATACTCGCGGTCGAAACACAGCTGCGAGCGATTTGGCAGTAGACCGCTTTGCGTTAGTGTTGCATTGGTATCGGTGCCGGTCGTTCAGAAAGCAATGGCAAACTACTGAACGTAAACTTGCCAAGAGATCACAGCGGTAGAGATGCTGGTGTTGACTGTGATGTCCTATAAAAATGATATGCTAAAAAAAAAAAAAAAAAAACCATAAATAAAAAAATGATATGACAATTGGAATTAGCCAAGGGAGATATACCATACGACACTGAGGACAATGTTTAGTATAGTAGGATTTATTGTATTATTTTTCTAAATAGTGGATGTATTCTTTAGGGAGATAGTGTTCAAACAACTTGCAAGTGTATATTCCGTGGTTGGTGGTCCCTTTGATTCTTTGTAGAAGAATGTTCTAAAGCTGAGCTGCAGAGTAAGCTAAGCTTGTTTTGTATAAGTCTCCTAGCCTTTGGGACATGTAATATGTTTAGTCGATTGTTATGTCTATTTAAACTATGATCAAAGATAAGTTGGATACTGGAGTTTGTGAAGTAATTGGGCTTAACGAAAAGTAAGCATTTGCGGAATGGTAGTAGTTATAAACGCTTATATAGGCTATAATTTCTAGTTTAATGTTTATTATTCATGTTCACTTTAAAAATAAACCAACTACCCGCTCCCTCCCTCTCCCTCTCTCTCTCTCTCCCCCTCTCTCTTCTCCCTCTCTCTCCCTCTCTCTCCCCCTCTCTCCCCCCTTTCGCGCTCTCTCTCTCTCACTCTCTCTCCCTCTCTCTCTCCTCCTACATCTGGCTTCTCTGTGCATACCTTCTTCACGTGCATTGCCAGTGGTTGGATCTTACACAACCCCAACAACTCTAGGACTGGGCGAGGGGCTCCTGAAGCGCGTTGTATGACTAGCAACCATACTGACTATTTCGTAGGTTACAATATACCCCATGTGGTAGGTCGCAGGCACTTTTCCTCTCTCTGTCTCTCTCTGTCTCTCTCTGTCTGTCTCTCTCTCGCTCTCCTCTCTCTCTCTCTCTCTCTCTCTCTCTCTCTCTCTCTCTCTCTCTCTCTTCTTGCATGGACTGTACATATGTCCACATACACTAACAGTTTGTCTGTTGAAATGTGTCTATGTATGTACACGTGTTCATGCACACCAGTCCACCCAGACCAACAACACAATGGGGTCGTGGTCAATTTTACACGCCTCCTACCCCGCCCCCTTCTTTCTATGTGCTCACTGAACCGTAACATCCAGCACCGTTATACAAATACACCCGAGATTTCCGCAGTCATTTACAGGTCCGTACGTGAGGTGAGTATGCGGTTTTTTTCTCTATAAACAGTTTTTCTATTAAACATTTTCTTCGACTAACATTCTTTTCAACTAACATTTTGTCAATTCTTATTTTCTCTTCATTGCTTCCATTTTTCCATGCATTTGTTCCTCTCGTCCTGTCATCACCTTCTAATGTAGTCACAGGAGTTCTCCTTGACTGTATGTTGTGTTTGTGAATGTGTTTGTTTGCTGATGAAGGCTAACCGCCGCAACGTTCTGTATGTGTCGTAACTCTGTTATGTAAAGCTGCACTACTTTGTGTCATTTTATATTGTTTAAACTTTCACAGCTTTACCGCAGTTCCACCAAATTTTATGCATCACCTTTGATAGGCTGTTTATTAATTTGAGATACCAGCAATACGCGACAGTTCACTCACGGTCCCGTGTTTAATGGTCAGCACTATACTTGACATACCCGATCACTAGATATACAACAGGCCTCGTCGTGACGAGAAAGTTATACTTTCCAAGTCAGTTAATTGTGATTACGCAATACCCGCCATCGGTTCACCAAAGTTAAGTGTGTTCACTTGACAATCACCAAACAGGAAATCTTGAAATGGAAAATGTGGGACAGTGACCCGCCACACTCTCCAGTGCACAGGACAATTACCAAGACAGACATTTCATCAGATACACATATCAGCCATGGACATGGATTACCCGATCCTGGATGGCTTCCCTGGAAGACCTGAGCAGGGTAGACCATCAGCCAACTGGAAGCCCAATTGAACAGCACCGTCTTGAAAAACCTTGATCTCAACTGGTATAGGCTCGGTCGTCGAGGCAGATTCTGCACATTTGGAATCTATGCACACAAGAAACCATTCTTTCCAACTCTCTACATTTACTCCTTTCGTTTCGTCTTTCAGACTCAACTGTCAGGTCTCTTGGCTGTTGATATATATAACTACCTTCCGGAAAACTTTTCGATCACAAGCAAAATGCCCCGCGTCCGATACACCCATCTGGAGATCATTCGACACATCCTGCACCCATCTTCTTTTTGGCCTTCCTCTTCCTCTCTTCCCAGGCATATACCCCTCCATTATTGCTCTCTCCACACTTCCATGACGTTTCAAGTAACCAACATATTTCAATTTTCTTAGTTTTATCGTCTTTAATAGCCAACATTCTTCAATATTTTACTCTCTAAGTATGGATTCATTTGTTCTTTTCTTTACCCAAGATATTCTTAGAACTCGTCTATAACATTTGTATTCAAAGGCATTTATGCGCTGTTCAGCTTGGTTAGTAAGTGTCCAGGTCTCACAGGTGTTGCAATGGGAAAGATGTATGCTCTTAAAAATCTATTTATTTAGTTCTATCCGTTCCACTCCCTAATTTATTCAGTTGTTTTAGTCTTTGAAGAGTAATTGATAGTCGTTTTTTTTAAATTTCTTTCATTGTGTCACCATTGTTGGTAATCAATGACCTAAGATATTAAAAATTTTCCACCACCTCCAGTCTTTCCTCATTAACATATATTTCTTTCTCCATAGTAGTTTTATCTGTATGCATTATCTTTGTTTTTGCTATGTTAAGATATAAGTTGTGATTTTCACTATTTCTTTGTGTTGAGGTCATGGTTATTATGAGTAGAGAAAATAAATTGTTAACGCCAGAAAGAAAACAGAGATTGTTGTAAATAGAACAAATTTACAAACCGGACAATTATTACAAGTTATGGGTTAGACTCGTATACATTTTGGAATGGAGCATTTAGAAAACTTGAATTTTTATAGTTAAAAACGGGACTTGAAACATATTTATAGGAGGACCTTTCCTACAAACAATGATAACAGAGTCTTATTGAGTTGAAGTAGCTAAGAATACAAAATACCAACATGATTTAGAAGACTGTCATGGTGCGGGGCATGAAGAAACTGTGAAACTGCCGATGGTGTAAATACAATACTATACAGCTGGTCTCGTTATTGGCATCTTGTCTCTTCTTCCCACCCCATCTTCTAGAATAGCTAGACCAGATGACCGTTGACGTTCTGAGGATGATGATGACGGTTATCTTCTTATTTTTCTTCTTGTAGCTTGATGGATCGGACTTGAGTTAATGTTCCCTCACCAAAGAAGAGTGGTTTAGACAGATGACAGATCTTTTGGATGACAACAACATTACAAACACAACCTCCCTGCCTGTGGTTCACACGCGCTCAATGACGACCATTTTCATTCCAATCAATCTGTAAGAACTCGACAAGACCTGCAGTTTTGCAGTCCCGACGAAAAGTGCCAAACTTTATTTCACAGCGTTACATCTTTCTACGCATGCACACATTATCCTAGAGGCCAGCCGAGCTGACCTAGAAAGCTTATTGATGCCCTGGTTCTCGTTAGTCACCGTTTCCAATCCTAGCTATAAGCGAGCGATGTCTGTAAATCACGGCTGTCTTTTTCCAAGTCCTTTTTCTTCCGCTCCCTGCTCAAGTTCCCAAAATCCCCGAATGAACATTGGGAGTCTCTCTATTTGTGCTGAGATCTGGTGTCTACTATAGTGTGTGTGTGTGTGTGTCCATAATTGCCCCTGGCTGCTAACTGGTTGTTGTAATCAAAATCCTAACGGTCAAAATCCTAACGGTTTCTCTTTTGGCTTCAATGAAAGTGTGTGAGGTTCTTAACAAAGCGAATTGGTATCTCGGTGTTCCTAGCCCAAAGTCTGACTGCCAACTGTACGTTGTCCGTTGACGCACGCCTTGAGCTCCCTGCTCAAGTTCCCAAAATCCCCGCATGAACATTGGGAGTCTCTCTATTTGTGCTGAGATCTGGTGTCTACTATAGTGTGTGTGTGTGTGTGTGTGTGTGTGTGTGTGTGTGTGTGTGTGTGTGTGTGTGTGTGTGTGTGTGTGTGTGTGTGTGTGTGTGTGTGTGTGTGTGTGTGTGTGTGTGTGTGTGTGTGTGTGTGTGTGTGTGTGTGTGTGTGTGTGTGTGTGTGTGTGTGTGTGTGTGTGTGTGTGTGTGTGTGTGTGTGTGTGTGTGTGTGTGTGTGTGTGTGTGTGTGTGTGTGTGTGTGTGTGTGTGTGTGTGTGTGTGTGTGTGTGTGTGTGTGTGTGTGTGTGTGTGTGTGTGTGTGTGTGTGTGTGTGTGTGTGTGTGTGTGTGTGTGTGTGTGTGTGTGTGTGTGTGTGTGTGTGTGTGTGTGTGTGTGTGTGTGTGTGTGTGTGTGTGTGTGTGTGTGTGTGTGTGTGTGTGTGTGTGTGTGTGTGTGTGTGTGTGTGTGTGTGTGTGTGTGTGTGTGTGTGTGTGTGTGTGTGTGTGTGTGTGTGTGTGTGTGTGTGTGTGTGTGTGTGTGTGTGTGTGTGTGTGTGTGTGTGTGTGTGTGTGTGTGTGTGTGTGTGTGTGTGTGTGTGTGTGTGTGTGTGTGTGTGTGTGTGTGTGTGTGTGTGTGTGTGTGTGTGTGTGTGTGTGTGTGTGTGTGTGTGTGTGTGTGTGTGTGTGTGTGTGTGTGTGTGTGTGTGTGTGTGTGTGTGTGTGTGTGTGTGTGTGTGTGTGTGTGTGTGTGTGTGTGTGTGTGTGTGTGTGTGTGTGTGTGTGTGTGTGTGTGTGTGTGTGTGTGTGTGTGTGTGTGTGTGTGTGTGTGTGTGTGTGTGTGTGTGTGTGTGTGTGTGTGTGTGTGTGTGTGTGTGTGTGTGTGTGTGTGTGTGTGTGTGTGTGTGTGTGTGTGTGTGTGTGTGTGTGTGTGTGTGTGTGTGTGTGTGTGTGTGTGTGTGTGTGTGTGTGTGTGTGTGTGTGTGTGTGTGTGTGTGTGTGTGTGTGTGTGTGTGTGTGTGTGTGTGTGTGTGTGTGTGTGTGTGTGTGTGTGTGTGTGTGTGTGTGTGTGTGTGTGTGTGTGTGTGTGTGTGTGTGTGTGTGTGTGTGTGTGTGTGTGTGTGTGTGTGTGTGTGTGTGTGTGTGTGTGTGTGTGTGTGTGTGTGTGTGTGTGTGTGTGTGTGTGTGTGTGTGTGTGTGTGTGTGTGTGTGTGTTGTGTGTGTGTGTGTGTGTGTGTGTGTGTGTGTGTGTGTGTGTGTGTGTGTGTGTGTGTGTGTGTGTGTGTGTGTGTGTGTGTGTGTGTGTGTGTGTGTGTGTGTGTGTGTGTGTGTGTGTGTGTGTGTGTGTGTGTGTGTGTGTGTGTGTGTGTGTGTGTGTGTGTGTGTGTGTGTGTGTGTGTGTGTGTGTGTGTGTGTGTGTGTGTGTGTGTGTGTGTGTGTGTGTGTGTGTGTGTGTGTGTGTGTGTGTGTGTGTGTGTGTGTGTGTGTGTGTGTGTGTGTGTGTGTGTGTGTGTGTGTGTGTGTGTGTGTGTGTGTGTGTGTGTGTGTGTGTGTGTGTGTGTGTGTGTGTGTGTGTGTGTGTGTGTGTGTGTGTGTGTGTGTGTGTGTGTGTGTGTGTGTGTGTGTGTGTGTGTGTGTGTGTGTGTGTGTGTGTGTGTGTGTGTGTGTGTGTGTGTCCATAATTGCCCCTGGCTGCTAACTGGTTGTTGTAATCAAAATCCTAACGGTTTCTCTTTTGGCTTCAATGAAAGTGTGTGAGGTTCTTAACAAAGCGAATTGGTATCTCGGTGTTCCTAGCCCAAAGTCTGACTGCCAACTGTACGTTGTCCGTTGACGCACGCCTTGAGCTCCCTGCTCAAGTTCCCAAAATCCCCGCATGAACATTGGGAGTCTCTCTATTTGTGCTGAGATCTGGTGTCTACTATAGTGTGTGTGTGTGTGTGTGTGTGTGTGTGTGTGTGTCCATAATTGCCCCTGGCTGCTAACTGGTTGTTGTAATCAAAATCCTAACGGTTTCTCTTTTGGCTTCAATGAAAGTGTGTGAGGTTCTTAACAAAGCGAATTGGTATCTCGGTGTTCCTAGCCCAAAGTCTGACTGCCAACTGTACGTTGTCCGTTGACGCACGCCTGTGACGTAATCTTTATTACGCGCAGACGGTGCGTCCAATCTTAATGTTTTCTGGTGCGTGGCATATATCTTTATTTAGCATCTATTATGATTGTTATGCATGTGCAATGAACTAATAATTTCTATGATATGACAAAGACAATATACATATAGATTCGATGGTTAGAACCATGAAGACGTTAATACTGTGACCTTAAACTGTGAATTTGTGGTAAACTGTGGTAATGAGCATGACGAGAAATCCTTATTTCTTTCCAGGAAAAAAGGGTTAAAATCACAGAATTTGACCGAGATGTAATTGAGCTGCCGAGGTTGTTAATTTCAGAGAGAGAGAGAGAGAGAGAGAGAGAGAGAGAGAGAGAGAGAGAGAGAGAGAGAGAGAGAGAGAGAGAGAGAGAGAGAGAGAGAGAGGTGATTATAGAAATTAGCGAGGAACATCATATCAAAGGGCAAGAATTCCAAAGACCACTTTAGGAAGAGCACAAGAAAGAAGCGTACAGATACATGAATAGAAGAAACAGTCAGAGATTTACACACGAGTAAATCATGTGGATTTCGACACATTCGTAAGGGTAATCACATGAAATATTAAAAGCCTATACCAATTGAGAGAGAGAGAGAGAGAGAGAGAGAGAGAGAGAGAGAGAGAGAGAGAGAGAGAGAGAGAGAGAGAGAGAGAGAGAGAGAGGGAGAGGAAAGAGTTAATTATTTATATATTACACCTTGCGCCCCCCCCCCCTTTTTTTTTTTTGCTCCTTTAAAAAAATTGAATTATGACCAAAACAAAAACAAAAAACAAACAAAGGTTTGAATGGGAGATAATCCCGATAATGAAATCAAGGGAATATGCTCATGGATTTATTGAAATTAACTAAAGAAAGCAATGAAGTAGATTTCTTGCATCATATTGTTAGAAGCTAACAGTATAAAAGCCACATACAAGATAAGAGCTGTGTTACTCTAAAGATGTGACTCACTATGCTAGTGGAACGATATAAATTTAAAATATATTCCTGAAATCTAGTAACAAATTGTATCTTTTGTGATTAAAGCGTTTATTGTATTGTGAGATAATGCTAAAGAATTCATTCATTCATTCAGCAGCATGTCCTTTGCAGAACCTCGCTCCCATAACAACCTTCCTGAAAACCTCTCGATCATAAGCAAGATGTCCCGCGTCTGATACACCCATCTGGAGATCATCCGCCACATCCTGCAAACATCTTCTCTTTGGCCTTCCTCTTCCTCTCTTTCCAGGCATATACCCCTCCATTATTGTTCACTCCAAACTTTCATGACGTTTCAAGTAACCAAAATATTTCAATTTTATTTGTTTTATCGTCTTTACTAGCCAGCCTTCTTCAATATTCAGCTCTTGAAGTATGGATGCTGCTTGCTTGCTTGTGTTCGTTGGCTTGAGCTCCAACGCGAAGCCCTGTATGTCGGATGAAGGCATCCTGTTGTCCACTATCAGTATGATGTCATACAGGACCTGAGGTTTGCGTGAGTATCCGTTGTCCATGTCTGGCTTATTGGTGTGCAGACTGGTGGTTCCTCGCCATACAGGCAGACACTCTCCGGCTTCGGAGGAATCGGCGATCCTACTGACTTTAGGCAGGACCCCGAAGGGACCTGTTGCCCAGGACGCTCGACGAGGACGCGTCAATAGGTCTTGGCCAGTATATAACCCGGCCCTGGTGCCTTGGAAACACCTCTGCGTCCCGAAGTATGGATGCATTTGTTCTCTTAAATATAGAAAGTTGCTAATGTAAGTTTCTTCTTCTTCTTCTTCTTCTTCAGCGTTCCCAGCCATTGAGGTTCTTTGCTGCAGATACAATGTCTTCATTCGTCTCTCTGGTTGACCTTCTCTTGCCAGTCGTTGATTCCAAGTGCTTGTAGGTCTGTATATATATTATCTCTCCACCGTCTTCTTGGTCTACCTCGGGGTATACGGTCATTTATTTCCTGACTGTAAGCGAGTTTTGTTTCCCTATTATCTTCCATTCTTTCTACATGCCCCAGCCATTGTAGTCTATTAGCCTTCATGATACCAGTGATTAGCGGGGACTTAAACAAGATCATAAATGTCTTTGTTACTTCTTCTTTTCCATTCTCCACTTTGTGTATCCCTATTGGGTCCAAAGATGCGTCTTAAAACTTTGTTCTCAAAGGTTTGTAGCAAGGCTTCGTCTCCTTTCGTTGTACTCCAGGTTTCAGAGCCATACAGCACAACTGGTCTGATCAGTGTTTTGTATATTGTGATCTGTGTGTTACGAGATAGCGCCTTTGATTTTAGCAGATGTTGTAGTGCATAGTATATCTTATTTCCAGAATTGATTCTAGTTTGAATTTCTTCCCTTATGATGTTGGAGCAGTTGAAGATTGTACCCAGGTATTTGTATGTTATTATCTATTTGTATGTGGCCAGAGGTTTTAGCCATTCCTTCTCTTGAAATTACCATATATTCTGTCTTATCTTGGTTGATAACCAGCCCCATCTGTTGGGCTTTTTCCTTTAAGTGAGTCAATATTTCCAATGTCTTTTGTTCACTTTCCCCTATAATATCTATATCATCTGCATAACCAAGCAGCTTGGATGTTCCTCCAATATCACATTCCTCCTTTACCTTCCTTACAACTTTCTCTAGAGCCAGATTGAAGAGTAGCGGCGATAGTGCATCACCCTGTTTCAAGCCAGATGTTATTTGGAAAGGGTCGGATTTCCTGCCTTTATATAGTAATATATTATAAGTATCTTCCATGCATAGTCTGGTCATGTTGATTAACTTCCTTGGTATACCAAATTCCCGCATAGCATTCCATAGACTATTCCTATGGACACTATCATAAGCCTTTTTAAAATCCACAAAAATGTTATGGAGATCTCTTTTATATTCCCAATTTTTCTCGGCTATTTGTCGTAAGATAAATATCTGATCTATTGTTGATCTGTTTTGTCTAAAACCCGCCTGGTAGTCACCTAATATGTATTCTGAATATGGTTTTAGTCTATTTAGTAGTACTGCGGATAGTATCTTATAGCTTATGGACAGTAGTGATATTCCTCTATAATTTTCACACTGGAACTTGTCTCCTTTCTTAAAGATAAGTATCAATAATGACTCTTTCCAGTCATGGGGTAATTCTTCAGTCCTCCAGATTTTTATTATTAGTTCGTAAGTTTATTAACTGAAAATAGTTTCTTATTAGAGGAAATTTGAATCATACTGAGATAGTTTTTGTGTGTTTAACTTGACATGTTGTTTACATTTATTTTAAGACATTGGCGTTGTCTTGTGTGAAGAAAATAATTGCGTTTACTTAGTACATTACATCAAGGACAGCTTCGGAAGTCACCGGTGG
Source organism: Cepaea hortensis (assembly GCA_963921405.1). Classification (NCBI taxonomy): domain Eukaryota; kingdom Metazoa; phylum Mollusca; class Gastropoda; order Stylommatophora; family Helicidae; genus Cepaea; species Cepaea hortensis. The sequence continues at coordinate 102,608,476 of OY992883.1, forward strand.
CAAGCATCGCTGGATCTTTTCTTCGGGGCATGCTGGTGTGCTGGGGAATGAACAGGCAGACAGATTGGCTGGCTCTGGAAAACTTGGTGGTGTATTGATGCATGATAAGGCAGACGTGGTTGCCGACTAGTGGGAGCACGTGTACACCTCGGAGGAGCAAATGGATCACCATGGTCTAGCAAGAATGTGACAGTGAGGGGATCTGGCCGATGCTCGACGCTTAGAGGAAAGGCGAGACGCACATATAATCAAATTGCTACTGGTACTATTGGGGTTGAAACTCTTCGCTGGCTTCTGAGGATGGGGACGGAGCGCTTATGGGAATGCCCCGAATGCTGTGATGTCGGTTCCTCGATCAATCAATCAATCAATCAATCAATCAATCAATCAATCAAGAACAATGTTCTCATATCTGCTGATCCTCTTCTAATAGTTTGTCTGCTGTACATATCTCACAAGGAAAGCCTCTCCTTTATTCCTGTTAGTGATCACGAACTGTCTATTTCTGATGTTTAATTAAGCCAATGTGATTTTTTTCCTGCTTTCTATCATCTGCCAGAACTGTCCTCTTGTCGTATCTCGTCTAGTCTCATCGATCATCTATGAAACGCTCCCATCTCACTTGTCTACATATTCGTGGCACAGCTTGAACGAAAGATCCTTTGCCTCTTTTCTCGTCTGTCGCTATTTTAAACTCCTCATGTGAAGCTGCCGGCTTCGTGGCTTAGAGGTTATGACTTTTCTCCGTAATCTCGTATACTCTCGTAGGTAACGTGATGACGGTGAGAATCAGCAGTGGTTCGAATCGCATCGGTAACTTACAGGGTATGTGAGCCGGCCGCTCAGAAAGCAATGGCAAACTACTGAGCGTATTCTTGCCAAGAAATCAACATACAGCTGAAAGATGCTGGTGTTGACAGCGATGTCCTGTAAAGGATAAGCAAAAAAAAAAAAAAAAAACATGTGAAGCTGGCGATAATCTGGGCGCTCCCTGCTAATTCTTTACTGCCACACTTTTTTCTTTCAAAGCGCGTTCTACTTTTGGGTCCAACCCTGGTTAATACTATCCAAACTCTTTGTCTGAGTAGTCCGATAATCAATTCTGTCTTGTCGAATATGACCACTCTACATGTTTTACTGAGTATACTTACTGGCAACTTGCCGTCTTGACAGACGATAGTTTACATTGTGCTTAAAAATGCATAATAACTATAACCCATGGCGGTAGCTAATGAGACCGTCCAGACCAATTCGCGCTGTAAATGTTCGTCACCAATGGACTCATGTGAACACATGGTTATCTCTACCTCACACAGACAAAACTTATAACTTGTAACTGCTACCTCTCGCCCTGATTCTGAGACCAGTCAAGACCAGGGATGGAGTTTAACCTCTCCATAGCACAAGGACTGGGCTGAATTGTAAAGACCATGTGTTGCTCATGCAGCATGATTCCACTGGCTTGCCTAGTTTACTCCAGAGGAAAGGTAACACCAATACATCAGAGTATTTTACTTGCATACATTAGGCAACAAGATACAGCCAGACATAATGTCACTTACTTACTCCTTGCGCACTTTCCATAGAGTATCTGAATTTGCCTTCATTGTGACCACGGCTAGATCAAGGGCGCTGTATGCCTTTGCTAGCCTCACTGATATGTTTGTTGCCATGGAGTTGGCGTGGATCAAAGTACCATTCAGTGCAGGTGACCTAGAGTCTTGCACATTTCAGTGACAGACGCGAAGATCGAGTGGATTGTGAACCACTCTGCCGGAAGTAAGCTGAGCGAAGGTCAAGCACGGACGACAGGTCCATTAGAGATCATGCACGTCTGGACCGCGTTCGAGGTCGGACGGAGAATGGCACGTGGCAAAAGTCGATCTGGTCGCCACGTTTGTACAGATGGAGTGTTTGTGAATTTGTGGACGAATGTCGACGTCAGTGATTGTTCCAGCGACAGATATACAAGATAGAGATCGAGTGAAAGTAGTGTTGTTTTAGTGACATGGATGTGACACGTGTTTTAAAAGAAAGACAGAATACACCGTGTGAAAACAGATGCAGCTGTCGTGTTATGAAGAAGTTATTGTTAGTGTAGTGTTGTTACTGTTATGTGATATCCATCCATCATGTGCCATGCCGGTAAGCGTGGGCGGTCATGTTCTGCCATCTCACTCGATCAATAGAGTCGTGGATCAGTTCCGTGTTTTTGTCTCGACCATGCCACAAGGCCAAGCCATCCAGATACTTGTTTCTAGGTCTTCCCCTTGGTCTGTTCCCCTCGATCTTACCAGTTGTCACCAAGTTCTCCAAATCATTTCTTCTCATAACATGCCCAAAAAATTGTGACTGTCTACGTCTAATGTCTCTGATCAGTTTACGATCTTCATTTGTTTCTTGAAGGACTTGTTCATTGGTCTTTCTGGCTGTCCATGGTATTCTTTGCATTTTCCTCAGAAACCACATTTCTACAGCCATCAGATATTTTTCAGCCTGGCTGCTCATTGTCCAAGCTTCACATCCATATAAAAGTACAGGTTCTATGTAGCATCTCAACACTCTTTTTCTCGTTTCAATTGACATCTTTTTATTGGTCAGTATGTTTTTCATCTTGCTAAAGGCTACTTTTGCCATGGCGATTCTTGTTCTAATCTCTTCAAGGCATCTCCCATCAGATGTTATTACTGTTCCGAGGTAATTGTACCTATTCACTTGTTGAAGAGTATTCCCATTTACTTGTATATTACACTGTGGTATTTCGTTCTTCTTAGTGACGACCATAATCTGTGTCTTTTTACAATTTAATTCTAACCCTTGTTGTTCACTATGTGTAACAACCGCATCTACTAAATTTTGCAGGTCCTGTTCATTGTCTGCAATCAAGACTGTATCATCTGCATATCTAATGTTATTGATGCATCGTCCCCCAATGTTGATTCCTTCCATATTTTCAATATTTCTGAAAATATTTTCACTGTACAGGGAAAACAGATCTGGAGACATTACACATCAGTGTCTCACACCTCTCTTAATAGGCTGATATTGGCTTACTTCATTATCAACTCTTATGGCAGCTTGTTGTTTCCAATATATGTTTTTTACAAGTCTAAGGTCTTTCCCATCAATTTGTAGATCTTCAAGCATCCTTATCATGTTGACATGTCTCACTTTATCAAAAGCCTTTGTGTAGTCAATGAAGCAAAGGTGTAGATCTTTGTTTACTTCTATAGAACGTTCGATTACGGTTCTCAGTATATACACAGCATTTACTGTACCCTTGCCTACTACAAACCCACATTGTTCTTCTCCTATTTCAGGTTGTATTTTCCTCCTAACTCTTTGCATGATAATTCTTAGCAAAATCTTCGTGATGTGACTCATTATACTAATTGTTCGATGTTGATCACATTCCAAGGCTCCTGATTTCTTTGGGATTGCAATAAATACAGAATTACATAACTCATGAGGTATGTTTCCAGTATCATATATTGTATTAAGCAGACTGGTAACTTTATCTATTCCATATTCTTCTAAAGCATTAATCATTTCTGTTGTGACGCTGTCTGGACCGGGGGTTTTGCCAGATTTCATATGATTAAGAGCATTCTGAACCTCCATCTTCAAAATTGCTGGCCCTTCATTGTTATTTTGAACAATATATTGTTCGTCTCTGCTATCGTCATAAAGGTTTTTCACGTAATTATGTGATATATACGTGGTGATTTAGAGAAGGTAGAAAGAGTATTACTACCAATCAACTCCAGGGCAAATAAGAACAACAACAGAACATTAATATTACATATGTCCTATCTACCTGTAGAGTAACTTATGTCAACAGTTACAGGTGCCCTAATTTTTTAGCAACTGACTAACATCATCTCATCCATCGGCAATACAGAATAGCTAAGTGGCAGTAAAATCGCCAGTCGTAATCCATCCAGCAATAACCTATTGCCGACTCATTTGTGATTCATTTCGCTGCATGGCAATACAGTGCCCTCGTGTTAGCACCTCAAACATGTCAACAGCGCTCATACCATCCGAATGCCTATCTCGCTCATGTCACTTGTTGAGCCGCCATCTTTAATGCAAACATTCTCGGTCCACCAAGCTTCACTCAGCACATGTTCCTGTCTGCGCTCATGAGATCTATGCCATTCCCAAGCGCATACATTCAAATCGTCAGCTGTATCTCCAGACAGCTGCTCTATCCCTTTCAACCAGTTTCGCTGCACCTTGCTGACAAAAGGCACCCCACATGCACAGCATCATCATGTGTCACGTCGATAAGCTGGGCGGTCATGTCTTTCACAGATCACCTGAGGGGCAAATCAGTTCTGTGCTCTTGTCTTGATTATACCATGCGGCATATCCATCTAGACAGTTATCTCTTTGCCTTCCCTGTGTTCTTTCCTCCACAATCTTGCCATTTGTCACTAAGTTTTCTCATTTATTTCGTCTCATAACGTGTTTATCTCCGCTGGGATGTATTATGTTACATGCATCGGATGTTTTCTTTCCAAGCATGTTCCACCTCTCGGGTCCAACCCCAGTCAGCAGAGGCAAACAGGATGAATTAGGAGCAGTTTATAAATGAAGTCGGTAGAAATGTGACATTGGGTAGATTCTGGAGGCTGCACTGGCAGATGAAGAGACAGGCGATGCCTGGTACACAGGTACCGTTTATGATGATAACAACCGACCTATGACAACTGACCAGGACAAAGGGGAGGCTTTTCTTGCACGAATTATTTTTTTTAAACAGACGAATCAGCATAGACTAAGATGAGGCAGGTCCTGGATGGCACAGGCGGAAATATCTATACGTCAAGTTTGTGATCTAGAGACCATCAATCGAGTCTCTGTGGCGAAGTGGTCAAGCCGTTTGACTCGTGCTCCGAAGGTTGCGGGCTCGATTCCGGGTCGCGCCCTTCGGTTTACGAGTTAAATATTTCGGAGACTCCTGTGGGTCGTCGCTAAAAGCTACGGAGTTCGTGCTTTGTGCGACGCTTTCCGTGCTGCGGAAAGAGACCGAGACATATGGGATAAAACCCGGTGCAATGAAGTCGACCCTGTCGACTTTTAAGCGACTTTTTAATCGTAAAAAAAAGAGCGGGTTGAGGTACCGGCAGACAGGATGGACTGGCACAATGTAATAGTAACACTGGGTCGTGAGTGCTGAGAATGGGCAGCGGGCCGCACATAGATTTAGGTGCAATAACAGATCCAGAGTAATACTGATGGGTCTGTGGTGAGAAACAAATGGAGTGGATTGGGTTTCATTTGGCTAATGGCTAATGGACGATTCTTGAAAAGGGCGAGTCTGGCATATGAGGCTACGACCTCCAGTATGAGAATGGAGGTGGAAGCAGTCACAGCGGCATTTCGTTGGTTAGAGGAGACCACTGCAACACACATTGTATTCATCACGGACTCAAGGAGTATGCTTAGAAGAGTGGAGAAAGAAATGTTTCGTGTGGAATGGCTCACCTCGCTTCAGAGGTCACAAATTGTGAGAATTGTATGGATTTTTTGCACTGACCATGCGGGAGTGGGAGGGAATTAGCAGGCCAATAGGCTGGCAGGGAATGCACCTCTTGGTTGTCGATTAACTATGGACAAGGGGGACGTGGTCGTGCGCCTGTGGTACCAGGTGGAGACGGTGGAGGAACAGACTGAGAACCCATATGTGGAAAGGATGAAATTGCGAGGGATTGGCAGGGGTTCTGGTAGAATCTCAAAACTGAGAGGAAAGACCAGGGGAACTTTCAATCAGATAGTGGTGGGAACGATTAGTTGTGTGACTCTTCCCTGGCTGTTAAACGAGACGACGGAGCGCATATGAGAATGTCCTGAGTCCAGTGATATTGGTAGTTAGCTCAACTCAACTTAACTCAATGTTTGTATATACGCTACAGTGTTTTCTATATTGCATTAAACCAGTTTGTGTCTGTGGGTTTCAATTCCTTGAGTTTCAAGTTTCGACAAGAGGCCAACAATGTGCGGAATGTGTCCCTATACTTAATCCCATCCATCATGTGCCATGCCGGTAAGCGTGGGCGGTCATGTTCTGCCATCTCACTCGATCACCAGAGTCATGGATCAGCTCCGTGTTTCTGTCTCGACCATGCCACAAGGCCAAGCCATCCAGGTACTTGCTTCTAGGTCTTCCCCTTGGTCTGTTCCCCTCGATCTTACCGTTGTCACCAAATTCTCCAATCCATTTCTTCTCATAACATGCCCAAAGAATTTTGACTGTATACGTCTAATTTCTCTAATCAATTTACGATCTTCATTTGTTTCTTGAAGGACTTGTTCATTGGTCTTTCTGGCTGTCCATGGTATTCTTTGCATTTTCCTCAGAAACCACATCTCTACAGCCATCAGATGTTTTTCAGCCTGACTGCTCATTGTCCACGCTTCACATCCATATAAAAGTACAGGTTCCATGTAGCATCTCAACACTCTCTTTCTCGTTTCAATTGACATCTTTTTATTGGTCAATATGTTTTTCATCTTGCTAAAGGCTACTTTTGCCATGGCGATTCTTGTTCTAATCTCCTCAAGGCATCTCCCATCAGATGTTATTACTGTTCCGAGATAATTGTACCTACTCACTTGTTGAAGAATATTCCCATCTACTTGTATATTACATTGTGGTATTACTTCCTTCCTAGTGACGACCATAATCTGTGTCTTTTTACAATTTAATTCTAACCCTAGTTGTTCACTGTGTGTAACAATCGCATCTACTAAGTTTTGCAGGTCCTGTTCATTGTCTGCAATCAAGACTGTATCATCTGCATATCTAATGTTATTGATGCATCGTCCCCCAATGTTGATTCCTTCCATATCTCCAATATTTCTGAAAATACTTTCACTGTACAGGGAAAACAGATCTGGAGACATTACACATCACTGTCTCACACCTCTCTTAATAGGCTGATATTGGCTTACTTCATTATCAACTCTTATGGCAGCTTGTTGTTTCCAATATATGTTTTTTACAAGTCTAAGATCTTTTCCATCAATTTGTAGATCTTCAAGCATCCTTATCATGTGGACATGTCTCACTTTATCAAAAGCCTTTGTGTAGTCAATAAAGCAAAGGTGTAGATCTTTGTTTACTTCTATAGAACGTTCGATTATGGATCTCAGTATATACACAGCATATACTGTACCCTTGCCTTCCACAAACCCACATTGTTCTTCTCCTATTTCAGGTTGTATTTTCCTCCTAACTCTTTGCATGATAATTCTTAGCAAAATCTTTGTGATGTGACTCATTATACTAATTGTTCGATGTTGATCACATTCCAAGGCTCCCGATTTCTATACTTAATACTCATCTTATAATACAGGAAAATATTAACACTAGAATTGATTGTTTCGAACAGAAACCCGAAAGACCATGAAGCAAAGAAGAGGTTAGAGTATCTACCAGCTGCGCTGAATTCTGGCTCAAAGAAAGTTGCCATAAATAACAGCTCACCCGGAGTGTTGCAGATGATTAATATGACTGCAATGAGAACAACCAGGTACATAGTTTTTGTGTCTTTGCGTGAGATGGACTCGGACTGTTTCTTGTTGGTGTTGGTCGTGTTGCGCTAGTTGTTCTTCTGTTGAAGTTTGTGAATTAAAAACCAGTAAAGGGGATCACTGCCGCAAAGCTGATAATTCCACTTATGGATTGTATAAAATACACAGTACTTTCCACCGTATCCCTGATTTCTGATGGCACGTGTCCCAGGAGAGTTTTGTTTCGTTCCGGGTAAAATGTCCACTCAATTCTATTTGTATAGTACACGGGGCCAGACAAAAATATTTTCACAAAGTAGATGACAAAGATGATGATGGAGATTCGTCTGGGAGTGATCATCTGTTTGACGTGTAGAGGGAAGACTACACACAGACATCTCTCGGCCGTGATATACACCGTTACAAGGGACGTGATTCTACTAAAGGTAACTAGGGGTACTCCTGCTGTCATGTACTGGATCTCTGAAGGAACTATAAGGATGTCTGCTTGTTGGAAGAGCGGGTTGACACAGATACTGAACCACTGCTGGAAAAGCAAGCTGGTCAAATCGGATATGGACAGGGCGAAGAAGCTGATGTTGATGGTCGTCTTCAGACCTTGTTTTTGAAACACCACTAAGTTGATGATGTTAGTTACGATTCCAAATATACTTACTAGACTACACGAAATTACGTAGTTAACAACTTCTATAATTTGTTTATTTTTGTTACTAATAAGTTTTTCCTCAGAATCTCCACGCTGAACCATGTTTGTGGAGTTTCCCAGTGTATCTTCAGGTAACGCCATGATGTACATAAGTAACTCCGTGTGTGTGTTGTGTGATCTATTTATCCTTGTTAAAAACAATAGATGTATTTCACTGGTTTTTTTCTTTCTTGTTGTTATGTTCCTAACCTAATAACAACCAGTAAGATCGAGCTGAGTGAGACAGGCGACTGCTCTTGTAACAAAGTCGTTTTCTCTATTGATGTTTAAATTATATATTTTGAAACTACCTGCTTCCCTGATGTGATCGGAGTGGTTAACGTGGGACTTAACTTGTACTAGTGGCCGCGGTAGGGTGTATCTTCCGCACGCCGGTCATATGGGGAGAAATGTTGACTTCTCGCCTTTACTTGGGGATGTCAAATAAAATTACTTCTGAAATCGGAGTGGGTTCGCTTGATTGGGGGGGGGGGGGGGGGAGGGAGGGGAATGCTAGTCCACTTGCAAAAATTAATCCTGTGCATTCTCTAGTAGTAGTAAAATCTAGTTGCAGTAGCCCATGTGGCGTCTATGGTCGTGTTCAAAGCGAGACAACGAAACAACATTGGATCTGCTACAATGTTTATTCAATATTTATTTAAAAAAAAATAATCAATAGCTGTGATGTTTCTTCAAAATATCTTGAAAATGAAGTAAATTACTCTTAAGTGATGTTTCCTCATAAATACTTGTAGCAAAGTCCTGTTATCTGTAAGGTTGTTGTAGAATTAAGTTGCTTAACGATCTGGCATTGACTTATGCAGTAATGTGTGTGTGCAACGTTTGGTTTTCTGGTGACGTTTCCATAGACAATAATCTGTAACTTTAGTGGCGGACTGTTGTGTTGGCATTCTGGCAGCGGCCTTATGCATGTATGCCTGCCAGTGATTATCATACATTTGTTGTGGCGCCGTATCTGCCTGTGATATTATGACGTCCCCGACACTAAGTAAAGGTGAAGAAAAAGAAAACGAGGCAATCCGCCATGTCGGCGTAATAATTATCTAACTTATAAGTTACACAGTTTATCAGTTCTATGAGTCTAATACTGTAACAAAGTCGACATATCACAGACCTAACCCATGTAGCGGATTGTTTTTTCAAGGGTATTAGTCTCTCTGACCGCCGGGTAGGCGGTTCAACCACTACACTGGCATTAACTAGACTTAAACGTCGACATCTCGTTCAGAAACCAACGGTAAACTACTGAACGTTAAATTGCCTATAAAATTAACCGGGAGTTAGTTGATCGAAACGTCTGCAAAGGACATGCGACATATGCTTTATTAGCCTAGTCAGACGGATTGTGGTTTATTTCTGCTTGCACGCCTTGTAGTTTATTTCTTACTTCAGGTAAATGGCTAAATTGTTTGTACGCATTTAGCGGACCATTATTTGATGCCACGAGCATACATATCGATTTTAGAAATAATTATATGTGTACTCATCTGTAAAACACAGCAAATTCAACAACATTGATTCTAAGTACAGACTAATCGTTGTACAAGCTACTATTTGCTCTATTGGTTGTATTTCCCAAATGTACCAATGAAAACATTTCAGTTACTTTGGGAAATGTAATACATTAGTAGACTTTACAGCGTACGCGGGGTTGGAAAACGGCGGGTAATTGCCATAATGATGCTACGCTTACGTCTCCCACCGTTTTCCCAGAACCCCCCTCCCCGTAAAAAGATTTTAATAGAAATATACGACGGTAACCTTTATCTATAATTTCCAGCATCCAATTGAATTTACTATGTAAGAAATATCCATTATTTTTAATTATACCTTGTCTTATGTCGTCGATTTTATAATGTGCATGCATTCGTATTTGTGCAAAATAATGCAACGTGGGAAAACGGAGAAAACAAGATGAACATGAGAAGATAAGAAGAGGCAAGATCGGTTCAAATTCAAATGTAGAAATATAAGTATCATGAGACTTCGTTAAAAGAATGATGAATGACACGAGAAACAAAACCGCGATATACATTTCTGAAATAACAATACACACATGCGGAATGCTTCACCAGACTCTACAACAACCAATGAGGAAACATCACTTAAGAGTAATTTATTTCATTTGCAAGATATTTTGAAGAAACATCACAGCTATTGATTATTGTTTAAATAGATATCGGAGAAACATTGTTACAGATCCAATGTTCTTTTTTCTTCGTTCTCTCGCTTTGAACTCGAGCATAGACACCACACGGGCTACCACAACTAGTTTTTGCTACCACTAGAGAGTGCACAGGATTAATTTTTGCGAGTAGGCCAGCATTACCCGCCATCAAGCGAACCCACTCCGACTTCTGAAGTAATTATTTTTAACGTCCACAAGTCACAGCAAGACGTCAACATTTATCCCCATGTGACCGGAGTGCGGAAGATACACCCTACCGAGGCCAGTAGAACAGGTTTAAGTCCTAACACGCTAAACACTCCGATCACGTCGGGGAAGCAGGTTGTTTCAAAAGATATAATTGAAACATCATTAGAGAAAGCGACTTTGTTACAAGTACCGTCGCCTGTCTCACTCACCTCGATCTTACTGGTTGTTATTAGGTTAGGAACATAACAACAAGAAAGAAAAACAACAGTGAAATACACCTATTGTTCCTAAAAACAAGGATAAATAGATCCTGGGACACGTGCCAACAGAAATCAGGGATACGGTTGAACGTGCCGTGTATTTTATACAATCCATAAATGGAATAGTCAGCTTTGTGGCAGTGATCTCCTTTACTGGAGTTTTAATTCGCAAACTTCAACAGAAGAACAACTGGCGCAACACGACAAACGCCAACACGAAACAGTCCGAGTCCATCTCACGCAAAGACACAAAAACTATGTACCTGGTTGTTCTCATTGCAGGGATATTAATCATCTGTAATACTCCAGGTGAGCTGTTGTTTATGGCAACTTTCTTTGAGCCAGAACTCAGCGCAGCGGGTAGATACTCTAACCTCTTTTTTGCTTCATGGTCTTTCGGGTTTCTGTTCGAAACAATCAATTCTAGTGTCAATATCTTTCTGTACTTTAAGATGAGTGTTAAGTATAGGGTCACATTCAGAACATTGTTGGCATCTTGTGGATACTTGAAACTGAGGAAATCCAAACCTACAGACACAAACTGATTTAATGTAGACAAATACTCGATATAGAAAACACTCTAATGTATATAACAGCATGGCAGGAATAACACAACACATTGCTTTACATGTTAATTACAACACAACACTGTGCACCAAATTATGTATGATTGAGATAGTATCTCTATATAACACATTAGAAGATATCAGATATGAATCACTGTAACAGACTGAATGTTCACTACATCGCCAGAGTTCGTGCATTGAATTTGATACCATCTTCAGCTGTTACTGAAGGGAGAGGGAGGGGAGAAGAAAAACAATTGGAAGGTAAAGATAAACAGAAAAAGGAGAACAACAACTAGGAACACTAGCCTTAAGATGGAGAGATTAAGTTCTAAGCACTTCGGTGTTGACTACAGGAACGTCGCAACGTAGTACAGAGAGAGCCAGTGGTGAAAAAAAAAACTTGTCTATGACTTTGATATCCAATTGCTGTTGATGTTCGTGACTACTACATTGAAATATCCAGGATGCATTAGTTGCATCAATTCCCAGGGACTGGGAATACATGGGCTGTCGTTGCTAGTGAGAAATAAGAGACAATAATATTCAGTTGATGTAGGACCACGGTGGCAGTGTAAATGGATTGCGTTGGTGTGGAGTTGGAATATAATGAAGTTAAATGCTACCAAAATGTAGCAGGATAGGTGATTTCTCTATCAACGGAGAGTAATGTGTCTCTTTAAATCAGTTAGCCTACGGGACACGCTTTGGCAAGGTGGAGTACCCGTTTAGCCCACCCCCCCCCCCCCCACGATCCGGATTACATGAAACCAAGGATGGAAGAGCGGCCGACAGACAGTCGTTGGTTATGCTCTCATTTTCACGACGGTCTCCCTGGCCAAGGATTTAGCGACTTTCTCCGTAATCCGGTGTATCCACGTGAGCAAACGCAACTGCGCCAGAATCGGTAGCGGTTCTCGCCTCGCCCGTTACTTACGGGATATATGAGCCGGCCCTTCATAAGGCAATGGCAAAGTACTGAGCGTAATCTTGCCAAGAAATCAACAACAGCGGTAAAATGCTGGTGTTGACAGCGATGCCCTGTAATAGGATATGCGAAAAAAGACCCTTTATGGAGATAATAGCAATGGTTATAGGCAAGTGTGGTCTCTGCTAAGAATGTAAGCAGTGGCAGACTATTTTCTGTACAGATGACTAGAAAGTTATGTTTCGTCAATTTATAGAAAACTAGCTGACCCGGCCCGGCTTCGCCCAGTCCTTGGTGGGGAGCATCTCATTTAATTCATATAATTAGTCATATAAGCTCCCGTTCCCGTTACCGACTATCTGTCTGTCTGTCTGTCTGTCTGTCTGTCTGTCTGTCTGTCTGTCTGACCCGGCATCGCCCAGTCCTTGGTGGGGAGCATCTCATTTAATTCATATAAGTAGTCATATAAGTTCCCGTTCCCGTTACCGACTATCTGTCTGTCTGTCTGTCTGTCTGTCTGTCTGTCTGTCTGTCTGTCTGTCTGTCTGTCTGTCTGTCTGTCCGTCCCTCCCTCTCTGTCTGCCTGTCTGCTTGTCTGTCTAATCATTTATTGGTTGCAGTTAGAACAACCTTAGATAAACGAAGACCAACTTACAAAAAGCATTTGAAAGAGCACTTGAAAGATCTTTACATCTTCCCCCAACAATTAACTTGGGTAAATGGAGCGGCGGCAGCAGCATCAGCAGAAGAAGGAAAAGGAGGAGTAGACAACTGCAGCGAAAAGGTGGGTCTGTCTATCTATCTGACCCGGCGTGACTTCGCCCAGCTCCTGGAGTGTAGCGTCTCATTAAATTCATACAACAAAAAAAGTAACTTAAAAAAATGCCCTTCTACACACCATCCATTATTTTTAATGAAAACGCTTTCTAATCACCTGCATGACTACAGTAACTTCTTAAGCAAAAAAAGATGAGTTACAATGTTATGCATTGTGCATTATTTTTATGAAAACTTTGAAAATGCCTTACAGATTGTATCATTATTTATTATAACTCATATGCCGGTACATAACTATGGACAAAGAGTTTATAAATCTTTGAAAACGATGCCACAATATGACTATAAGTTATACAGAAAAGTTATGCCCCTTGAAATAACTTTTATAGAGTTAGGTCCCCTGAGATATATTAAATTATGATGAAAAGTGAAAAATGAAATAATACTGGGTAAGCATGCGATTTCACACTAAAAAAATATGACAGTGGGCTGCACTGGAATGAAAGAAAGGCGTGTAGAAAATTTCATCTCAATCGGATGGGCCGTTCGCGAGCGCACAAAGGACAGACGGACATACAGACAGACAGACAGACAGACAGACAGACGGACAGACGGAGATCCTAATTTATATATAAGATGAGACAAACGTGTGCTCCATAGAAGCAACCTCCTACACGAAGTGTAAAATATAAATAATTAACTCTTTCTTCTCTCTCTCTGTTGGTTTAAACTTATAATATTCCACGTGATTATCTCCACGAATTTCTCGTAAAGCCGTTTGATTTACTCGTGGTGTGTACGTCTCTAGCCGTTTCTTCCATTCATGTATCTGTACTGATTATGTACGTTTCTTTGTGTTCGTCCGAAATTGGTCTTTGGAATTCTTTTCATTTGATAAGATGTTTATCGCTTCTTTCTATAAAAACTTCTCTCTCAGTAACTAACAACATTGGCTGGTCAGTTACATCTCGGTCACATTCTGCGATTTTAACTGTTTTTCCTGGAAAGAAATAAATACTTCTCTTTATGCACGTTACCACAAATTCAATTATTCATGGTTCTAACAATCGATGCTATGTGTATATCGTCTTCTAAATCAGGTTGGTAGTTTGTATTCTTAGTTTCTTCAACTCAATACAGACTCCAACATAGTTGTTAATAATAAAGCTCTTCCTAGAAATATGTTTCAACCCATCCATAATGGCCGATCTCCCTGGCCTGAGGGAGTAGCAGCTTTCTCCGTAACCCCGAATGCTGTGATGTCGGTTCCTATATCAATCAATCAATCAAATCTCCGTAACCCCGAATACTCTCGTGGTTGACGTGAGCGCACGAGAATTGGAAGCGGTTTGAGTCTCGCCAGTGACTTATGAGAGTTTAGAGGCGGTCGCTCAGAAAGCAATGGCAAACTACTGAGCGTAATCTTGCCAAGAAATCAACAATCAGCTGAAAGATGCTGATGTTAACAGCGATGTCCTGTAAAGGATATGTAAAACATCCATAATGTGCCATGCGGATAGAGTAGGCGATCATGATTCGCTATTTCATTCGATCACCAGAGTCGTGGATCAGCTCAGTGTTCTTGTCTCGACTATACCACGTGGCCAAGCCATCTAGGCATGTACTTCTCTGTCTTCCCCGTGTTCTCTTCCCCTCGATCTTGCCAGTTGCCACCAAGTTCTCCGATTTATTTCGTCTCATAACATGCCCACAAATGTTTGACTGTTTACGTCTAATCTCTCTAATCATTTTACGATTGTCATTTGTTTCTTGTAGGACCTGGTAATTGGTTTTTCTATCTATCCATGGTATTCTTTGCATTTTCCTCAGAAACCACATTTCCACAGCCTTCAGATGTTTTTAAGCTTGACTGCTCATTGTCCACGCTTCACATCCATACAAAAGTACAGGCTCTATGTAGCACCTCAACACTCTTGTCGTAGCAATTGGCACCCTTTTATTGATCAGAATGTTTTTTCATCTTGCAAAAGGCTACCTTCGCCATGGCAATAATTGTCCTTATCGCTTCAAGACATCTGCCATAAAATGTTATGAATGTTCCGTGATAATTGTACCTATTCACTTGTTTAAGAATATTCCCATGTACTTGTATATTACATTGTGATATTTGGTTCTTCCTAGTGACGACCATAATATGTGTATTTTTTACAATTTAATTCTAACCCTAGTTATTCACTGCCTGCATCTACTAAATCTTGCAGATCCTACTCATTGCCTGCAATCAATATGGTATCATATGTATATCTAATGTTATTGATGTTTCTTCCTGCAATGATGATTCCTTTTATATATTGAGCACAACCCACTACTGGCAACGCCGATCGCATTCCGGCACGAACCTAAGGCCTATCCACGTCATGGAAGCACTATACTCGAGTTTCGCCCTCGTTTGAGCTCGTCAGTAGTGCATATCCATAACCGGATCCGGAAACAAGCCCCGGGTCACGCGTGTGAAGCGGGTGTGTAACCACGCAGCACACACTGGACACGCCAAATTATCACACCGGAATACCACAACGCTACCCATCGTAGGCTATGCTCAAGGGTTGTGCTCAATATTTAAATTTCAAATCCCGAAACAACCAAATAATCGATTCCTTTTATATCTTGTATATTTCTGAAAATATTTTCACTTTACAGGGAAAAAGAGATCTGGAGACATTACACATCCCTGTCTCATACCTCTCTTAATAAGCTAATACTGACCCACTTCATTATCAATCCTTATGGCAGCTTGTTGTTTCCAGTATATGGTTTTACATGTCTAACGTCTTTCTCACCCATTTGAAGATCTGCACGCATCTCTATTATGTTGAAATGCCTTACTCTATAGAAAGCCTTTGTGTAGTCAATAAAGCAAAAATGTAGATATTTGTTTACGTCTATAGGACGTTCAATTACTATTCTCAGCATATACACATAATTTACTGTACACTTGCCTTCTACAAACCCACATTGTTCTTCTCCTATTTCAGGTTGTATTTTCTTCTTAACTATTTGCATGATAATTCTTAGCAAAATCTTCGCGACGTGGTTCATTATACTAATTCTACGATGTTGATCACATTCCAGGGCTCCTTATTTCCTTTGGGATTGGAATAAATACATAATTACATAATTCATGATGCATATGTCCAGCATCATATATTGTGTTCAGCAGTCTGGTGGCTTGATCTATTCCATATTCTTCTTAAGCATTAGTCATTTATGTTGTGATGTTGTCTGAACAGGGGGTTTTGCTAGTTTTCATAAGGTTAAGAACATTTCTAACCCCCCAACTTCAAAACTGACGATCGTTCATTATTATTTCGAACATCATACTGTTCTTCTCTGTTATCATCATAAAGGTTTTTCAATGCATATTCCTAACGATAACAGATATGTTTTTAAATTGTTGCGTATCCCTTACGGGACGTTGCAGTCAACACCAGCATGTTCATGCTGTTGTTGATGTACTAGGCAAGTGTTACGTTCAATAGTTTGCCATTGCTTTCTGAACGACCGGCCCCTATACCTTTTTCGAAAAAACCAGCACCGCCGTGTTTCGAAACCGGGTATACGGACTCACAAACCGCGTTCGCAAGCCCTTAGCCACAGAGACAGTGGGTTCTAAATTCTCCATTCCAAAATTTGTTCGGTTTGTGAATTTGCTCTATATACAACAATCTGTGCTTTCTATCTGGCGTTAGCAATTTATTTACTCTGGTCAGACTAACTTCTGCATAAGTGTATATCTTATTTTATGACGTCCAGTTTGTATGGGTCAAGAATTTAGATCTCTAACTAAATGTATCTGTCTACTTTTGAGAATCCTCTGCTGCCTCAATAAGTTTAGAATGCGTGGGGGTCACAACTCCAGGCCACTCTCATGGACCTCTCTTAATGAGTGGGATATTGGTTGTCCCGGTATAAAGTCCCACAATGGCCGGGTATGGCATCTTATTTACTTCCTCTGTGGCTTCTATAAAATTGCATATTTTGTTCGATGGACGTTATCCATTTTTTAAATTGTTTGGCTTCTCCCTCATATTTTTCATCATGGGTATGTATTCTTGTGTTCAATTGCGCGATTTACCTCTTTCAACATTTTCTCCATTCATGTGTAGCAACAACAGTGTGTATTCAAATTGAACGCTGGTGTAAAATGTTATGTTTAATGTAAGCTGAAGTGAAATATTTCTTTAAAGAACATTAATTATATTACCCTACTTAGCATCTTTTTGTCATGCGTGATATGTGGTTTTGTTTCTAATCTCCTACTCTGTAAATGTCGGTATATCTCCAGGAATCTCTCTTGTTCATCTCAGGAACCTAAACAAACAATAACTTATCAGGATTACATGGAATTAGCAATCGGATTCGTCGCTGTGCTGTGCCAGTGATCCATGAGTCACTAAAATTCACATATAACTGGTGTCTCGCCATAAATCACCTTCCACCAGCCCTTACAATTTCTCTCATTTTAAATCTGACCCGTGGACTATACTTTCATGTGCAGCTATAGGCCCATCTCCTGAATAACATCACTATCAAAACCACATTCATAAAGCAACACAGCAGCATTTAGTTTACAACAAGTTTACAGTTGACAGTCATTCAGGATTCCGCCCAGAGTATCTCTGCCATACAGCAGTTATAAGCATATTAGAAAGATGGCATCATAATGTAAACAACAATGACCTATGTGGAGCAGTGTTTGTAAACTTTAGTAAAGCATTCGATATGATTGACTATATTATTTAATTTAATATAAAATACTACACAAATTTGCCACTAAACTGATGTTGTTTTTGTGAAACAGATAACTTTTGGTACAAATAATGTATCTCTGTATCAAACCACTACCTTTAAGACTATACCATCTCAAGTCTCTATGCTTGGCCCTTTATTATTTGCTATTTATACAAGCGTCGTCCAGCATTCTGCTGGCAAACGACTGTAAACTATTCAAATGCCCCAGAATTGCTGCAGTCGTCCTTGCAACAAGAAATCAACATTGCAACAAGGGCTACAACATTTTGTTAAATAGAGCTATGCAAACAGTATGCAAATTAACATTACTAAAACAGCATATATGTGAATGACAACCATACACAGATGCAATACTTTACATTCACAGAGAACTCTTCAATTTCTCATTAATAGCACGTCTGTAGAAAGTGTAACTGTGCACAAAGTACCGGGTCTCATCATTGATAGAAATCTAACCTTTAATTCAAGCCCTCATTAAACAAACAGCAAAGTCAACGAGCTTGCGAACATGAAACATTTCCTCGGTGAAAACACAAGAAATATCTTATGTCCTCATATTGACTATAGCTTCACAATCTGGGATGAGCTTTCCAATTAAATCATAAAGCAACTCCCCCCCCCCCCCCCTTCCCAGAAGCGGGTTATGGATTTATTTTATGGTGAACACGAATAGTAAAGATGCAGCTAGCAACTCTAGCCTATACAAGCTATTTTAATAACTACCATTCCACAAATGCTTACTTTTCAATAAGTTAAATTAATTCAGAAACTCCTGTACCCAACTTATCTTTAGCCACGCTTTAAATATAATGCTAGAAGTTACAATCGATTCAACATATTACATATCCCCAAGGCTAGGAGACTTATAGAAAACAAGCTGAGGTTACTCCGCAGCTCAGCTGTACACATTCTTCCATAAGGAATCAAAGAGACAACTAACCACTGTACATACATTTGAAAGCGACTTAAACACCATCTCATCAAAGACTACATGCACTCTTAAGAAATATAATACAATAAATTCTACTATACTAAACAATTTTCTCCTTGCGGTATGGTATATCTCCCTTAGCTCATTCCAATTGCCATGTCAATAATTAATATTATTTGTATTAATGTGACTCATGTAGTAATGATTTTTATACATCCCCTACATTCAAAATGCATATATGGTTGTTTTTTCCCAAGATTAGTCTTACAAGCTATGTGTTGATAAAATAATTATTAAGAGAGAGAGAGAGAGAGAGAGAGAGAGAGAGAGAGAGAGAGAGAGAGAGAGAGAGAGAGAGGGAGAGAGAGGGAGAGAGAAAGAGGGAGAGAGAGAGAGAGAGAGAGAGAGAGAGGGAGAGAGAGAGAGAGAGAGAGAGAGAGAGAGAGAGAGAGAGAGAGAGAGGGAAGATGTACTGAATGTTAAACGACCATGTGTGTCCAATTCTTAGCCCTTACAAATAAAGTCGGTTCGTTCTTTCGTTGCTTTATTTACTGTCCCTCTTGCGGTCTTCCGTTGCCTTAGTATACGTTCATTAATTACAATAATAAATCAATCGATAAAACATAAATATTTCAAATACTACAACGTTAATATCAAGAGTTCATTTGAGTGCTCCATTTTTGTTGAATTTCTGGGTTTCCAGAGATGCTTTCTTCTACTTAAATCATTGAATTCTTCTTATTGACCGCATATGTTCAAGATGACATGTAACAGGAAGAAGGCATAGGAAAAGATAATAAGCTAAAAAACTTTGCAGCGTAGTTACTACATATTTTTTTTCAATGATAGAAAGTGATCTGTTAAGGATATCTAAGCTTACTGCCCTGCAAAAACTAAAGCAATAAAGATCGTTGTTGACTGGGACAGATAGATCAATAAAAGACAAGAATGCTAAGCTGATCCATATTTGCTGTAACAATATATGTGAGATGTACCTTAGATATCTAACACGTTAGCCGAAAAGCAAATAAAGACCTTTGAATAGAAGTGTTACAGAAGATTATTACGATAATTTGGTGACAACTGCATGACAGAAGGGAAAATAACAAGGGGAAGACAGAGAAGTAAACATATGGAGGACTTGACCACATAGCATGGTCGGGACAAGAACACAGAGCTGGTCCACGACTCTGGTGATAGAGTGAGATGGCGAAACATTACAGTCCACGCTTACCGACATGGCACATGCTGATGATGATAATTATGTCGAACATTCATATCCTATAAAACTGTATAGTAAAGATGTGGTTTAAAATAAATACAATAGCGGGAAACAAAATGTTTTTTTCGCGTTTAAAATGATGTGAACATCTGGAAAAGATCGTTATAGAGGTGTAGGAAGAAAGAGAAAAGAAGGAAGAGCTCAAAGTAGCTCGATTGAAGATGTAATAGATAAAGTTTGCAAGACAGCACAGAGACAAGGCAGCTGGAATATGACCGTAAGCCATTTCCGAAGGTTGTTATGAGGGCAAAGTTTTGCACAGGACAAGCCGCCGTATGATGATGATGATGATGATAATGATGATGATAATGAAGATGATGGTAATGGTGATAATGATGATGATGATGATTAATATGATGATGATTCTAATGATGATGTTGGTGATTATGGGAGACTCGAATGCGAAAAATGTAGGTGGCTCAGATATGAACAGTGTTGTGAAAATCAAATATAAATAGTATATTCGGCTCAGATATGAACAATATTGAAGCATCAGCTAGACAACATGGAGGAGGCAAATATATACATTGAAGGCGGTTGGAGATATGGGCAGTAAAGGTGAATCAAATATTGACAATAAAGGTGACTCAAATACTGATAATAAAGGTGACTCAAATACTGATAATAAAGGTGACTCAAATACTGACAATAAAGGTGACTCAAATACTGACAATAAAGGTGACTCAAATACTGACAATAAAGGTGACTCAAATATTTACAATGAAGGTGACTCAAATATGGACAATCTGTGTGAGTTAAATATGAATAGTGTAGCTGAATATGTGGACAGTATCGATGACATTATAGATTACTCAAATGTTTACAGTATAGATAACTCAAATGTGGACAGTATAGATAACTCAAATGTGGACAGTATAGATGACTCAAATATTGACAGTATAGATGACTCAAATGTGGACAGTATCGATAACTCAAATGTAGACAGTATAAAATGTCAGAGCTGACTCAAAAATGGGGAAAAAAATATATAGGGCCACAAGGCTAATTGGATACGAGTGTTCGCTATTAAATCTCAGGTGTTCTGTTGCAGAGGTAGCGGGTTCAACCCCTACACCGCTCAGTGTGAGTTAAATGGTGTCTTCTCGTCTTTGATTCGGGGAGGTAAATTACAAGTACTTCAGAAGACACAATGGGTTCGCCTAATGGCGAGGGACACTGGTAATATGGATAGCTAATCCACAAGCAAAAATCAATCATGTGAACTAGAAGTAGTAGCACATGTATGAACTATGCTTGAGTTCAAAGCGAGCAAACGAAAAGAATATTGAAACAAATATCTGACTCAAATATTGACTAGCATGTGATTAAACAATGCACAGTATATCTGACTCAAATATTGACAATACATGTGATTCAAAAATGTACAGTATAGATGACTCAAATATTGATAATACATGTGATTCAAACGTGTACAGTATATCTGACTCAAATTTTGACAATACACGTGATTTAACAAATGTACAATATATTAGACTAGACACTAAAAAAATGCCTTCATTAGTCATGTGTATCATACAAATGAACCTACAACTATGGAATACGGACAGAATTCGTATCGAACCATTGAGATAGCACCAGAGGTCTCATAATTTATTTTAAACAAAGCTAGATGGTCATGCGTCGAAGTACACTTCTTTCTGCAGTGAGGAGCTGTCGTCAATTGGAGGTGACAGGTACGAATGCCGGTCGGTAACTATAGCTTTCAAATTGTATGTTGTCTAGTGCGTCCTCTAGTCTCTACTTGCTTCTTCTCCTTCTGTGAGCGCCTAAACAATACTATGTGTGTTTATTTATACAACTGTCAAGGTGGCCTCAACGTGTTCCCCAATTGATTTCCTGTGTAATACGTGTATAGCATTAGAACCGACCAATCATTTCTCCTCTTTAAATGCTTGTTAATATGCTCGACACAGCATTACGGCGCGATGTGTTTGTGTGTTTGTTATTTGACGTTTGCTGCTTTAATATAAATTATGAGACCTATGGTACTATATCAATGGTTTGATACGAATTCTGTCCGTATTCCATAGTTGTTTGGTTCATGTGTATGATAGACATGACTAATGAAGACACTTGTCTTTTAGTGTCTAGTTGGTCATGGGCCAGTCTCCCTGGCCGAGAAGTTAGCAGCTTTCTCCGTAACCCCGAATACTCTCGTGGTTGACGTGAGCGCACGAGAACTGGAAGCGGTTCGAGTCGCGCCAGTGACTTATGCGAGTATGGAGCCGGTCGCTCAGAAAGCAATGGCAAACTACTAAGCGTTATCTTGCCAAGAAATCAACAATCAGCTGAAGGATGCTGATGTTGACAGCGATGTCCTGTAAAGGATATGCAAAACATTAGTTAGTCATGCGTCGAAATACACTTGTTCCTGCAGCGAGGTGCTGTCGTTATTTGGAGGTGACAGGTTCGAGTCCCGGTCGGTAACTATAGCTTTCAAATTTTATGTTGTCTAGTGCGTGCTCTAGTCTCCACTTCCTTCTTCTCCTTCTCGTAGTTAACAACATTAATGTTTTGTTTTGTCCATTTCTTCAAAGGACTTCTTCTAATGCAATAACGATGAGAAATGAAATCACGCGTGATTGGTGTCGAGTGAAGCTTACCAGTTATACTTCTCGTTTTCGTTGATTTACTTAATGCAATAACACGAGACCGTGATACCCGGTTATAATTGGATGTTGTCACAGAATAATGAACACGAAAGCCAATTTCAAACATCGATATGTAAAAAATAAACCGTGAGCCTCCAGAGTTATTGCTCCCGGAGACTGAGAAATGTCTGACTTGACGCGCTGTCTGACGTTCAACAAAAGTAAATCAATTGTGCCCCTGGTTACGGACATTTGCTTGAAAATTGAATTCGAGGTTACAAAGAAAATATAAAATACGACTGCTAGCGGGCACGTAGCCACTTTACGATATCTGATGATCTTACACTAACGTCGTATATTGTCTCTATCATATCCCCAAATAAACATCATGAAAACTGTTATAAAGGTAATTTATTTACGACAATGGCACCATTTTCTGTATGTGTTTTCTAGCGGGATAACTTAAAGCGTGTATCCCTATCGGAGTTATAAAATTGAATTAGTAACTAAAGTCTACAGCAGTGGTTCTCAACCGGTGGGGAATTGGGGGGGGGGGGATTTTAGGGTTTCGGGGGGGGGGGGGGGATTAAGATTTTTTCTAGATTGCGTTAATACAAGAACCGATTACTTGATATTATTTTTCACTTCACACTTTACTGTTCTGTACATATCACCCTTCTGAAATTCATTTTATAACGTAAGTAGATCAGCAAATCACGTTTTATGTAGATGTCTAGACTTGTTTTAGTATGTGCTATTAAATTTAGCTTCAATTATTACGTATACTGTGTAGGGGCAGGGGGAAATTTTTAGGGAGGAAATACGAAAGGGGGGAATGACTTTCTAAAAATATGGTGAGGGGGGGGGGGGGCATGCCGTCCTAAAAATATGGTGAGGGAGGAATGACGTCCTAAAAATATGGTGAAGGGGGGCACGGGCCAAAAAAGTTTGAGAACCACTGGTCTATAGAGTCTAAAATGGAAACTATTTCTAAGATATGTTTTGAGAAGCATATTCGGCCTGATTCTAACAACATGAACCATCGAGTGGCGACATGTATAAACAAATGTGAGTCTACCACCATATAACCATGCCCTCCCAAGTGTGTAAAAGGGCCCTATACGTTTTCTAATATTATTCCGTTCGAGTCTAATCCCTCTTTTATGACTAGAGTGCAAAATATGACTCTTCTCCACCATTGCACAATGGCGTTAAAGATAAAGTACTCGTAAAATTATATATTATACTCCTTGGTGTGTGTTGTTTTTTTGGTATTTTGAGCATTTTCGGTATTGATCGGAAATCATATTAGAAGAGGAAATATACGGAGATTAGAGGACACACTACACAAATTTAAAAAAAAAAATGTTAGCTATAGTGGCCACACTGCAATTTGAAACCGCAGTCTTCAAATGAAAACAATGCATCGCTAAAGAAGCAAGTTATTTCGACGCATCAACAGCTGTACACATATACACATGCAAAACTCAGTCCTCTACTACTACATACAGTGTGTAAGGATTACGCTCGAGTTTCAGCGAGCGAACAAACAGAAGAAGAAGAAGAACTTCGATGCATTAACAGATGTACACATACACACACAGTGTGTGGTGTGTGTGTGTGTGTGTGTGTGTGTGTGTGTGTGTGTGTGTGTGTGTTGTAAGAAGACAGCTTATGGTCGTCACTGGTAAGAAGGAAATACCACAATGTAATATACATACATGTAAATGGGAACATTCTTCAGCAAGTGAATAGATACAATTATCTCGGTACAGTAATAACATCTGATGGGAGATGCCTTGAACAGATTAGAAAAAGAATCGCCATGGCGAAAGTACCCATTAGCAAGATGAAAAACATACTGAACAATAAAAGATGTCAAATAAAACGAGAAAAAGAGTGTTGAGGTGCTACATAGAACCTATACTTTTGTATAGATGTGAAGCGTGGATAATGATCAGTCATGCTGACAAATATCTGATGGCTATGGCGATCTGGTTTCTGAGGAGAGTGCAAAGAATACCGTGCACGGACAGAAAAACCAATGACCAAGTACTACAAGAAACAAATGAAAATCGTAATTTGATTAGAGAAATTAGACGTAGACGGTGACAATTTTTTGGACATATTATGAGAAGAAATAAATTGGAGAACTTGGTGACAGCTGGCAAGATCGCGGGGAAGAGACCACGGGGAAGACAGAGAAGTAAATATCTGGATGGCTTGACCACGTAAGTAGAATGTCATGATGTATTTACACCTCAAATATGGTGCAGCACCATAATTTGTTACTGTATAAAAAGTCTACCACCGCAAGCGAAACGTCACAAAAACGGACCTCATTTTCAAGGGATGCAACCCATGAATAAATAGTCGAACGTATTTTTGCACTGTTACATCCCTTTTTGAGATTTAAAAAAAAAATGTAATAACTACTGATAGTATTGATTGTAGTGAGCGAGACTATCATCATACTATTGATGCTGTTAAGGTACAGTGCTTTTCCTCCTTAGTGTCTTACTTCTTTATTTCGTCTTCTTTCTTTGTCTGTATTGGGCATAAAACTATCATCATTCCATTGGTGATGTGTAAGGGATAGGGTTACAGTGCATTTCCTCGGGGTGGTCTAGGGGGTGGGCCAGCGTGGGGGTGGGAGCTCAAGGGTAGAGCGTGGGATGTCGGCGCGTGGGGTGGGGCGAGGGGGTTCGAACTGTGAGCCATGACAGTCAACATACGAAAAAACGTATAAGTAAAAATGTATATATGTCAGTTATATCATCTATAGAGGGTCGTAGTGGTGTAAAGACTATCATTATTCGGGTTTCAAATGAAAAACCTTAAAAAGTAAAAATGGCCGATATTATTGATTTTAGCGGGTATAGCTTAGTGAAATTCATTGGTAAAGGGTGGGTAGCGGATATCCGTGATCTGTAGAGTGTCACAGTGGTTTGTTCACTATCATCATAGGGTTACAATTGAAAACCTTAAAAAGTAAAGATGGCTGATATTATTGATTTTAGTGGGTATAGCTTAGTGAAAGTCGTTGGTAAGGGGTTTGTAGCGGTTATTAGTGCGCTGTAGAGTGTCGTATTGGCCTACATACTATCATCATACGGGTTAGAAAAGAAAAACTTAAAAAGTAAAGATGGCCAATATTATTGATTGCAGCGGGTATAGCTTAGTGAAATTAGTTATTAAGGGGTGGGTAGCGGTTATTGGTGATCTGTAGAGGGTCACAGTGGCTTGTTCACTATCATCATACGGGTTACAAATTAACATCTCAAAAAAGTAAAAATGGTCAATATTATTGATTTTAGAGGGTAAAGCTTACTGAAATACGTTGGTAAGGGGTGGGTAGTGGTTATTAGTGATCTGTGGGCTATACACTATCATCACAAAGGGTACGAATGAAAACCTTAAAAAGGTAAAGATGGCTGGTATTATAGGATGTTACGAGTATAGCCTAGTGAAATTCGGTAAGGGGTGGGTGAGTGGTGAAGTAGATAGATAGGTGCTTCTGATCATTGTTAAAGGGTGGTTGAGTAGCGGGGTGATTAAATAAATACGTCCGACGCTTGTTAAGAGCAGGAGGAGTTGCTAGATAAAGACTCTCGGTCAATGGTAAAGAGTGGATAGGTAGAGGAAAGGCTTGACAGGTGCTTCTGATCAATGTTAAGGGGTGGTAGAGTGAAGGGGTGGCTAGATAAATACGTCCATTCCTTGATAAGAGCCGGAGGTTATGTCTCATATTAAAGTCTGAGGCATGAACTCATAGTTGGCTGAGGTGAGGGTGACCTCCTAGGTGATTCATCACGGGGTTATGTCGGTGGGTGTGAACGTACGTGAACGTGTTCAGACATGCCTTTGGAAAAAAACGGAGGATGACTCAGAGTGTACTGACCGGGGTAAACCTGCTTGAACATGTTTAGATATGTTTTCCCATGTTGCATCAGCCGCACAGTCTGTATAAAAAGGACCGCAAAGGCGGGCTTAAGACACTACGCTTGTGACAAGACCTATCGAAAACACATCACCGAATAGACCACAGTGGTAAGTAGCACTGTGTGTATGCTATATTGTTTCATTACAAGTCGTCAAGTCGGTATAGTTTTGTCACTAGTGTATATCTCAGAAGCTACATGAGGACAACTAACAAGAATACACCGCAAGGTACAGCCGCCCGGTATAGGAATACTAATACAGATACTAATGACAGTCGTAATCAACATCAGCTTCACTTTTGCCGTCAAGTGACGTGGGGAGAAATAACGCCTCACTGCTCGATGGGTGGCGCTGAATAGTGTCGTGCCGGGTGATTGTCTGTACTTTAAGGCGTCATCTACTGCAATCTGTTAGGGTAGCTGCTGTGGTGCATTCCAATTGTGTACATAAGAAACATGTTTTTCATTAAAGCATGCTTTCTCTGTTTACTAAAAAAAAGTATTATGCTTTTGTCCATCTACAGATTCAAACCAAGACGACCAGTCCCTCATTGACACGTGGACATCATCGATTCTGGAACGCACAAACGTATGTGTACATATCAGGTATATACTAAGTGTAGTGTAACATATATGCGTCTACGACTATGTCCTCTTTCTATGCAGTGTATGGAAAAATGCTGAATTCAACCATTCAGTATAGATCATTATCCCGCTCACTCTACAGAGTGAAAAATAATGTGCTGTCACAGGAGAATCTATAGTCATGCTCTGTGGTCACTAATGTATTAAATGAATGTGTATCACTAATGTACACGAACTCAAAATACTCATTCTCTTCAAAATGTGTCAAAGCTATATAAAAGTCAGTTATATGGTGTCAAATTCAGTATGTGAAATTTTTACTGTTCCTTGTATCATTTCTTCAGACTGAAAATTTAAAGACACAGAAAAATATCGAGACTATTGAGTGGCTTACAAGAAGTTAAATCTCGAGGCTATTGCTTACAATAAGTGAAAGCTCGAAGTTATTGAGCTGTGTATAAGAAAGGAAGACAACGAACGGTCTAGCACAAAATATTGGTATGTATGCTTTCATCACTTCTCACTAACTATTGGTCATCACTAAATAGTTTCACCCCTAAGTGGTGACCACCATTAAATGTAGTCAGCATTTCTCACTAATATAGTACAACTCTGTGTCATGCAATATAAAATAGCCCAAAGAACATAATTACGAACCAGGACGTTGCTAACCATCACCACAAAAATATAGTCACGGAGAAGACCCTCTGTAAGGATAAAAAGAAAATGAAATAATCTATTGTGTGACATCATAAGCCTCAAATAATTTTTTCTTTTGATATTTCCTAACAATGTATGTGATATGAAATATTTTTTCTGTAGATATGCTATCATCATGACTGTCACATGTTTTGAAGTACAAAATGTTAAAAAGTTGGACTATAATGATGTTGTCTTATCTTCACAGCTGTTTGACGGTCAGTACTTACAACGATTGTGAAAGTTTGGAACTAGTGGAAGACTACACAATTTTATAGTGGTCACTATACCTGTGACTTCTTCTTTACTTATTCAGTCTTTTTCGGTAGAGATTTGTTCGCAGCAGACGAGCAAATCTCCGGCGGGCCTACTCTCGCTGGTCGCGAGATCCGCACAGTGGAAGTATGGGAGATTTGCTTGCAAATAGACAGGCAATATCTCCTGCGGTAGCTATGGCGGACCTATTCCCGCTGGTCGCGGGGACCGCTATAAGTCAGGTGGGGAGTCTGACGATAGTGCACGCTTTACACAGGTCCGGACACTTGTGATTGACAGATGTGCGCGCCCTCATGGTCCGGGCTCGTAAAAGGCCCTCACCTGTGGGACATGGCTGAACGTCTCTAAGCCGGGTCCCTTGGGTGTCAGGGTCTGGCCATAACTCGCCACCGGCTCGTGGTGGTGAGGTCTCGGTGGATTGACGCTGAGCCGCCAGCGTCTGCAGCCTACCTTGTGCCAGACGTATTGGTTACCCATTCCTCTGGAATACACAAGACTAGGCCGAGAGAGGGGTCATGTCGTTTGGGCATCACATGATCTCTGAAGCTCTGCCCAGACATTGTGATGGAATATTGGCCACATTCCACTCACATACTTTAGTCTGTCAAGACTGCAAGGTGTCTACTACTATACCTGTGACGAAACGCGATTATCTGTCTGTTGTCGTCAGGATCCCCGCACTAATTTGGCGCGTCATCGGGGGACTTTCGCAGCTACAAATAGACCGAGGGAAGCCGATGGAGGAATTACCGTCTAGAATCTTCTCGGAGCACCTGAATTTGAGTTACCCGTGAGGCTGGGTATAGCACTAAATTCTCGTGCAGAGAGATCTAGAAATTCTAGGCGGGGAATGACTGTTTCCCGAGAAGGTGTCTTTTCCCAAGAAGCACTAGCTCCTCTTGCGCATGAGTTGGCACGAGTGGGGAAATGCGGCTAAACCATTCATTCACTTCATGACTCTCGAAGAGAGCAGACGCAGGCCTGTGTTGAGCCATTTTGTGTTGCGTCTCACCTCAACCATGTTTCGGCTGACTGTTATGGAAAGGAGGCTGAGGAGCCCTTGAACAGTTCTGAAAGCTGACTGGAGTCTGGTTCTCAATATTCAGGTACTTATTTGTTTAAGTCAAGTAACTTTGTAATTGTTTATAAAACGCCATCGTTCTAACCTCATTACATATGCGGATGTCTTTGCATTGCTAATGAGCAAACCGATCGATAACGCTGCTGAAGGCTAGGTCGTGTGTTTGTTTACCAACGTGTGTTCGCGAATCAGCTGTTGGGAATGCAGGCATGCGCTGTGGGCGATTTGGGTTCAAGTTGTATTTACCAGGTATCGCAAATCGTTGCATCTATTAGGTTGCTGTGTTAGAATAGAACATAGTTAATAGGGCCTGATAGAAACCTAGATTTATGTCAGTCAGTTGCTGAAGCAAGGAGAACGGTTAGAAAACCAGGTAAGTTGGTAGGTGGAGATTCAGACAAAACTGTGCTTAGTTACTAAGTAAAGAAAGTACTTAGTTCTGTGCCACCAGGAATGATGTAACTATTGTGTGGTAACTTAATAGTGAATTTATTGTGTGGAACACGGCATTTCTGGGTGAAGGTAAGTCTTCATTGATGATGATGATGATATATATATATATATATATATATATATATATATATATATATATATATATATATATATATATATATATATATATATATAATGTGACATTGTGTATATATATTAAGTCATGGCATGTGATACTTCCTGGAGTAATTCCGAACGCCAAATAGGTCGACGCGTGATAACAATGCGGGCCGTCGCGATATGCATATGCGTTCTGAATTCTTGTCTTAGCTATCCTGTTCTTTCATACTGGCGCTAGTGCGAGTGAGGGCTAAGGTGCTGGAAGTATGTAAGGATGCAAGGAGGTTGGAAAAGACACGGGGACATATAGGATATGGGGGATTTGAAAGCAAGTTATGAAAGTATAGGTTGGCAGACCAGGCTAACTATGACGCTCGGTCCAGGCCAAGGCTAAACCACTTGGGAGGGCTGAACTGGAACATCACCCTTGGAACATGTGGGGAACATGTATTATCAAGAAGGCTTCTTGACTCTAAGGAAGAGTCTGATAAGAAGAGTTTGCTACAGTGTGGGCAGGTGGTCCCGCCAGCAAACAGGCATGTGTATATATTGGATGTGATCATGTATTATTCCTAGATCCCGAGGGATGGTATATTGATCAGTATTATGTTTATTAATGAACATTGATAATGTAAGGAACGAGCCCATGGACTCTTTACCTTAAGCGTTAGTTCAATTAAGTTAGAACTAGGATAACAGCCTACTATCACTAGTGACGTTAGCGACAACTGGTAGATGATTAGGGATATGTGATACCTACGATCAGACTCGTCATTCTGATTTCTTGCTCCGTTTGACGGGCTGTTCTTTGAGGCCAGCTGACATTAATGAACCCACGCTTTACTACTCTCCATATAGAGATAATGCTTTAGTTATTTGCATAACTAAGTAGCATGACTGAGGGTTGAGTAGTCATTGGTAGGATGCATGTGGACTAATGTTTGGGCCAGTATACTCTCATCGGTCGCTCTTCCTTTTCAGGAGTTTTCCTGTTGAGGAACCAGTCAACTATACTTGTCGTTGGCCGGAAACCACTTCGTGTAACATCGCGAAGGTTCCAATTCTTTACTTATCACTCCAGACTCAACCACACCATGTGCCCAGTGTGATGCATCATGCGTGAAGGTTTGCATCCAGTGAGTCAGGTGCCCTGAAGGTGCACGAATGGGACATGATGGTTTGTGTTGTTTTTCTGCATTAGAAGATACTCTATTTAAGCCAGGAACATTTCAGCAACTTGAGCAATCATGCTCAAAGAAAGGAAACACCTGACCGTATATTATTACGGTGGTTCCGCCTAAACGCGGAAAAAAATATATTTAGACACTTGAATGGTTCCTATGACAGCTTTAGTGGCCGGTCTTGAGGAGACCTACACCAGCTTACGAATAGTAACTTGTGGCAAGTGTTACCAGGTGGAGGGGACAATAGATTATAGTCCAACCTGAATAGTCTTCATTGGAAGTAGATGTCTGATTCTAATAGTGTTCTGAAAGAGTATGAAGACTTTGAACTGTGTTCGTGTAGGACTCAGTGACATATCAGTTGCCTTATCTGATTCTTCAATCAGTGTTACTGTGTTATGAGTATGGGACCATTGAATTGGTCATTGACTTATTCGACAAAAAGTGTTACTGTGTTATGAGTGCGGGACCATTGAATTGGTCATTGACTTATTCTACAACCAGTGTTACTGTGTTATGAGTGCGGGACCATTGAATTGGTCAATAGACTTATTATCCAACCACGGGTAATGTACTACTGAGGGACCATTAGATTGGTCAGTGACTACTTAGATTCATCGAAGTCATGAATAACTGGGGTCAAATCCAGGAGGATTGTCTCCCAGCCAGTGTTGATAGAGACCTGTGTATTAACAGTGACTCCGTAGGAGTGATGAAGATGCAGTTGGTCCAGTTGAGTGAGATCCATCGGTGACTCTATTGGTGGTGATCCACGCTCTGGGGACGGAGTGGTCTCCAAGGTTCTAGTCATCTCACTGGAAGGAAGCCGGGTGAGTGGCGGACCGACTGGACGGGACATCTGCATCCAATCTACTTCTCAACCTGATGATGACAACCATATCTCTGATTCTGTCTCTACTCTATCCTCTTTTTGTGTAAATAGATTATTCTATCAGGATGTTTATTTCAGTTCTATATTCTCAAGGGTAGAATAAACTTTATGTAAGTTGACTTGCACTGTGTATACTGATTGAGTGTGGTCTCGGACGATGCCTAAGTGTTCATTGTTCCACAGGAGTAGGTAGTTAGTGGGGGTCTAGAATCTGGAGAGGCTTGTAGACAAATGTAACTAATATGAGATCAGCCACAGAGTAAAAATTTGTATCTGCCTATCCAAACCCTGGGGTTAGAATACACGGGAGTGCTAGAGACACCTCGGGTGTGGTTCACTCTCGCTACCCAAGGCGATCTTGTCACACTCCAGATACAGAGAGGGGGATCGTCCGGGATTATTCCAAGCTCTCTGTGTGTTGTAGAACTCTCGCATAGGGATAGGGACTTAGTCTATATCCTCTACTTCAGTCTACATAAGATTCTACTACTTCTACCTATCTCATAACTGTCTGACGGACATTTGTGTTGTGGTGTTGAGTTAATACTATTGGTTAGTGATTAATTGTATTGCTTCACCCACACAAACTTGAGTACCCACCTCATAGTCAACATGTCTACCCAAGAGTTAGACTTAGACAAAGTTCAGGAAACTGGGCGTAGGTCAGGTCTAGAGGGAGATGCTTTGAAATCCTATGTGCAAGAGGTGGAAAGAAATTTTCGCCAAGAGGAAAGAGAGAGGAGGAGAGCAGAAAGAGAACTGGAAGCCAATAAAGTGGCCCAATAGGAAAAGAGGATAGTGGCGGTTAGTGAAATGAAACGGCTTGAGTTGGAAGCCGAGAGAGAAAGACGTGACCATGAGTATTGAATTGAAGCTACTTGAGGCACAAGTACCTGCTACTAAGGTAACTGATGGAGCAGTGGGAGGAGGTGTACCTCATAGCTCAGAGTCAACCAGTAGACGTGACTACCAGGCTATGAAGTGGCCTTTACAGCCGTTTGAACCTGAGAAAGAACGGATAGACCAGTACTTAGAGAAGTACAAGGCCATGTCTATTGCAATGGGGCTAGACAAACAGAAATGGTGTTTGAAACTCTCCCAGGGACTCAGAGGCGCCGGTTATGAAGTGTACGCACGCTTGCCACCGGGTCTAAAGAATGATTACCCGGCATTGAAAGCGGCTCTCTTGAAGAGATTTGAGATTACAGCGCACTCATACCGAAGGAAGTTTAGGACTTCTAAGCGAGAGCCTGGCGAACTGTTTTCAGCATACAGTGTGAGATTGAACTCATACCTTCTTAAATGGATGGCCTTGGTCGGATTTAATGAAGAGTATGAAAGTGTGCGTGAGTTGATGGTTGTAGATCAGATGCGAATGCAAATGTCGAAACCCTTGCGAAACTTCTTAGGTGAGAATGGGGCTGAGAGATTAGATATAGTCACCAAGTTAGCCGAAAGATACGTTGAAGTCTATGGCGAGACTGGGGACACCAGTCCAACAGATCGGAGATCGAAAGATCAGGATCAAGGTAAGTCAAAGAAGACAAAGAAGACCAATGGTTCGGTTTAACAAAGTAAACAGGAAAACTCTTTAGAGAAGATCTCTAACGTCAACCAAGGTAAGAATAGCCCACCTAGTTCTCCAAAGAGGAAGTGGAGTGAACGATGGTGCAAATTCTGCAAGTCCAGCACTCACAATACGAGTGAGTGCAAGAGTAAGCCCAAGGACTTTCACTTTGCTTGTCTTGCAGAGGTTAGGGATAGACCATGCAGGAAAGTGAAGTCGGTTGATGGGAATGTAGAACCTAGACGACCTCCAGTGGTTGAGAGAGTAGAAGTGAACGGGCAACAGGTGATGTGCCTTGTCAAAGACTCGACCGCATCCCCTCCGCCAGGGAGAGCGGTCAACCCTGAAGAGACCAGGAGGAGATACGGTGCCCGAGGCAAGGGCAGGGGAGATGAGGTAATGGGAGAAGGTTAGCCACTCCCTCATGAGACACACAGGCGGTGTTCAGAGAGTTAGCACTCTAGTCACGATAGTACCACACCTCGTGAAGCCATAGCACAGTTGAGTAGACACTCAACAGGCCACGTTTGCCAGCAGAGTGCGATGTGAGGTAACACGCACGAAGGTGAAGGTCACCCTGCGTGGTGTGTAACGACGGGAGAGAGGTTAGGCAGACGGGAGACTGGACTTGAGGCGTTCACATCGTTTAGAATAGCGTTAGGAGTTTTGTGTTCACTAATAGATAGAACTAGCATAGGGTTAGCAGTTTGTGTTAGATAATTCTGTGGCTGTATATTGTGTATTGCATTAGCGACTGTTTACCGCTTGTAAGCGAGCCAACGGCAATAAAATGGACCATGCATTTTGCCTCTCACACGACTTGCAAGTTGTCTTGTATGGGTGTGTGAGAAGTACCCGATAATGCCTGTCAGTTGAGTTGTTGACAGGCCAGGGTAATTGTGGTGTCAGAAAGTGGTGCTTGGACGAAAGCGCCAAGCTAATACCCACAGTAAAAGGGTAATTGTGGTGTCAAGAAGTGAAGCTTGAACGAAAAGTTCAAGCTAATCCACTCATCCACGGGCTCCAGACTAGGGATTAATTTTTGTAGTAACGATAATTTGTGCAGACAGGAGAATTTGCGAGCTAGAAATATGCCTATCGTGACAAAATAGTGTTTAATTGTGTTTATGATATATTTATTGAATGAAATCATGTATTCTTCGAAGCTGTAAGTATTAATATTCTTATTTTCTTATATTTATTCATATATTTACCAATTTATTCTTGAATAAGCAGCAAACATGATTCACGGCGCAGGAATACACAGGCAGCCGACAATATTGATTTTTGAGATCTAAAAATAGCGCTGCGCGATGACGTAGAGTGATTGACAGACAGTTGTTCTGCGTCATTAGCATAAAGCAGTCGAGTGTTTACAAGATCGCTTAGCGGCGGCCCGCCTGAATCTGTGCTGTATATTGTTTATTATTTACTTATTTAAGTTACTAAATGAATATATTTATTTGTTGACACATTATTATGTTATTTTGATTTCTTTACAAGCATTTATTCATTTTTGGGTCTATTTTCTCTTTGCTTATCGTCACGATGGAACTATTTTCGGGCTAAGCATCTGATACTTAGCTGCACAACGTTTACAGAAATTAACTAGGTTAGTAACGAAAGGCAATTATTGTTTAAAACAAAGACAGGACATTGACATTAAAATTAATTAATACATATTCTAGGTGTTCGTAAGTCTGTCATTGTCTAAGTCATTGTCCTTAGTTGTCGAGTAAATCATATCGTTTAGTAGGCGTGTTTACTGCTGCCCTTTATATCAGAGGGCAAACAACAGCTGTGCACATACACCGGTGGGCCAAATACCGTGTGCTACGTACGAAACGTGTCGCCACCCCAGTGTACCAAACAAGGTGACCTGTGTCAAAGGAGCTTCGTTCCCACATTAAGCTGAGTACACTTATATATTTTGTCATGCAATTTGATTAATAGTGCATCTCTTTTTCAGCTTGTAACGCGTTGACATATTTGTATACTCCGTTTTTCTGCAAGATAAATCTGGGCAGGGTATAAACAGAAAGCACAACTGATAGTGATCAGATAAGAACAAACATAACATATCAAAGATAAATAACTGATTAAAGTCATCATTGCCTATCACTGTTAGCCAAGTACTAAAGTAAGATGGCAACTTTATCAGATTTCATAAAAGCAGGCAAAGAACTAGAATTAACAGGAAAAGAACTACAACAATATGCTGATCAGAAATTTAAAGAAACAAAAGAGGAACAAACACGAAAAGAGAATGCGGAAAGGGACGAATGCGCACGAGAAAGAGAACATGATAAGGAGATGAAACAAAAACAATTAGATCAAGAGAAAGAATTAAAACAAAAGGAATTAGATCTAAAGCAAAAAGAGATAGATGAAATGGCACGAGTTAAAGAAAAACAAATTCAGGTAGAATCAGAGACACAATTAAAGATGAAAAGCATGGATATAGACTCACACGCAGAGATCTCTGCCACTAAACTAAGAAGTCAACAAGAGGAAAATAAGTTCAACAAATACAAAAATATTATCAAACCATATTGTAAAGAGGACTCCATATCTGCCTGGACAGAGAATGTAGAGTACCAATTTAAATATCACCAAGTTCCTTTAGATATGTGGGCTCCGATTTACATGAAGAATCTAAGTGGTGAGCCCCTTAAAGTAATAGAGTCTATTCCTATTGAACTTAGATCTAGCTATCAATACATCCATGATAGGATTATGCAGCACTTTTTACTTGATGCCCCTGGGTATCAGGTTCAGTTCTCAAATTTAAAACCTAAACCTAGTGAAACTTTTATAGATTATTTTTCAAATGTGCAGAGTGTACTAAACAGGTGGCTTAAAGCAGCTAACATAGGAAAAGACTTTGATAGATTAAAAAACCTAATAGCTATGGACAAGTGTATATCTACTATACCTTCTCCTTTTGCTAAGTTTTTGCAGCAGTCAGACATTGAAAACATCGAGCAGTTCGAAAAAAAAGGCTCAGCATATTTTTCTTCTAACAGAGAGATTTTTAAGACCTCAAGTGACTCTGAGATAGTTTCCTTTGTCAAAGACCAATCAAAAAACTTTCAAGGTAACAGAAGACCTTTTCAGAAGTATGATAAGAAAGACAGAGGGGTTGCCAAATGCATGTACTGTCAACTAATGCACGACACTTATGCTATGTGCGACAAATCGCCGAATTATCCGGCGCATCTTGAAAATGTGATCAAGAAGCAGCAAAGCAAACGGTCTGCATACAGGCGTGCAATTAAATGTTTTTTCTGTTCCTCTTATGGCCATTATTCTAATAAGTGCCTTGGCCGCCAACGTTTGAAAGCTAACAACGCTATGTTGATTGACACCTCTTCAGATAGTGGTAGTGAGAATGAGTGTGAGATTGAAAGTGACTTACCAACTAACCAAGCAGAGGATGTGTGTGCTGCTAGATGTTAAGCTTTGACAGCTGTGAACGATGTCACCAATTCCATGCAGACGGAATACTAGAATGTGGACATACAGTACCATGCTCATCTGAGAGTGTGAATGCAGCATTAGCCTCCAGAGGCAAGTTAGTGTTCCACAATGCAATGGTCAATGATGTACCATGCCAATGTTTGCTGGATAGCGGCAGCACCCTTATTGGTCTTCGAAAAGAACTAGTGAGTCCGGGTGATTACACAGGTGACACTGTGAAATGCCGAACCTTTTCGGGTAACGTTGAAATTTACCCTTTGGCAAAAGCCCGTATTGATTCTCCTTTTCTTTCCGGTACCTTTACTTGTGCAATACTTAACAACCCTTGTACAGATTTAATTTTGGGGTGCTTACCTCAACTGAAACAATGTACTAGTGAAGAAATAGTTGCATGGGAGAAATTAAATGCAGCTAAGGCAACAACCAGAGTTGACACTTCAAAACATCATGACCCATTGCAAAATGAGACACTACTAATGCTTTTTCCAACCAGCACAGATGACAAAAACACACAAAAACTTATACACCAGCAGAAATCTGATTTTAATGTGTCTCCATACTTAAAATTGTCAAAAGGCAAAGCCAAAATGACCAAGAATGCATCTTGGTTCGTTAGACGTAATAATGGCATTTCAACTACGTGTCATATTACTAGTAACCATGAACAGGTGTTACTTGAACAACATCAGTTAGGTGTGCTAAACAATGCACACAAAACACCATGTGCGGGTCATCGTGCATACAGCAATGCCAGGCCAAGTTTTTTCAATAACATAAAATTATTTTGTCATGATCTATTTGCTGGTAATGGCTGTCATCAATTGATACAAAAGTTGAAGGGTAAACATCCTACAGCTGAAATACAACCCTCTACACTGGCACCCAAGCCATTTGATAGAGGAAGGGTCAGTTCTACTACAAGCACACAAACAAATGTGCGAAAACAAGTAATCTGGAACTTGATCAAGACAGATTTAGGCTACTTCCATACAAACGAAATGGCAAGGACCATTCAAAGTGGCACATAACCATGGTACATGTTGACTATGAAATATCGATAAACAGACACTTAGAGATATTCCATGTCAACATGCGGAAACCTCACTTTTCAAGACAAGAGACAGAAGTAGTGACAGACGAACAGATTGCACCAACACCAAGTGATCAGACAACAGACATACACAACGCAACTACACTAGTTAGTGAGACTGGCAAATCCGACGAGGGGCATACATGTAGTGAACTTATAGAATACACATGAATAAATCAGAATACTGATGACTGGACAATACACCTACTGAAACTGAGACATGCCTTTGACAGAGTGCGACGCTTCGGTCTCACTGTCAAACCAGCAAAGTCAAATTATGCCTAAAATAAATTCATTTTTGGGTCATGTCATTTCTCAAGTCCAACTGTAGACTGACCTGAAAAGTAGTACCAAAATTATGAATCTGACCATGTCTAACAGAAAGAAACAGGTCAGAAACCTTTTGGGATTAGTAAATTACTCAGAAATTACAAATATATTTTCCAATGTCTTAAAATCTTCTGGAAATGAAATGTGAAAGATGCATTATTAATTCCTGCATTGTCAAAATTGAAGATCCTTTTTTGTAAATATTCCAATCCCTCCGCTTGCCTAATCCTAGGCTCATTTATTATCTTAGGTCATATGCCAGCAGAATCTCCATCACTGCAGTACTAGGCCAATTTTTTTGGGGGGCATCTTCCATCCGCTTTGCTACGTGAGCAGTAAGATCACACATGCTGAGTCCAGGGATTCCATATCACAGTTGCAACCCTAGGCTTCATCTATACGGTGAGAAGGCTCCATCGAGTTCTGACGGATGTTCACTGCATTGTCCAGACCGACAACTCCCTGATCACGGTCATACATAGTGGTGTGCATCAAAATGACCGGATATTCAGGTGGTCACTAGTTTTACCATCTGGGGTAAAAATACCTGAAATCCAACAGTTAAATGTAGAGTGATGGTTGGTACATGAGTATCTGATAATATAAGATGTAAAATAGCTTACATACATATCCACATTATTGGTGTAGTCATGTACCAAAACAATGAACTATCATGTGTCCGTGGACATCAGATTAAGAACTGTGCTGCTATACTTAGATACCACCGTGTGAACTAGGACAGCTCATTTCCAACTAAGCTCCATTCCGGTGTATCATATATATGAACCGCAGAAAACAGTGTCAGAACAGTGCTTAATTACAGACACGAAAAGACAGAGCTACAACACCAGCGAACTCTACACGTGCACTACCGAGAGAACATTAAGATGACTGTGTAATGTATTTCAGATACCCAGGCAAAGTGTGTGGTTATATTATGCCTATACAACCATTGCACATACATGAAGGCAACTACTAACCTGTGTAAACCAAATACTATGTATATAAACTTATTGTGATATGTAATATAATATTTTAAGATAGTGATAAATTAGATGTAGGTTAGGAACTATAACAGTTCTCATTTATTTTAATAATGTAGTTAGTACAGTAATTAACCCATTAAAATTAGATTAGAATATTAGTTTAGACATAAGAATAGTTTATTACAAGTTAAATTAAATTTATGATATGAATAGTACCATTTAGATTGTTATATTTCACTTAGTTTCATTGTAGTTAGTTTATTCCATCTTAATGAAACCATACCATCTTTCAAATATTACCATTTATTAGTATCATCATTTGACATCATAATAGATTAAAAAGAGTAGATAAGGTAACATACAGCATTTACACCAGTTAGATTAAGAACATCACTCATATAATTCCTTTGTGCATTTAAAAACATTATTTAGCATAGTATTTAGAAAAGTACATAAATTGTGGTCACATAATCCATTTAATTAAGGTACATAACTCACATCACAACAATTGCATTTATATAGTTAGATTACATCACTTAGATTAGAAAAAAATAAGAAGTAATATAATCATATCATATAATTAACATAACAAATTTAATAAATTTAGGTAACACATTAAATACTTAGTTATAGAATTAGAATGGTATGTTAGAATGTAAAGTTTTCGTTAGTGAAATTGTGTTAGTGTGAATGTGTTGTCTGTAATATAGTTTAGAACTTAGATTACAGTATTTTGGGTTTCATGACAAGTGAATGTAGTCACGAATTAGTGTTATACACCTGTTTGTGGCCACATTGAACCAAATTATGACACTCAAAAAACTAACATACATACACATAGAATTTATAAATAGAGGATAGAAATTAGATTAGTAGATTTATTACATCCAAACACACAAACAAACAGAAAAACAAACATATAAATTGCATACACTATTTGTAGATCAAAGACAGATAACTATGGGGCCAGGGGACATAATAGACAACGAAGAACTAAATTAACAGTGAAATAAAGTCTTACGCGCGGAAGCGAAGGAGGTAAAGCCTGTCGCACACACTCTTGTAGAATGGTTGTTAAATATTATATGGGGGACATGAAATAATTCATATGTTGACCCTAAGAAAGTCAACTTTGTATGGGTAGTAAGTTAATTTACTATGTGAGGGCAGGTCTTATAAGACAACGGTCCGGTTCAGACATACCTCTGATAAATATAATATAGCATGTGAGAAGGGGCTCACGCCAACCAGTCAAGTTTGTGGCGATTGCCAGTAGCCAAGTAAGGCTTTGCTACATTGTGACAATAGTTATTAATAGTCTATTGGAATGCCCAAAGCCAGGTTATCTAGAGTCTTTGACAAAAATTAGAGACACTAATTTTTTGTTTGGGAACCTCTTGCGTCACAACCAATGAGTGAAAGTTGATGACGCAACACAAGAGGGGTGGGTGTGTGTCAAAGACTCGACCGCATCCCCTCCGCCAGGGAGAGCGGTCAACCCTGAAGAGACCAGGAGGAGATACGGTGCCCGAGGCAAGGGCAGGGGAGATGAGGTAATGGGAGAAGGTTAGCCACTCCCTCATGAGACACACAGGCGGTGTTCAGAGAGTTAGCACTCTAGTCACGATAGTACCACACCTCGTGAAGCCATAGCACAGTTGAGTAGACACTCAACAGGCCACGTTTGCCAGCAGAGTGCGATGTGAGGTAACACGCACGAAGGTGAAGGTCACCCTGCGTGGTGTGTAACGACGGGAGAGAGGTTAGGCAGACGGGAGACTGGACTTGAGGCGTTCACATCGTTTAGAATAGCGTTAGGAGTTTTGTGTTCACTAATAGATAGAACTAGCATAGGGTTAGCAGTTTGTGTTAGATAATTCTGTGGCTGTATATT
Source organism: Cepaea hortensis (assembly GCA_963921405.1). NCBI lineage: Eukaryota > Metazoa > Mollusca > Gastropoda > Stylommatophora > Helicidae > Cepaea > Cepaea hortensis. The sequence goes on from OY992883.1 coordinate 102,649,787, forward strand.
GTGTATTGCATTAGCGACTGTTTACCGCTTGTAAGCGAGCCAACGGCAATAAAATGGACCATGCATTTTGCCTCCCACACGACTTGCAAGTTGTCTTGTATGGGTGTGTGAGAAGTACCCGATAATGCCTGTCAGTTGAGTTGTTGACATGCCTCTATGACACAGGATTGCAATTTCCTGCTGTAATTGCATCCCACCTGACAGGCCCAGAGCAACTAACCGGGGAGATAACGAGATACAGCCAGCCAGTATTAGAGCTGTAGCGCTACGTTGCCCGATTGCCAACGTGGAGATTCGGAGCAAGTACGTTACTGGACGCATTCAGGCGACAGTAGTACCGGATCCTCTCTATCCCCTAATTCTTGGCCGGAAGTACGTGTTTCTGGGCGAACCAGAACACCCTAGCATCCATAAGTCTAGGCAGGTCAGATATACAGAAGAAGAGGGTCTAGAAAAGGTAAGTCTCCGGAAAACTCACCCGGATGTGATGAGTAATGCTCGGAGCAAGGATGCGACGGAGTGTCCTTGTTCGGAATGGTTGTCCAACGATGAGATCCCATTAACTCAGGGTAAGTTCGAATCTGACAACCGGTCACCGTTAAATCAGACCGGAACAGAGAAGCGGCAGAAGGAACGTAAGTTGGTTCCTGAGAGCTTCAGAGCTAATCTGCTGCGAACGGTACATGTTAGGTCCCCAACCGGACATCTGACTGTAGGGACAACCAGCAAGTGTCTATCCCGGTACTATTGGTGGCCGGGAATGACAGGCGACGTGCGAAGATATATCAGGTCTTGTCCGGAGTGCCGTAAATGCACACCTGAGAAACGGACGAAGACGAAGATATCCTTAGCGGTTGGAGACCGAGTTCTAGTACTCCTCCCAATCGAGGGGAACGAATTCGAAATCGGGTGGCAGGGCCCATTCCTAGTGGATAAAGTGGGGCTCCACAAGCACTATGGAGTGACGATCCTGGGAAAGTCTTCTACTTTCCATTCCAGTCTCCTCATGCGATATGAGGGGAAGCCCGATGATAAGTCTACCAACACAAGGGCGCAGAGATTCGCTGAGGGAACGGTTCGGGGTTCAGGTAAGGTAGCGGAAAGCCTGTCACACCATAGGAAGTCCTATATGTATGTGCAGGTACCTTCTTCGGTTCAGCCCGGTGCTCGGGCGAACATGACCGGCCAAAGGAACACCCGCAGTGCTAGCAACACTGAGAACCGTGGTCGGAAGAGGTGGGTTGTGTCGGAACGTACACAGACCCCTGATTCCTCAACCCGGCCGACTGCAGTCCAGCTGGGTCCTCGAAAGGGGAAGCTGGAGTTTCAGAAGTCCAGTAAACTCTGGCAGGAACGATCGTTAAATCAGATAGAGACGGGAGCTCTGGTCCGCAAGACACTGCGAGATGCCCGATCGCAGTAGCGGAGTAGGCGTTGATCACCCGTGATACTGAATAGCTTGTCACCCCACAAAAGGTGGTAAAAGTATCCTATGGAATATTGACGGGTTCGACTTCCTCACCCGCCATCCGGTCTCTAAGAAAGAAGAAAGAACGACATAGACAGCTTCTGCGTAGAAGTGGAACGACGGGGTCGATCCTCTTAAAGTGTGGGGGGGGGGGGCTATGTGACGAAACTCGATTATCTGTCTGTTGTCGTCAGGATCCCGCACTATTTTGGCGCGTCATCGGGGGACTTTCCCAGCTATAAATAGACTGAGGGAAGCCGATGGAGGAATTACCGTCTAGAATCTTCTCGGAGCACCTGAATTTGAGTGACCCGTGAGGCTGGGTATAGCACTAAATTCTCGTGCAGAGAGATCTAGAAATTCTAGGCGGGGAATGACTGTTTCCCGAGAAGGTGTCTTTTCCCAAGAAGCACTAGCTCCTCGTGCGCATGAGTTGGCACGAGTGGGGAAATGCGGCTAAACCATTCATTCACTTCATGACTCTGGAAGAGGACAGACGCAGGACTGTGTGGAGCCATTTTGTGTTGCGTCTCACCTCAACCATGTTTCGGCTGACTGTTATGGAAAGGAGGCTGAGGAGCCCTTGAACAATTCTGAAAGCTGACTGGAGTCTGGTTCTCAATATTCAGGTACTTATTTGTTTAAGTCAAGTAACTTTGTAATTGTTTATAAAACGCCATCGTTCTAACCTCATTACATATGCAGATGTCTTTGCATTACTAATGAGCAAACCGATCGATAACGCTGCTGAAGGCTAGGTCGTGTGTTTGTTTACCAACGTGTGTTCGCGAATCAGCTGTTGGGAATGCAGGCATGCGATGTGGGTTATTTGGGTTCAAGTTGTATTTACCAGGTATCGCAAATCGTTGCATCTATTAGGTTGCTGTGTTAGAATAGAACATAATTAATAGTGCCTGATAGAAACCTAGATTTATGTCAGTCAGTTGCTGAAGCAAGGAGAACGGTTAGAAAACCAGGTAAGTTGGTAGGTGGAGATTCAGACAAAACTGTGCTTAGTTACTAAGTAAAGAAAGGACTTAGTTCTGTGCCACCAGGAATGATGTAACTATTGTGTGGTAACTTAATAGTGAATTCATTGTGTGGAACACGGGATTTCTGGGTGAAGGTAAGTCTTCATTGATAATATATATATATATATATATATATATATATATATATATATATATATATATATATATATATATATATATATATATATATATATATATAATGTGACATTGTGTATATATATTAAGTCATGGCATGTGATACTTCCTGGAGTAATTCCGAACGCCGAATAGGTCGACGCGTGATAACAATGCGGGCCGTCGCGATATGCATATGCGTTCTGAATTCTTGTCTTAGCTATCCTGTTCTTTCATACTGGCGCTAGTGCGAGTGAGGGCTAAGGTGCTGGAAGTATGGAAGGATGCAAGGATGTTGGAAGAGACACGGGGACATATAGGATATGGGGGATTTGAAAGCAAGTTAAGAAAGTATAGGTTGGCAGACCAGGCCAACTATGACGTTCGGTCCAGGCCAAGGCTAAACCACTTGGGAGGGCTGAACTGGAACATCACCCTTGGAACATGTGGGAAACATATATTATCAAGAAGGCTTCTTGACTCTAAGGAAGAGTCTGATAAGAAGAGTTTGCTACAGCGTGGGCAGGTGGTCCCACTAGCAAACAGGCATGTGTACATATTGGATGTGATCCTGTATTCTTCCTAGATCCTGAGGGATGGTATATTGATCAGTATTATGTTTATTAATGAACATTGATAATGTAAGGAACGAGTCCATGGACTCTTTACCTTAAGGTTTAGTTCAATTAAGTTAGAACTAGGATAACAGCCTACTATCACTAGTGACGTTAGCGACAACTGGTAGATGATTAGGGATAGGTGAGACCTACGATCAGACTCGTCATTCTGATTTCTTGCTCTGTTTGACGGGCTGTTCTTTGAGGCCAGCTGACATTAATGAACCCATGCTTTACTACTCTCCATATAGAGATAATGCTTTAGTTATTTGCATAAGTAAGTAGCATGACTGAGGGTTGAGTAGTCATTGGTAGGATGCATGTGGACTAAAGTTTGGGCCAGTATACTCTCACCGGTCGCTCTTCCTTGTCAGGAGTTTGCCTGTTGAGGAACCAGTCAACTATACTTGTCGTTGGCCGGAAACCACTTCGTGTAACACCGCGAAGGGTCCAATTCTTTACTTATCACGCCAGACTCAACCACACCATGTGCCCAGTGTGATGTATCATGCGTGAAGATTTGCATCCAGTGCGTCTGGTGCCCTGAAGGTGCACGTGTGTGACATGATGGTTTGTGTTATTTTTCTGCATTAGAAGATACTCTATTTCAGCCAGGAACATTTCAGCAACTTGAGCAATTATGCTCAAAGAAAGGAAACACCTGACCGTATACTATTACGGTGGTTCCGCCTAAATGCGGAAAGAATATATTTAGACACTTGAATGGTTCCTATGACAGCTTTAGTGGCCGGTCTTGAGGAGACCTACACCAGCTTACGAATAGTAACTTGTGGCGAATGTTACCAGGTGGAGGGGACAATAGATTATAGTCCAACCTGAATAGTCTTCCTTGGAAGTAGATGTCTGTTTCTAATAGTGTACTGAAAGAGTATGAAGACTTTGAACTGTGTCCGTGTAGGACTCAGTGACATATCAGTTGCCTTATCTGATTCTTCAATCAGTGTTACTGTGTTATGAGTACGGGACCACTGAATTGGTCATTGACTTATTCTACAACCAGTGTTACTGTGTTATGAGTGAGGGACCATTGAATTGGTCAATAGACTTATTATCCAACCACGGGTAATGTACTACGGAGGGACCATTAGATTGGTCAGTGACTACTTAGATTCATCGAAGTCACGAATAACTGGGGTCAAATCCAGGAGGATTGTCTCCTAGCCAGTGTTGATAGAGAACTGTGTATTAACAGTATTATCCATTGGATAAGTTTTAATTATACAAAATTTAACAATTAAATGTCTACATGAAACTTTAAATTTGAAAACAATAAAGAGAAATTTAATTGTTAAATTTTATATAATATTATTGTTGAAATTTTATATTTTCATTCAATGATGGTGACTTATTGCATAAGATACTTTTAATTTTCTGAAATACAGTTGTTGTTTGCAAATGGACATACGATTGTCTCTAGTAGGTTGGAAATTTGCCCAGTCAGCAGAAAAACTGTTGTAGTGTAATCAAAGAGAATGTTAGTATTAAGTAATATGAAACGTTGAAATTCAGTTAGAAGATGAGGTAGATGGTATTCAAGGGGTCACTAAGGCAGACGTGGCTTTAAGAAAAGGTCGACTTCATAACAGACACTGCTGATTGGCTGGAGATTTGACGTTATTGCGGATGTGACATGAAAATGTGAGATAGAGATATTTTTCCCTCTTTGGTTAAGAAATTATCATACCTTTTATACGTTTGGGTGAAATTCGGCCATAATTTTTCATATTTGGTTCACACAGTGTCCTACTTTTTATAAGTTTGGTTGCGATATATGTAAGTTTGGTTGAAATTTGGCCACAATTTTTCACATTGGCCAACAAAATTTCCTACTTTTCATAAGTTTGGATGACATATTTCTTTACTTGATCAAAAAATTTTCACATTTGGTTAAAAAAGTTTCCTACTTTTTATAAATTTGGTTGAACTTTTTTCGCATTTGGTTAACAAAGTTTTCTACTTTTTTTAAGTTTGGATGAAATATTTCTTTACTTGACCTACAATAAAATCAAAACGAGGGCATAAGTACTTGGTGTGATGAAGCTGGGGCAATGGTCAACCCAACAAAGGCAACAGTGACTTGGTTCTCGTTGAATAATCATATTGTGTTCAGAGACGGTGGAAAGAACGCAGGCAATGAATTACCTAGGGATACGTTTTGATCGAAGCCTTGCTTATAATGTGCACATAGACCAGGTGATAACAAAGGCCAAGCGGGGTTTGGCTGCGATGCGGGTGATGGCGGCAGCAAACTGTGAGCAGCGCCATCTATGTCTACTGTACGAGGGGCTTGTCATGTCTGTTTTGGAGTATGGAATGGCAATCCTGACTCTCAGCCATAAGCAGATAGAAAGGATGGAAAGGATACAGAATGAAGCTCTGCGCATTATTCTTGGATGTACAAGAGATACAGCATGCAGGGCGATGCGCTACCTTCTGGATTTTCAACCATTGAAGAGAGAATACAAGTTTGCAGGGTACGCGCCTACCTCAGAGTTAACGCAAACACACAACATCCACTGCATAGTGAAATTAGGAAGGTGAAGGGCATTAGGTTAAAAAGAGGAGGGTCGTGGATGGCTCAAGCCGAAGACATTCTTCAACAGGTGTGTTCACTTTAGGACTTAGAACCTGGCGAAAAGTGGGTGCAAGTGCCAACAGACTTCTGCACATCCTTTTCAGTTTGCATCCAACTAGATAGGAAATGCAGACAAGAAAATCCGGCTGCTGTGGAGGCGGAAGTACAAGCGTTGATTTTCGAGAATTCGCTAGACAGTGACGCGGTCATCTACACAGATGGGTCGGTCGTCCTACATGTGAGAAGCTCATGGGCATTTACAGCTCGGGCCGGAGGGAGAATTGTGAAGGAGGACTCTGGTGCTTTCACTGAAACCACAAGTAGCCTGACCATGGAAGTCATGGCAGTAAGTAAAGCAATAACATGGCTCGAGACACAGACATTAACTAGGGCCTGTTTCCTTAGCGACTCAATGAACATGATCAAGAGGATAGAGGAGGGGTCGATCCGAAGAGAATGGTTGCTGCCCCTGGAGCGGTCTCGGCTGGCAAAGATTAGTTTCATCTTCGTACCAGGCCATGCGGGAGTACAAGGAAATGAGCGGGCTGACAAGCTCGCAGGTGAGGCTACTGTGGAGGGCGGACGCGCCATGGACCAGGCTGACATTCTGAATGCTCTACGAGAAGTAAGACTTTTGCGAGAACCAAGTGATGACTGTGAATCTACAATAATGGCCAGACTGCTAGAGCAGCAAATTAAAAGAGGTGTGGCCAAACAAGAACACTACACAGGAAGCCAAAGAAGATTGATAAACCAACACAGAACTTGCGTCGTTAGCCGCTACACGCTGCGGGATTTGCTGAGGAGGGGATCCGAACACTTATGGATTGAATGGTTCGATGTGCAATGAGGATGATCTGTCGACTAACTAACTAACTAACTAGCAGAAGAAGACGACTTTGAAGATTTAACGGCATACTGCAAGACACATTACATAATTGGTCATAATTACATAACAATAATAATGGCAGATTTTAATGCAAAAGTGGGTACAGAAAGAGCTGAACATGAGAGACGTGTTTTATGAAAATTTGAATAAGAAATAGAAATGATGCAGGTCACAAATTAATTGATCTTTGCACAGAAAATGAGTTAACGATGGCCAACACACTTTTTGAACAACACCCAAGTAGACTATTCGCGTGGAAGTCCCCGGATTGTACTACCAAAAACCAGATAGATTATATTTTAATACAAAGAAGACGGAGATCAAGCATAATATCGGCAAAAATCTTTTGATACAGATCATCAGTTATAAGAAGAAAATGTGAAAGTAAACCTCAAAAAGCTTACCAAAGGGCCAAAGCCACTTCGTTTTGATGTCACAAATATACCAGATGCATACAACTATTGCTGTCTAGTCCCTTACAAAATGGAAGTACTTGTTTACTTACAGTTTCAGTTTTCAAAGATTCTTTCAACAAATGCCCCCTTTTTTTTTAGATTTTAACCCACTGCGTGCATGTTAGTTTGCTTATTATTTTCTTACACTTCTAACACATAATGACATCATCTTCAACAAGAGCATGTTTTATTTTAACGGATTTATTTTGTTTTATTTGTGGAGAGTCCACATTTAAAGAAGAACATATGAAGCATATTGTCAAAAAGGCATACTCTGCAAGCTTTAAAATAAAACTAGGTGACCAGGACAAGTCTTGGGCTCCTCATATTGTTTGCTAAAACATGTGTTGAACACCTGCGAAAGTGGACTTGTCTAAAAAGAAAACGTTTAAAATTTGGAATTCCAATGGTTTGGAGAGAGCCCAAGAACCACTATGACGAGTGTTATTTTTGTGTTGTCATATATAATATTAAATATTAAATAATAATAAATAATATTAAGGGTATCGCAACAGACGAGCAATATCTCCGGCGGGCCTATTCCCGGTGGTCGTGGGATCCGCAAAAGTCAGGTGGGGAGTCTGACGGTAGTACACTCTTTACACAGGTCCGGATACTTGTGATTGACAGATGTACGCGTCCTATGGTCCAGGTACATACGAGGCCCTCGCCTGTGGGACTTGGCTGAACGCCTCTAAGTCGGGTCCCTTGGGTGCCAGGGTCTGGCCACCACTCGCCACCTGCTCGTGGAGGCGAGGTCTCTGAGGTTTGACGCTAAGCCGCCAGCGTCTGCAGCCTACCCTGTCCCAGACGTATTGGTTACCCATTCCTCGAGAGAGGGAACATGTAGTTTGGGCACCACGTGTTCTGGCCAAATTCCATCTCACATACTTTGGTCTGTCAAGACTGTAAGGTGCCACTTACTATTAAGGGAATTAGTAGGGGGAAATAACAAATATAAAAATGAAAATATCCAGATTTAGATTCTGTCAGACGACCTGTTCGTGACATATCAATTCCAGATTTCAGTCAGATGTCGGATTGCATGCTAGATGATGCGACAGCAGTGGCATGTAACACGACAAGTAACGCACTGGACAGACACAATTGCCGTTGAGGGATAAAGTTAACGTTTGAGAAACAAATATTATCAACGAGCCTCTCATTGATCGAAAAAGCTTTCTACTGCCACCATTACATATAAAGCTAGGAAGCGATTTGTTAAGGCACTGAACAAAGATGGTACCTGGTCTAATTGATTATACAGAAAGTGTCTGAAATGGAGTAGAAACAAACTTAAACATGCTGTCGAGGTTTTGTAAGCTTGGATGCAACATGAGCATAAAATTACACTACCATAATAATCGTTTACATTTCATTCCCGAGAATCTTGGCGACTTTAGGGGGGAGCAAGGTGAAAGATTTTACAAAGACTTAAAAACAATGGGAGAGAGTTACCATGGACTTTAAAATGCCCACATGATGGCAGATTACTGTTGGATCCTTAAGCGTGACTGTTCAGGCATATCACATTCCATGAAGTCCTCGAAAATAAGTTGTTTGTTGTGAGAAAAAAAACAAAAACAATTATAATTATAAAGTTTTAATACATTGTTGCTGTTTCATATGCAGATAATAAATGCACAGTAATTACATATAGCATGAATGCAGATTACAGTGAAAATGCCTCTGTTGGCACATAACTCTAGACTTGTACATAATAATTGCCCTACTAAGAAGGTCATTCTTAGTTACCTCAAAAACTAGAGCTGATAGGAAAAATATGATCACATTCATGGAATCAGCAACACAAAATTACACAAGAACAGCTATAAAAATTAAACACCAAAATGTGCGTATACCCGTGTTATTGAACTGTTTCAATAGGATGCATTATCTGTTTACACCTCACGCGATTCTTTCAACTAGGTTCGTTTATCTATTCAATGTCATATTACAATTTTATTTCGCATATCCTTTACAGAACATTGCAGTCAACACCAGCATGTTTCAGCTGCTGTTGATGTCTTGGCAAGTTTTACGTTCAGTAGTTTGCCATTGCTTTATGAACGGCCGGCTCACATACCTCCGTAAGTAACATGCACGACGCGATCCGTTGCCGGATCTCGTGCAGCTGTGTTTCGTACGTGGGTATGCGGGATTACGAACAACGTCCTTACACCTTCGCCAGGGAGACGGTCATATTACACAGAACGCCATTTTCTGAAACAAGCAATTTCGTAAACTGTGTATTATATTTTTCATATGATCTTCTGTCATTAAGAGTTGCAGTTTGTATATCCTTTAATATATTGTAACCGACTATCTATTTGCAGCTATCCTACAATATCAAGATATCAACATGCATACAAAAAGAAGCTGATACATCTTTTAAATCGTCGTTATCAATGCCAGACATGGTCATTCCTAGAAACAAATTATCGTAAAATCACATCATTAGAGAAGTGATGTATATGGAACCCAATTGAAAAAACAAAGATATAGAGACAACTTAGACACTTAGAACAAGTGCTTGAATAACATCATTGGCACCTTTCCGTCTTGACAGACGATAGATTGGTACATTGTGCTTCAAAAATAATTAATAATTAGGACCCATGTCGGTGGCGAGTGTGGCTGGTAAGGCCAATTCTTGCTGCAAATGTTTTCCCACAGTAGATGCATGTGAAAACATGGTCATTTCTACCATTGTGCACCATCTTACGTCTCTCACGCTCTGTGTGTGTGCTTTATCTGCAATAATTTTCTCCTTTGTCTTTATTCCATTTCTGATATTTGCCCTCCATGCAACACGTTCAGCGGCGACTTGCTCCCAATGTGCATTATCAATGCCTGTATCAATCATGTCCCGCTTATACACATCTTTGTATCGTAGTAGAGGCCGACCCTGAGATCTCCTACCTGTCTGTAATTCACCAAAAAAGATGTCCTTTGGTATTCTACCATCATCCATCCTCCTAACATGTCCTATCCATCTAAGTCTACGAAGACTGAGCATGGAATACACCGTCACACAACCTGATCTTTCCAATACTTCAGTATTTGTGATTTTGTGCTTGGACAAATTTTGTGCTTGGATAACACCGATTGTTGAATTTATAGAACATCAAAGAAGTAAATGATTCTGACATTTAGTTAGAATGTGTATGTGTATGTGGTGTCTGTATGCGGTGTGTATGTGGTGTCTGTATGTGGTGTGTATGTGGTGTCTGTATGCGGTGTCTATATGCGGTGTGTATGTGGTGTCTGTATGTGGTGTCTGTATGCGGTGTGTATGTGGTGTCTGTATGTGGTGTCTGTATGCGGTGTGTATGTGGTGTCTGTATGCGGTGTGTATGTGGTGTCTGTATGCGGTGTCTATATGCGGTGTGTATGTGGTGTCTGTATGTGGTGTCTGTATGCGGTGTGTATGTGGTGTCTGTATGCGGTGTGTATGTGGTGTCTGTATTTGATGCGATGAATAAGTTTGTGTCTGCAATTTTCTATTCCTTCAATTTCAAGTATCTACATGAGGTGAACAACAGGTGCAATGTATCCCTATACTTAGAACTCATTTTAAAGTACATAAATATATTAACACTAGAATTGATAGTTTCGAACAGAAACCCGAACGACCATGAGGCAAAGAAGAGATTAGAGTATTTTCCTCCAGCGCTGAGCTCAGACTCAAAGAAAGTTGCCATGAACAACAATACACCCGGGGTGTTGCAGATGATCAATATCCCGGCAATTAAAACAACAAGATGTATGGTCTTTCTGTCTCTGCTTGAGATTGACTCTGATTGGTTGGTGTGGACACTAGCCGTGTTGCGCCATTTGTTCTTCTGTTGGAGTTTACTAATTAGAATACCGGTAAACGCAACCACAGCCACGAAGCTGATAATTCCAACGATAGACTGGATAATGTACACGACTCTTTCTATCGCATCCCTATTTCTTATTGGTTGGTGTCCCAAAAGTGTTTTGTTTAATTCTGGGTAAAATTTCCAGCCAATGTTATTTGCATAAAACAAAGGGATAGTGAAACATATTGTCACCAAATATATAGCACAGATGATGATGGCAGTTCGCCGGGGAGTGATCATCTGTTTGACGTGTAGAGGGAAGGCTACACACAGGCATCTCTCAGCCGTGATGTACACGGTCACCAAGAACGTTATCCTGGCACAGCTCACTCGAGGGACTCCACCTGTGATGTACTGGATCTCTGAAGGAACTATGAAGATGTCTGCTCTTTGGAACAGTGGGTTGACACAGATACTGAACCACTGCTGGATAATTAAACTGCTCATGTCCGATATGGCCAGTGCGAAGAAGCTGATGTTGATGGTCGTATTCAGACCTTGTTTTAGAAACACCACTAAGTTGATGATGTTGGTTACGATTCCAAATCCGCTGACCAGACTGCACAAAATTACGTAATTCACCACTTCTATAATTTGTTTACTGCTGTCACTAATAAGTTTTTTCTCTGAAATTCCAATTATAAATGTATTTTGAATGGGGTTTCCCAGTGTGTCTTCAATTAAAGCCATGGTATTCCAAAGTACTTACTTGTGTATGTTGCATGATTTATTTTCCCATTTTGTTTGAAACGATAGATGCAATACACCTGTTTCTCTTTCTTGCTATTATGTTACTAAGTTGACTACAATCTGGAATATGGAGGATATTAGAGAAACAAGTCCACGGAGAGTGGCAATACTGAGTGGATTGTCAGGCTGGCACTGTAAAGAGACGATCATTCGTCCACCGCATGAAGATGGCAAATGGTAGTAGGTTGTGAAGAATCGTTGTCACTTCACTGACCGAAACGAAACAAATATGCATGTATTGTTCATGAATTTATTGCTCGCGTTACTTCACTGGCATCTAAGGTTCCCCAAAATGTGGTATTCTATTGTGATGCTGATTCAAAATGCCATGCAATGCCTATTTTGTCTGTATTGTTTCATTCTGTTTTATGTAACACAGTCTCGGTTCTATGTGATGTTTTTATTGCATTTCTTGAGCAGTCTCTGTCCAGTGGTCTTTTCTCAGCAAAGGTCCATTGTCTGCACACATTTTATACTAATTCTTGAAATAATGTCCATGTCAGTTTGTGGTATTTACTGTAAATTAGTCATATTACATATAATCCTTCAGTAGCTTTCAGTATGCTCATATAAAAAAGATGTATTCAGAAATTATATTTCTGGAGGACATTATTTGGGACCGCAGCTAGATTTGGTCCAAAGCCTAATCAGTTAACATTTAGTGAGGACTCTGAAAAGACCGCCGTTTTACAAGCTGATTGTTGGAAGTGTATCCCGGGTTATGATTGGTAGCAGTACATGGTAGCCCATTGTTTCAGATCCACCCCATCTATTGGTGAAAATTCCACACATGTCAAAACACAAATTATCAGAAGTTCTGGAAACCCTGAAATTGAACAGGAGCCATACATTTTTCTGAATCTAGACATGTAGTCGCTCAGTAAATGGAACCACTAAGTGGATTTTGTGGTAAATTTGAGGCCATTTAGAGATATTAAGAGTGGTATTCGGTATACTACAATCCTGACAGATTTAAACTTATAAATTTCGCGGACAGGATTCTCATGCGTGTCTTTTATAGTGACTGTAAGACTAAGTGATGAGAAGAGAGTCATTGGAGAACATCGTGACAACTGGAAAGATCGAGGGGAAGAGAGGCAGAGGCAGACCAAGAGAAATGATGCTGGACGGATTGAGACGGTGGCATGGAGGAATATTATCAGCAGAGTTGATCCAGAACACCAAAGACCGAGATCTGTGGAGAGCCATGAACGCCTACGCCAGCCGACACGGCACTTGTTGATGTTGATGTAAGCCTTTAGAGAGACCATAATTAGTTTGCACTATACTGAGTGTTAATGTATCTTGTGATAAGTTGCCGTCGTCTGTGATTACAACGATGTCTCTTGCAACAAACAGTTTTTCTTCTCTGACGTTTATACAAAACCTATTGTAACAATAAAAAGTATCGGTAATGTTTCTACATAATTTCTTATAAATAAGTTTGCTCTTAGGTGATTTGTTTACCGCACATAGTTGTAATAAACTACATTAATCTGTGATGTTATTTGTAATATCTAGTTAAGCATTACGGGTCTCCCTGGCGATGGTGTTGTGGACGCGATTCGTAAAGCCGCTTACCCGCATTTGAAACACAGTGGCGACCGATTTGGCAGCAGACCGTTTCGCGCTGGTTTTAACGTGTTGATATGGGAGCCGGTCGTTCAGAAAGCAATGGTAAACTACTGAGCGTGAAAAACTTGCCAATACATAAACAACGACAATAAAATGCTGGTGTTGACTGCAACGTCCTGTAAAGAATATGCAACTTTAATTTTTTTTTTTTTTAAAGGAAAGCATTCCACTTTACAGTGGTGTATTTCAAATCTTGCTGTAGCTAAATCTTTTCTCTAGAGATGTTTCTTCATAGATTATTGTAACGAAGTTCCCAGCTGCTTATATTTCTACATTTAGCTTTTGAAACAAAGTGTCTTGGCTCTACAATTGTCTCCATGTACTCATGCTGTATCGGGTCAGATAAAAAAAAACAACATATGTATATACATGTTAAATGCTGCGACGTAAGACGACAAGGCGTATGTGAATATAATGGATGCTGTTAAACATTAATGTTAATTGTGTACTGGAATTAGAAATCTAGGTTACAGCAATATGTTGCTCTTAACGCGATTTCCCCGGTACATGAGTACGCCCCTCGCCATTATGGTAATTATCCGCTGTTTGACAACACCGGGTAGACTGTAAAGTTTACTAATGGTATCAAATTCCCTAAAGCACATGAATTTTGTCTCAGGGAATTTAGAAAATAAATGATTGGTTGATCTCTTAGTCGGTACTGTGATTCATAATTATTGAATTAGTTTTGTTTTGAAGACGGCTACAAACTAAAATCGATGTTTACTTACGAGGCATGGCATTTTCTCACATGAAGCGAAGAAATAAGTTAGCCATTTATCGGAATGGAGACACGGCATGCAATGTTGCAAGCAGAAATAAAACACTAAATGTCAGACCAGTACTGACACATAAATTACAAGTCATGGGTTATTTCTGTGTGAGCTGTCGACCTTGCTAACAGTATTAGACTTATATAATTGCTCGACTTTGTAACCTATTTGGAAAATCATTGTTTTGTCGACATGACCGATTTTTACGTTTTGTCATGAACAGCGTAATAACACTGGCAGATAAATACCCAGACACAAATAATATAAGAAACCTTCCATCAGAAGCAGGTAGTGACGACTTAAGACACACCCAGACGTAAAATGACAGGTTGCAAGACATCATTGAAAAGCCTTTATGACCGTGTCATTAATGATAGCTGAAAGTCGGTGATCAGGGATGCATGTATGTTAATGGTTGTTCCGTGCCTTGACAACCGCATGGCGCTTGTAATAATTACATCTTGGTGGATACATAATTTACACTTGTGATATATTTCATATCACAATGTCTGACATTGTAGTCTTAGAATTAAAGTATACCGGTGTGAAGTTTCGCACACTTTTTCCTTGCATTTAACAGAGCATAGTAATCGTTCTAACCTGTCAATTTCCCCGCAGCGACAGAAAATAATGACTCAACAGTTGCCAACTCACTGTTATTACTTGAGCGCTACAGTTTGGAAAATATATGCAAGACTTACACAGATACATGGGTTGTGTCTAGCTGTGACCATGAATACGTGGATATATACTAAGATAGGATGGTGCGGCCCGATACACAATACTATATGCATAAATATAAAATCCTGCAGATATTTGGCCGATAAGATGAAGAGAGGTGTATTCAGTGTTATACATATCATGTTGTATATATGTGATCGACGTATCCAACGTATATGCTTAACTATGCTGTTATCTAGGAGTTATGATTGGAGATGGTCTAACCTATTCAGACCACATTATAATTTAGAGGTAATGTTAATTGTCAGATGCGCAAAATGGATTGCTCTAATGAAGATTTCAAGACCGACTTCATGTAGCCACAGAATTTTACCACTTCTTTTCATGGAACACTTTATGAGTTTAGATGCCTGGTGCTGTTTCTGTCCTATGGTAGATACGATCTTAGATGCATGGTGCTGTTTTGATTTTGTAGTAAATACAAACATATCGTATACAGTTTGTGTAATATTTTGAGATTAGAGAGGGCTTTGAGTCAACTAATTTAACAAATCTCATTTTCTACATTTTCATTTGTCGGCATCAGCATTAACTGAGCTTAGAACTACTACGTGTCTGCCCCATCATTACACTTACTTAATCAACGGAAAGAGACGGATTCTTGTCAAGCAGTGGAAGAAGTAGCTGCACATCTCTTGGCTATGATAATCGGAGAACCTTTCCTTCTATGGTTATCGTCTGCTACGCATCTGTTCCTGTGTGGGTAATAACCAGAGCGATGCATGAGTCTACTATACATCAACTCCTGTATGGGTTATAACCAGAACGATGCACCCGGTGCGGTTATTGCTCCTTCTGTGTTGTCGTATGGTGTTGCTATTGTGGGCAGTACTTCCATTCTCTGACAGATTCATGGCAGTCTTTTGTGATGTTCTCTGAGAAACAGCTTCACTTCTTCACTTGACAAAGACAGTAAATACAGAGAGGACACTTTATTGTATAGTGTACAAAACATGTGTCTTTACTCAGTACATCAACCATTGATCTGATACCATTGTGAATAGTATTAAATGTAACATACATTATTTCTCAGAAACATGTTATCTCTGCCACTGTATTCCCACTATATATAGATGCTAATGCATAGTTTTTAAATTCATTTAAATCTACATATTACGGCATTTTCTTTTCTTCAAGATGACAAGTTGCTCAACATTTTAATTACCAAACGCATGTATAAATAATTGGTAAGGTAATGAGAGCTGAGGTGTTACATGTCATCCATTCACGCCGTATAGGAAAGATAAATACAATTTAAGGGGCATATCAAAACAATAGATGACATGGAAACATTAGCCTTTTGTGTTAGAATACTAGACAAGAGAGACATAGGGAGACAGAGAAAGGTGTATTTGGAAATTTAAAATAATATAACTGACTGATTGGCACCTTGCCGTCTTGACATACGATATTTTGTAAAATGGAGTTATACCTCTCCACAACACAAAGCTTCTGCAGCTTGTCTTGTTCCAGGTGCATATTGTTGTTAACTTTCCTATGGAGTAAACTAGGCAGGCCGAGAGAGGGATCATGCTGTATGGGCAACACGTGGTCTCTAAATTCAGCCCAGACTTTAGCGTTATAGAGAGGTATAGCTCCATTTTACAAACTATCGTCTGTAAAGACGGCAAGGTGCTAGTGACTGATTTCTTCAATCAAATATTTAAAGATGTTGCATAGTCGACTGAAGCTAATGGTGGTTGGCACGACTCGAAACAATGATTTCCACATAATGAACATGTGCAAACATTGTTTAAAGTAATATATAAATAGTAAAATAACCCTTTTCACGCCATGGGGCGTCTTTGGTATATGATGTTTGCCACATATGTTAAGACCAATAGGCACCCGATAAGTGATGTGGCCAATGTCAAGTCGGCCGCATTTACTACCCAGAAAATTGTATTTTATACTACCCATTTTAGGCTGGCAAGAATTCGCAGTCCAGGTCAATGACAAATATCTCGCCTTAAATGGGAATCAAAGCCTTTGCCACCGGCCCAGCAGACAGGTACTAAACTGGCTACAGAACAAAAAGATTGAGAAATATCAATCAATCAATCATGTGCCATGCCGCAAAGCGTGGGCGGTCTTGATTCGCCATTTCACTCGATCACTAGAGTCGTGGATCAGCTAATTGTTCCTGTCTCGACCATGCCATGTGGCCAAGCCATCCAGGTATTTACTTCTCGGTCTCCCCCTTGGTCTGTTCCTTTCGATCTTGCCAGTTGTCACTAAGTTCTCCAATCCATTTCTTCTCATAACATGTTCAAAAAATGTTGACTGCCTACGTCTAACTTCTCTAATCAATTTACGATTTTCATTTGTCTCCTGTAGTACTTGGTCATTGGTTTTTCTTTCTGCCCATGGTATTCTTTGCATTTTCCTCAGAAACCACATTTCTGCAGCCATCAGATGTTTTTCAGCTTGACTGTTCATTGTCCAAGGTTCACATCCATACACAAGTACAGGCTCTATGTAGCACCTCGACACTCTTTTTCTCGTTTTAATTGAGAAATATACTAGGATAAAATATACTGTAAACAACCCCACTGAAAGAGACTAAGTGTCACGAAATACTGTTAAAATATTAAAGTGAATGGTACATTGTTAGAGAGGCAATGACAGGAGTACTTTCAATCAGATAGCGCTAAGAACAAGTAATAGTCTGGCTCTTCGCTGGCTGTTGAACGAGGGGACGGTGCGGGAATGTCCTGAGTGCAGTTATGCCGTTTCTTAGCTCAATTCAATTCAACTTAAAAGCAGAAGCTCAGAAACGTCACACGCACGCACGCACGCACACGCACACACACACACACACACACACACACACACACAGAGAGAGAGAGAGAGAGAGAGAGAGAGAGAGAGAGAGAGAGAAAACGCTATACGAAATATTGAAGAAACGCCACATTTGTAGCCAGGTAAAATAATAACAAAAATACATAAGGAGAAGCAAATATAAACATAGATATTTCGCATCTCATGAAACGGAAACACCAGAAACTATAATAATTTACGAGGGGCTTCAAATGAAAGCCTTTAAAGTGTGATATCAATTACAATAACCATGCCATTGTCTTGTAACCTGTCAATGTTGTTATTATGGATGTCAAGAGTGTTAGCATGTGACATTACAGTGCAGACGAACACTGTCAAGTCATAATGATAGTTTAAAGACGACCGCCCCACTTTGTTATCCGATTTTTGATTAGTGCAGGGGAGAAACCCATTGAAATTCATTAGTGAATGAAGGTCCATTTAGGCCAGTGGTTTTCAACCTTTTTTGGCCCATGCCTCCCTTTACCATATGTTCAGAACGTCATTCCCACCCCCTTTCGAATTTCCTCCATATAAATCCCCCCCCCCCCCCACCATTACACAGTATACATAAAAATGGAAGCTAAATTTAATAACACATACTAGAACAAGTCTAGACATCTACATAAAATATGATTTACGGGTCTACTTACGTTATAAAACGAATTTCATTAGGGTGAGAAGTACAGAACCGTAAAATTTAGAGGAAAAACAATATCAAGTAACTGGTTCTTGTATTAATACGATCTTGAAATAATCTTATTCTCTCCCCCCTCTGGAAACCCTAAAATTCCCCCTGGGGGGGGGGGGGGATTCCCCACCGGTTGAGAACCACTGAGTTAGGTGACAGGCCTACATTCCTGTCTGTCCAGCTCCAAGATGAGATTATTTTCCTACAGGAATCCAAGCACTTTATCGACGCTGGAGGACTTCCATTGAGAGCAGTGGTGTCTACATCGAAAACAGGATACACTTGTTATTTACTTTTGTTTTAAAATATATTCACACCCAAAAAAAAAAAATCACAAAAACAAGACCCAAAAAAAACAACAACAAAAAACTCACACACATATTTAAGGTATTCATTTGAAGCCGCCTAGTAAGTATGTGCTTTTGCTATAAAATTACTCAAAGACACCAGTTAGATCCCATTGTAAACACAAGTATACATATACCTTCTGAGAAAGAACTGATCGATTACACCGGTCTACACACATTTTGGTGCCCTAAATTTTATAGCTGTTCTTGGGTTATTTTATGTTGCTGATTCCAAAAATGTAATCAGTTTTATTTTCTGTCAGCTCTATTTTTTTTTGTGATAACTAAAATGACTTTCTTAATAGGGCAATCGATATATACAAGCCTAGAGTTAGGTGCCATCAGTGACATTTTGACTGTAATCTGCAATCATATAATATGTACTTACTGTGCATTTGTTATCTTCATATAAACCACAAAAATGTATTATAACGTTAACATTAGCATTTTTATAAATATGTAGGTAACAGACAGTCTTGATTGCAGGCAATGAGCATGATCTACAATATTTAGTAGTTGCGATTGTTGCACACAGTGAACAACTTGGATTATAATTAAATTGTAGAAAAACACAGATTATGGTCGTCACTAAAAAGAAGGAAATACCACAATGTAATATACAAGTAAATGGAAATATTCTAAAACAAGTGAATCAGTACAATTATCTCAGAGCATACATCTGATGGGAGATGCATTGAAGAGATTAGCACAAGAATCGCCATAGCAAAAGTAGCCTTTAGCAAGATAAAGAACATACTGACCAATAAAAAGATTTCATTTGCAACGAGAAAATGATTGTTGAGGTGCGACATAGAACCTGTGCTTTTGTACGGATGTGAAGCGTGGACAATTAGCAGAAAATTGAAAACATCTGATGGCTGTGGAAATATGGTTTCTGACGAAAATGCAAAGAATGCATGGACAGACAGAAAAACCAATCACCAAGTCCTACAAGAAACACATGAAAACCGTCAATTTATTAGAGAAATTAGACGTAGACAGTCAACATTTTTTTGGTCACGTTATGAGAAGAAATAAATTGGAGACCCTGGTGACAACTGGCAAGATCGAGGGGAAGAGAACAAGGGGAGGCAGAGAAATAAATATCTGGATGGCTTGGCCACGTGGCATTGTCGAGACAAGAACACTGAGCTGATCCACGACTCTGGTGATCGAGTGAGATGGCAAAACATCCACACCCACGCTTACCTGTATGGCACATGATGATGATGATGAACAAACACAAAAGCTTGTTTTCGAGGACTTCCTGGAATGTGATATGCGCGGACAGTCACGCTTACGGGTCCAATAGTAATCTGCCATCATGTGGGCATCCCAAAGTCGCTGGTATCTTTCTTCCAAAGTTTTTATATCTTGGTGAAATCTTTCACCCTGCAGCACACTAAAGCCACCAAAATTCTCGGGAAAGAAATGTAAATAGTTATGGAGGTAATGCAATTTTATGCTCATGTTGCATCCAAGCTTACAACAATTTGACAGCATGTGTTCAACTAATTCAGAATAAATGTCTGCTTTAAAGCTACCCAGAAAGTTTTGCACAACTAAAACACATGATGACCAGACTGTGGCTCTGTTCTGTTCACCGAATCAATAAAATGTGGATCGTTTATTAATTTTTTAATTTGAGGTCTATCAAAAATTCCATCTTTAAGTTTGTCTATGCTCAATTTCTGAAACTTTCTGCATAAGTAATCAAAAGAGGTACCATCTTTGTTTAGTGCCTTAACAAATTGCTTCATCAAGCCAAGCTTTATATATAATGGTGGCAGAAGAACTTTTTTTCAATCAATGATATGCTTGTTGACAATATTTTCTTCTCCAACTTTAAATTCACCCCTCAACAGCCACTATTTTATTTTTAGCCCAGTGCGTATCTTCTGCCCTGCTATCATTCAAACATAAAATATGGATATTTGGTTAATCCCCTTTGCTGGCCAAGCACGAAGTTCGTTATTTTATGATCTACACAAATCATACAGTTATGTTCTAATACTTCGATTTTTCCAGAACTGTGCTTATTGTAGCATACTCCTACTTCATTGTGGTAGAATTAGCAATTGGAATTGAGCTATATGTAACCATTGTGTAGGAGAACATTTTTCAAACTTCTTTTAGACCTGTCAATGAAAGGTCGTCGCGAAATCACTGTGAATTAACGATCAGATGATACAAATAACAGCGACAGTCTGATTCGCAGCTGCAAGTTGTTTATTCCTGGAGGCGGTGAGATCAAACGGTACAGCCGTCTTTGAGAGTTCCTCACAAGACAGAAAATTGTAGGCATGTTGCTGTGGCCCGATCGGGAGAATGCGGGAAACACGCTGGATTGTTTTGGTTATCGAAACAAGGGAGACAACATTTGCATTGGTTGAACAAGGGGGAGAGAGTAATTCTGAAATAGTTAGTTGCCCTTGAGGACACCTGTGTTGACATCAAAGGAAGTCACTAGAACAATCTAAGACTGTTTGAAAAACCAAGCTTATTACAGCGATTGTAAACAAGAGAGTTGGCCTAAGACGGACGGTGTTTTCGCTAGCTCTGTTGGAATTTGAAAAACATCTACCGTTTGCGGGATTAATTAAATTTAATTTACACGTGCCTGTCATGGCAAAATGTAGATGTGATTCAGGAGCAAAGCAGTGTTACATAAGGTACTCCATAGATTATATTTAGGTATAATTAATGTGGGATAGACTGGTGATAGTAGAGTTTAGGACTTTAACGTAGTGAAGTGATAATTAGCTCTGCTAGTTGAAAATAGGGTAGTGAAGTGAGAATTAGCTCTGCTAGTGAGAATAGTGTAGTGGGGGTGATATTTGGAGAGATTGAGGATGGGTTGGGAGATAGGGGAAATGTCCAATGGTGGGATCTTCCAGTGGGGTGCGTACTGGGGTTCTGCACTCTGTATATTGGTCTTTCCTTGTCTTAGACTGATTCGGACCAATGTGATGAGCTCCTCTGCTCTATGACAGAGTTTAGTTCGCTGATAAATATCTGAACGAGGCCTTAGGCCTACACTCAGCTAGTAGGATCAGTGACTAGTGCTCTCACCAGGTGTCTTATTTCCCTAACAGGTTCCCCGCCAGTTACGAGGAAGCTCTACACTGGTGTTGATGAAGTGCTACTCCGATTGGGAAGAACCCCAGATGATCAGTCAATGTTTTTTTAAGAAAATGAATAACGTCAGAGAAGAAAGGTTGTACAAAAGTGTTTACGCTGGGCCCATGATCAGGAGGGTCCACCAGAACATGGCTCTGATAAGCAAAACCATATAACGATTCCTGTGTGATAAGGTTCGCCTAGGATGGGTGATGTTCGTTGATACACCACATATATGAACAATAGTAACTAAAAAGGAACATTAAACGTAGCATTCACTTGGAGCTGTAGAGTCCATTGGAATAGTACAAGGGACATTGTATTTGAGACAATATAGACAATAGATAGGATCAAGTGTATTACCAATAACAGTGATACCTATATTCACAAGTACAAGGATTGAACATTTAAGAACTATAGGGACCTATAGGACGCAGTGTGTAACCGATCCATGATCAGTGTTAAACTATAGACTATATCTATTTCGGATTATCATGTAGATGGATTACCAAGTAGCTACCAGAGAAAGTCAGCGTCTGGCAGGAGAGATACATCACTGGGTGAGGTTTTCTTGTGCTGACCTAATGTGCTGTGGTGTGACCTTGCTAGGAAGATCTGACTGGGCTACTGATCTGATGGTCCAATTCTACACACATTATAGTACACGACACACATTCTTATGATCCAGTAGTCATAGAGAGAGAGAGAAAGAGGTGTCCATAAACTGAGAGAGTGTGGTGGATGGAATCTAGTGGATTCTCCAGGATAATGATAAGGGGTTAAAATATAAAGTGGGTGTTGATTCCCCTCACTCCAGGGACGACACTTTAAAGAAAAACACGACAAAGGTCACCACTCATCTGATGTATAACTTACAGCTATTTCGTTTAAGAGACCTTCTACATTAGTACAAAACACAAGGTTGTTTTCTTTACAATGGAGGAACACCTTCCTCTCTGCTGCAATAATATATAAACTTTGTTTCACCAGTCAGTAGTATTTTTTCTTTCAATCTTGAAGCCAAAAGTTGTAAAGATTCCTTGAAGAGATGTAGATCTCGGATTAAATAATTCAAGTCGAAGCGTTCAGGACCTGGAAAACATCTTCGAAATCACTATAACTGTCACTTGTCATTCCACATGCCACTGTTGTTTCATCTTCTAGTAGAGAATCCGAAATCAGACTAAAATTTATACATGGTATGCCATCTCCGTGTGGACTATGTCGTCTAGTAGAATCTAACTCAGGATATTTTCATTTGTGTGATTTTTTCCATTAAGTCCCATAATATTGACAGCACAGAAATGACAGTCATCATAGTGGTTCTTGGGATTTCTCCATACTACAGGAATTCCAATTTTGTAAGGGACTAGACAGTAATAATTTTTTTCCCCCAAGAGCCCTATACAGAAAATACTGTAATAATATTAATTAAACACACAAATGCGTGTATCTCAAAAAGTAGAGCTGCTGCAGACATATAAATGTGATATTTTGATTTCTCTGGCCGAGGGGTTACACCACTTTCTCCGTAATCCCGTTTATTGCACAGTCTCGTAGCGGGCGAAAGCTGGAAGCGGTTCTACCCCCGCTGGTGACTTGCGGGATAACTGAGCCGGCTGCTCAGAAAGCAATGGCAAACTACTTAGCGTAATCTCGCAAAGAAATCAACAGACAGCTGAAAGATGCTGCTGTTGACAGCGATGTCCTGTAATGGATACGCGAATTTAAAAAAAAAGGCCCCTTTTATGCAAAATCAGGCGAAACATGTTTGGCACCAAGAAACATTTTGATAGGGTTGTGTTAACAACAGTAACATACATATTATATACGCTGTTAACAACGTAATGCTGTGTACTTTAATCAACGGATTTGGAATTATAACCAACATCATCAACATAGTGGTGTTTCCAAAACAAGGTCTGACTACGGCCTTCAACTTCAACTTGTTCGTCCTGACCATTTCCGACATGTGTCGCCTAATTCTTCAGCTGTTGATCAGTATCTAATTTAGTTTAGTTTAGTTTAGTCGACGGATCAGCATCACGGCACACGGATGTAACCCATAATTGCCCCGTTCTACTCCTAACTCAAGCCTGAATCCGGAGAATGTCAGCTCAGTGCACGAACTCCGTAACACCGGCGAAGATCCTGAAATACTTTGGGTAGAGTTTTAACTTGAAATGATGCCCGGGCAGGGCCGTTAGGCTACTCTTTTTTCGATTTCCAACTGCCAAGGGATTTTTTCCGTGCGCAACAATTCACACTGACGTCCAATGGCACTACCCAGAGACCAGGGGAAATTTTGTTACAAGAAGTCCACATGAAAAAATCCCGGCTCTCACCGGAGCTTGAACCCGGGACCTCCAGCACACGAGGTGGACACCACACTTTGAGGCCAATTAGCCCCCCCCCCCCCTTTTTTTTCTACCAGTTGATCAGTATCTGTGCCAACCCACTGTTTAAAAAAAAAAAAACAACAACTGACATCCTCATAGTTTTTAGAGATTATATACGTAGCAGGATTATCGGGAGTCAGTTATGCAAGAATCCCTGCCCTAGTAACTGTACATTACCGTG
This sequence comes from Cepaea hortensis, assembly GCA_963921405.1. Classification (NCBI taxonomy): domain Eukaryota; kingdom Metazoa; phylum Mollusca; class Gastropoda; order Stylommatophora; family Helicidae; genus Cepaea; species Cepaea hortensis. Next base: position 102,674,280 of record OY992883.1, read on the forward strand.
GAGAGATGCCTATGTGTAGTCTTCCCTTTAAAAGTCAAACAGATGACCACTCTTCGATGTACCGCCATGATCATCTGTGCTATATACATCCTACCAATATGCATCTCCATCCCTTTGTACTTTACTAATAAACTTGAGTGGACATTTTACCTGGAACGGAATAACACGTACTTACAACAAAAAAACACAAAAAAAAAACAAAAAAAAAAAAAACAGAACTATAGACCGAATCGTGTGTGTGTGTGTGTGTGTGTGTGTCTGTGTGTGTGTGTGTGTGTGTGTGTGTGTGTGTGTGTGTGTATATATATATATTCTTCTTCTTCTTCTTCAACGTTCCGAGCCATTGAGGTTCTTTGCTGCAGATACAATCCGTCTCCATTCGTCTCTCTGGTTGACCTTCTCTTGCCAGTCGTTGATTCCAAGTGCTTGTAGGTCTGTGTATATATTATCTCTCCACCGTCTTCTTGGTCTACCTCGGGGTCTACGGTCATTTATTTCCAGAGTGTAAGCGAGTTTTTTTTCCCTATTGTCTTCCATTCTTTCTATATTCCCCCGCCATTGTAGTCTATTAGTCTTCATGATACCAGTGATTAGCGGGGATTTAAACAGATCATAAATGTCTTTGTTACTTCTTCTTTTCCACTCTCCACTTTGTGTACCCCTAATGGGTCCAAAGATGCGTCTTAAAACTTTGTTCTCAAAGGTTTGTAACAAGGCTTCGTCTCCATTCGTTGTACTCCAGGTTTCAGAGCCATACAGCACAACTGGTCTGATCAGTGTTTTGTATATTGTGATTCTGGTGTTACGAGATAGCGCATTTGATTGTAGTAGATGTTGTAGTGCATAGTGTATCTTATTTCCAGAATTGATTCTAGTATGTAATTCTTCCCTTATGAGTTAGAGCAGTCGAAGATTGTACCCAGGTATTTGTATGTTTCCGTTCTTTTAATGGTCATATTATCTATTTGTATGTGGTCAGTGTTTTTAGCCATCCCTTCTCTTGAAATTACCATATATTCTGTCTTATCTTGGTTGATAACCAGCCCCATCTGTTGGGCTTTTATCTTTAAGTGAGTCAATATTTCCAATGTCTTTTGTTCATTTTCCCCTATAATATCTATATCATCTGCATAACCAAACAGCTTGGATGTTCCTCCAATATCACATTCATCCTTTACCTTCCTTACAACTTTCTCTAGAGCCAGATTGAAGTTTAGCGGCGATAGTGCATGGCCTTGTTTCAAGCCAGATGTTATTTGGAAATGGTCTGATTTCCTGCCTTTATATGTTACTATATTATAAGTATCTTCCATGCATAGTCTGGTCATGTTGATTAACTTCCTTGGTATTCCAAATTCCTGCATAGCATTCCATAGACTATTCCTATGGAAACTATCATAAGCCTTTTTAAAATCCACAAAAATGTTATGGAGATCTCTTTTATATTCCCTATTTTTCTCGGCTATTTGTCGTAAAATAAATAGATATCTGATCTATTGTTGATCTGTTTTGTCTAAAACCCGCCTGGTAGTCACCTAATATGTCTTCTGAATATGATTTTAGTCTATTTAGTAATACTGCGGATAGTATCTTATAGCTTGTGGACAGTAGTGATATTCCTCTATAATTTTCACATTGGAACTTGTCTCCTTTCTTAATGATAGGTATCAATAATGACTCTTTCCAGTCATGGGTTAATTCTTCTGTCCCCCAGATTTTTATTATTAGTTCGTATATATTTAGATGTAATGCATGGTCACCTGCCTTTATAAATTCAGCAGCAATTCCATCAGCCCCTGTTGCCTTATTGCTTTTAAGTCGTGTGATTACATATAGGATTTCTTCAAAAGCAGGTTCTTCAATTTGTGGTTCACACGTTAGAACCTCTTCCTGTGGGAAAGTGTTACTTGGAGCTTCACAATTTAGTAATTTAACAAAATATTCGTTCCATGTGTTGCACATTTCCTCATTGGTATTTATCATATTCCCATTTTTGTCTTTTAAGCCATATGTGTTGTGTTGGTGCCCTCGTTTCATTGACTTCAGTTCTTTAAAACACTTTCTGGATTCGTTTTTCTGGTGATTAGTTTCCATATCTTTGATTATATTACTCATATATTCTCGCTTCTGCTGTCGAACTATTTTTGTAGCCTCTTTGCATTCATTTCTATATTGCTCTTCCTTTTGGATGTTGTTGATGTCATTTAACCATAAATTTCTGGCATTCTTTTTCCTAATGACTGCTTCTTCACATTTTTGATTGACCATCTGTTCTTTCTATGCGTGGTTAACACACCGAGACATTCTTCTGCTGTAGATTGAATTGTATTCTTGATGTTCCACCAAGTTTGGTCAACGCTTTCCTCCAAAGGGGTTTGCAGAGTTTCAAGTTTACATTTTATTTCATCTGTAAATTTCTCTTTGACTGTAATGTCTTGTAGTTTTTCTCTGTTATATGTTGGGTGTAATCTTTGTAATTTAGTATAGAAAGCTCTCTTAAGTTTTATTTTAAATTTTGCTCCAACAAGGAAGTTGTCGCTGTGGCACTCAGCTCTTCTATAACTTCTAAATTGTTGTATGTTTGATGCATTTCTGTTGTTAATTAAAATGTGATCTATTTGATTATAGGTTCTTTTGTCACATGATTTCCAAGTTTATTTGTGTGTATCCTTTCTTTGTAGTCTGGTACTGCTAATCTGCAGTCCTTTGACTTCTGCCAGGTTGATGATTCTCCATTCATTATCATTTGAAGTTGTATGTAGGCTTTCCATACCGGCAACTTTTTTATGAGTTTGCTCTCTACCTATTTTTGCATTGAAGTCTCCCAGCACAATCAGGATGTCCTATTTGGGGGTTTCTTCTATGACATCTTCCAAATCATTGTAAAAGTCTTCTTTAACGTCATCTTCTTTCTCTTCAGTAGGTGCATGTACATTAATCATCGTTATATTTTTCGATTTACCTTTTATTCGTAATTGACTAATTCTGTCATTAACAGCTTTAAAGTTTAGAACGTTCCTCCATAACTCTTTTTTGATGACAAAACCTGTTCCTAATTCATGTTTATTTTAGGTGTTTCCTCCATATATTACAATCATTCCATTTTGCTCTAAAGTACCCTCTCCTGGACACCTTATTTCTTGAATTGCTGTTATATCCATTTGATATTCAACCAGCTCCCGGGTTAGTTCTTTAGCCGCTCCAGCTCGATATAGTGTCCGTACATTCCATGTTCCAAATCTCAAGAGTCCTTTAACGTTCCGAGGCCGTTGTCCAAATAAGTCAGTCCGAATTAGAGGCTTATGTATCTGTTTCGTAACAAAATAGTTTTTACAAAGGTGGGGATGTTAACCCCACGCTTCAACCCCCAACCTAGAGTACCAGAGTGTTTCTCTTTGTCTGTTCTCTACCCTTTGACCTGTCCGGCTTGGGAGGCCCTGCTGGTAGATACGCTACCGCCGGCATAGCTCTCAGAGTCATAGAAAATCTCAAGCTCCCCTACCACGACAAGGTGGGAACACCATCGGCGGAGATATATATATATATAATAACGACAATGCTTGGAATAATTAATTTCGTAGCTGTAGTTGTGCTTACTGCAACTTTAATTGTCAAACCTCAACAGCGGAACAAATGGCGAAACATGATCTATTTCGACAAGAAACAGTCATTGACTTTGTCAAGCAGAGATAGGACTCTTACGGACTTAGTTGTTTTAATTGCTGGGATAGTAATAGCTTCCCACACACCGAGTATTTTATTGCCAATGGCAACTTTCCTTGAACCTGGAGATACTCATATCTCTTCTTTGCTTTATGGTCGTTTGTTTTTCTGCTCGAAACAAACAATTCTAGTGTTAATATGTGTCTGTACTTCATAATGAGTTCTAGGTATAGGGAACGTTCCGCGTGTTATTTGCTTCATGTCGACACTTCAGAAGTAAAGATGTGCAGTATGCTAAAACATTGCGATTCATTTAATAAATTCCAGTAGTAATAATGCATAATTATTTAAAGGAAACTACAAAACAAGCAAAATATGACTTAGTGTTATAATATAACGCTCACTAACGTGATTTAATGTAAGTTAACTAATAATGAAAACCGTAAATTGATTAAAGAAATGTTTAGTTTAGTTTAGTTTAGTCGATGGATCAATATCACGGCACACGGGTGTAATACATACGTGCTCCGTTCTCCTCCTAATTCAAACCTGAGTCTGGGGAAACTCAGCTCAGTGCACGAACTGCGTAGCACCGGCGAGGATACTGAAATACCTTGGGTAGATTTTTAATTAGAAATTTTGCCCGGGCAGCGCCGTTAGGCTACTCTTTTTCGATTTCCAACTGCCAAGGGATTTTTTACGTGCGCAACAATACACACACTATAAAATGACAGAAAGTAGTGCAGCTTTACATAACAAAATTACGACACATATAGGACGTTGCGGCGATTAGCCTTCATCAGCAAACAAACACATTCACAAACACAACATATAGTCAAGGAGATCTCCTGTGACTACATCACAAGGTGACGACAGGACGAGAAGATCAAAAGGATGAAAAGATGAAAGCAGTAAAGAGAAAATGAGAATTGGAAAAAATGTTCATACTTACCTCACAATTCCGATCTGTGTGTAACTCAGAATATCACCGATGTCTTCTTTTCATACCCAACCGAGGGAGTGAGCTATCAGTTCTAGATGTTCTAGATGCAAGAGGGCCAGACACAGCAGAGCAACATGTCGCAGTAAGACGGAAATCTGCCGATACTGCGCCGATCACCACGCCTTCAAGGAGTGTCCGCTGGCCAAAAAGGACACGGACTTCCGAGCACCCAACAAGAGAAAGTGCGCCAACTGCCTGGGGAAACATGGAGCAAGATACTTGGGCCGTCCTTACCTGCAAAGACACAGAGACGCCTTAAAGATCTCAAATACCACAAAGACACAATTCAAGGAATTGATTTGATTGATTGACTGATTTAGGAACCGACATCACAGCATTCGGGGCATTCCCATAAGCGCTCCGTCCCCATCCTCAGAAGCCAGCGAAGAGTTCCAATCCCAATAGTACCAGCAGCAATCTGATTATATGTGCGTCTCGCCTTTCCTCTAAGCGTCGAACATCGGTCAGATCCCATCAACACTCCTCGCTGTCGCATTCTTGCCAGACCATGGTGACACATTTGCTCCCACAAGGCCGCAACCACGTCTGCATTATCATGCATCAATACTCCACCAAGTTTTGCAGAGCCAGCCAATCTGTCTGCCTGTTCATTCCCCAGCACACCAGCACCCGATCTTGGCACCTTGCCGTCTTGACAGACGATAGTTTGTGCTTTAAAAAGGCATAATAACTTTTACCTATGGTGGTAGCGAATGTGATTGATAAGGTAAATTCGCGCTGTAAATGTCCGTTCACAGTGGGCGCATGTGAACACGTAGTCATTTCCACCATCATGCACCATCTTACGTCTCTCACGCTCGGTGTGTGACTTATCTGCAATAATTTTCTCCTTTGTCTGTATTCCATTTCTGATGTTTGCCTTCCATGCAACACGTTCAGCGGCGACTTGCTCCCAATGTGCATTATCAATGCCTGTATCAATCATGTCCCGCTTACACACATCTTTGTATCGTAGTAGAGGCCGACCCTGAGATCTCTTACCCATCTGTAATTCACCAAAAAAGATGTCCTTTGGTATTCTACCATCATCCATCCTCCTAAGATCCATCTAAGCCTACGAAGACTGAGCATGGAATATGTTGTCGTTACACAACCTGATATTTGCAATACTTCAGTATTTGTGATTTTATCTTGCCACTTAATACCAAGAATTCTTTGCAGACACCGCATATGAAAGCTGTTTAAACGTTTTTCTTGGTGTGAGTAAGTTGTCCAGGTTTCACTGCCATAAAGAAGAGTACTAAGGACACAGGCTTGATAGACAAGGACTTGTTTTGGCAGTACGCTTCCTGTTCTCCCAGACTATTTTTCTTAACCTGTTCATTGCTGTTGCTGCCTTAACAATCCGGATGTTGATTTCCTTATCTAGGGATAATTTACTATTTACCACTGATCCTCTAGTTCGGCGTCTCAATAAAGATTGATGGTACCACATGTGCACCTTGTGACATAATCTGTCTTATTTTTGCTAATTGTTAAAAGCACACCAGCATGCCCCGGAGAAAAGATCCAGACGATGCTTGTCACCGTGACTTCCGAAGCGAAGCAAGCCACTCTGCACGAAGCTTGCCTGTCCTCACCCTACTCAGCATGCTTTCTGAGTCAGTTACAATCACGATGTGTGTGTGTATCATATTCTCCATCCAGCGGAAAGCTGCGCTGACTGCCTCCACCTCTATTCTTAAGCTAGATGTTGTGGTATCATATGCCAGGCTCTCCTGCACCAAACGTCGACCATTAGCCTTTGCCAAGAACACCCAGGCACTTCTACTACGTCTCAACACCGAACCATCTGTGCAGATAATAACATCACTCGGTCGAGCATTATCCTGAATTAGTTGCTGGATTTCCACTTCCGTGGCCCCTGCTGACTACTCCCTGCACTCCCGGCTCAATGTGATTATAACTCTGCACAAGTCTAATTGCTCCGCTGGCACTCTGTTACACTCCTCTCCTCGCCTACTGTTCTCCAAGATTCACACCTGATCGTATCCTCCGTCTGAGCCATCCATGATTTCCCTCTTATCAGTCGCTGGCCCTTAACTGCGTCCAGCGCCTCATGCAACGGGTGATCTGTGTCAGCAGCTACTCTGAGGTATGCCTTCGTCTGCACTACCTTGAGCCTACCAGAAACAGTCGGCAAACCAAGGATGTAACGCAGACACACCACTGGGGTGTCTCTGGTGCATCTCAGAATCACCAGCATAGCCAATCTCACCAGCTGACTCTTTGAGACAGTGAGCAGTCCTAGTCCATAATCAATCACTGAGAGGATCAAGTGCTGGTAAAATTTGAAAAGCATTCTCCGCTCTATGTCCATAGCAGCCATAGATTTAAGTGCGTTGAGTCCCTTTTGAGATCTTGTCACAACCGTCTCCACATTGTCCTTGAAATGTCCCTTTGAATGATCCTTGAATGGTTTTGGGAGAGGGATGAGATAGCTGTGTGCCCAATCCTGCGATACTAATGCTGTTCTAATGCTCTGGTTAAAGCAGTCGGTCATCTCTTTCAGGTCTACATCGCTCAAAGCCTTCATGTGGCCATACCTGACCTCATCAGGTTCTGGTGCCGTGTCTTTTGCCTTTTTAAAAATATGTTTAACATCTTCAACCCGTATGATGTCTTCATACTGCATATTCTTCGTGGTGCCAGATAATTCCTCTCTAACTGCATCCCTGGTGTCCACATCATCATGATTGGTCTGCTCTAAAAATCTCTGGAGAAACGCCTCCCCTTTCTCTTTGTCTGTTGTCACGCGCACACCATCATCTCTATAAATTGTTCCCACTGTCATAGGCCGATCTTTTCTTTGTATTTGTCTGTGCAGTTTCCAGATTTTTCGCAGTGCTTTAACACCTCAAATCTCATTCATGAAACATTCCCATTTTGCCTTTTTGGCCTCTGCAGCACAGCGCTTGAAAACCTTCACCTTGTCTTTCTTGACATTTTCCGCCGTGCCCACTTCCTCTCGTGAGCTTCTGGGTGTCTGTCGCACTTTCCTTAGCTGATTCACTGCAGCTCTCTTTGCTTTCAAAGCATTGTCTACTTCTGGGTCCACCATGTGGGGTGCAAAAAAAAGGAGTTTTAACAGCCCTGTTGCATGCCCCCTGTCTGAGGCTCCAAAGAAGGCTCTCGGTCCACTCATACCAGAAGGTCTTGCGCGCTCTTCCAGCCTTAACTTTCCTGGATTTAGAGATCAGGACTGAGCATGGCATGTGATCACTCCCATAGTCATTCAAAACAGTCCACTTTACATCAAAGACTGATGACTGTGAGACAAGTGCCAAGTCAATAGATGTGTCCGCATCGCCAGGCCTCATTGCCATTCTAGTCGGCCTACCATCATTTATGCAGACCACATCGGAGTCCACCATGGCATCCGCAAGGGCTATTCCCTGTCGATTTTCTCCACTGCTGTCCCAATCTCTGTTCCTCGCATTGAAGTCTCCACATATGAGTAGCCTATCACCTGGTAATTCCTCCAATTCCTTAAGCCAGTCCGAGTGTCCATTTCTGACAAAACAGTCCACATATACATGTGGCATATACATTTATGATGTTCCAACTTAATCCCCCAATCTCCATTTGTATACCCTGGACCTCTCTTTCACTGTGATTCCACTGGCTCAAGTCAAGTACCACATGCTTCACTCCTTCCTTCACCAGCAGACCTTGTCCATGTCTCTTCTGCCCAGTAGGGTTTATATAAATGGCGTACCCAGGGCAATGGTATTTGTCTGTATTTAGCTCCTAGAGCATAAGGACATCAAAATCATATATTAGCTTCTCCAATACAGAACCTCTCTGCCTGGCACTACGACAGTTCCAATTTCCCACTCTTACATGGTTGAGACCTAGCCCACATTTCGTCTTGTTCTCCTGGCACCTGCCCTCCTATTTCTATGCCTTCTTCTCACACCATTTCCTCGTCTTCTACTCCTCACTCTCTCTTCGCTAGCCCCCGAAGGATGTGTCAAGCGCAGAGCACGTGCTCCGTAGCTCCGGCGACGTTTCCCTTGTTTAAATAATACCATACACACAAAGTTTAGATATTGCAGGAAATGAACCCTAGTAGAGCCTGCCTGCTAGGGAAGGGGCACGGGATGTCCCTCAACAATTCAAGGAAGCAATGCTGAGGGGCGAGAGAGCCACGGGTATATCACAAGCTGAAAGAGATCACCTGCAAAAACAGATAGACGAGTTGAAGAAACAAGTCAAGCAACTGCTGACGCCGACTCTGACCAGCGACAACGAAAAACTACTGGCGGAAATAAAGGAGATCCAAGAAAACATCTAACAAAAGGTGGAACATATGTCACAGACGACAAAGAAGAATGAAGAGATCCTACATTTAATCAAAGCAGAGAGAGAGAGAGAAAGAGAGAGAGAGAGAGAGAGAGAGAGAGAGAGAGAGAGAGAGAGAGAGAGAGAGAGAGAGAGAGAGAGAGAGAGAGAGAGAGATACTATGAACTGAAAAGAGATAACCCAAAACAAACCAACAGAAGCCACGGAAAAGACAACAGAGAAGCTGCAAGATAAAACCCAACAAAAGACCGAACCAGGACCGCATGCAAAAGCCAGCAGTCCGACCACGACGCCCAAGAAACTCAGAGGAAAGCCAATATCCAGCCAGAAACCCGAAGAAAACCGAGATGAGTACCACGAAGACGGCAATGAGGACACCTCGTCATCCCGTCCATATACCTGGGCGGGTATCTCAGAAATAGATAGAAAACTGGAACTCAAGAAAGTGGAACTCAGGCGCAAGGAATTCATAAGGCGCAAGGAATAATTTTGGACTCAATGCACTTAAAACTATGGCTGCAATTGACACTGAGCAGAGAATGCTATACCAGCACTTGATCATCTCAGTGACTGATTATGGACTAGGACTGCTCACTGTCTCAAAGAGTCAGCTAGTGAAATTAGAGCTCATACAGAATGAAGCTATGCGGGTCATTCTGGAATGCACCAGAGACACCCCAGCAGTGAGTATGCATTACATCCTTGGACTGCTGATAGGCTCAAGGTGATGCAGGCGAAGGCATACCTCAGAGTAGCTGCAGACACAGACCACCCATTGCATGCGGCGCTGGACGCCGTTAAAGGTCAGCGACTGATAAGAGGGAAATTATGGATGGCCCAGGCGGAGGATACAATCAGACAAGTGTGCCTCTTGGAGAACATTAGGCAAGGAGAGGAGTGGGTCAGAGTGCCAGCGGAGCAGTCAGACTTGTGCAGAGTTATAATCACATTGGGCCGGGAGTGCAGGGTGTGGCCAGCAGGGGCCACTGGAGTAGAAATCCAGCAACTAATTCAGGATAATGCTCACTCGGGTGACGTGATTATCAATCACAGATGGGTCGGTGTTGAGAGGTAGGAGAAGTGCCTGGGGGTTACTAACAAAAACTAATGGTCGACGTTTGGTGCAGGAGAGCCTGGCATATGATACCAAAACATCTAGCTTAAGAATGGAGGTGGAGGCGGTCAGTGCAGCTTTCCGCTGGAAGGAGATTAATACACACACACACACATCGTGATTGTAACTGACTCAGAAAGCATGCTGAGGAAGGTGAGAACATGCAATCTTCGGGCAGAGTGGCTTGCTTAGCTTCGGAGGTCACGGGTGGCAATCATTACCTGGATCTTTTCTCCGGGCATGCAAGTGTGCTGGGAAATAAACAGGCGGACAGATTGGCTGGCTCTGCAAAACTTGGTGGAGTTAGTTAGTTAGTTAGTTATTCGCAGTTCCAACTTCACAGCAACGGATCGTCCCCATTATGCTCCGTTCCTGTGCCAGTGAATATCACACAAAATGCTCCCATCTGCCCAATGTGAAAAGTGGAAAAGACAGGAGTCTCGACAAACAACAGCACGCACAGATACACTGTGCATAATGCCGCCGCCAGAATGTCAACACAATAGTCACCCGCAAAACACCCAGTTCATTTCTGATGGAATCGGCAGTCATTTTCCCATCTGGATGTTTCCTAGATGTTCACCCACACAGTCCACGAAATACAGTTCATCGTCGATGGTAGTGGCAGTCAACCAGAAGCCCAGCAGCCACGCATGTCTGCATAAGGCAAAAACCGGTCAACTCTGGGACATAGCCATCAGCCATCGCTCCGAACATGCAGTCACGTTCCCAAAAACCTCGGGCAGATTCAACAGCATTTCACACGAAACTCACAGCTCACAGTGTCGCGCCACGCACTCACTCAGTAGCAGGGCGACGGAACCATCAAGCCTCCTTAGTCGCCTCTTACGACATGCGTGGTAATCCTATCTTTAATTAAGCTATCTAAATATATTTAACTCACCAAGAGTGGGCTTACAAATTGCCAGTCATTTTCATGGATTTCCTCGGTCCTGTGTGTGGGCCACACAAGCCAGTCTTGGTTAAATCTAGAGGCATTTGTGACTCCCTGCTCTGGTCTAGTGACTGGGGAGGGCTGGTTAAAGCCTCCCTATTTGATAATATCTACATCACTACAGCGATCTACATAATCGCTCCTTCGGCCACGGTTGTTTTGTTTGGAGAGAGCGGGAAACTGACACGCACATCTATTTATCAGTGTTTCCAGAGCGGCTTCCCATCATACCCCGGGGCACTGCAGGGGATGCTGGTATTGGTAACATCACTATCCTGTGTCGCATCCGGCGGTCACAATAAGAATAATAACTGGGGCTACGGAGTGCCTGCCGTGTGCTCGGTATCAACTTCAACGATCAGTGAAGAGAGGGAAGAGAAGAAGAATAGACGATGAAGAGAAGGGGACAAGACTGCAGTGAAATCGAAGAGCGAGGGTCAGGCGAGTCAGAAATAAAATGGAGCACACGGAACACAGATATGTCAGGATGGGCTACTACAAAGTGCCAGACAGAGAGGACACAGAGAGGAGTGGAGGGGTAGGTATATGAGTCATGCTTCAGGAATTCAGTATGGACAACTATCAGTCCATGTGGATATGTGGGCTATATTAACCCTACTGGACAGAGATGACATGGGGTAGGTTTGTGGCGAAGACGGGAGTGAGGCATACGATGCTGGGCATGAGCAAGTGGAATTATAAGGCAAGATAGATTTAAAGCATACAGATGGAGATTGGCTGCCTCATTTGGAGAATAAGGAATGTTGGAATACACGCCACTGTGAATTCTTTTGCCACCAAGGAGCACTAGGTGTGGCTCAAGGAGTTGTGGGAAGTCTTTGGAGGTAGATGTCTTTTTTGTGTACCGATGTTAATGCACGAAGCAGAGAATGGGATGATACGGGGGACACCCGACAGGAAAATGTCATTGTAGATGACATGATGGAGTCAGAAGTGGTTTGTATTTATGACGCGAGGTCAGCTAGAACGTCAGTGGGGCCAGGAGAGTCAGATGCTGATGTTGGCTTGGAACTTGTCAACTAGTCGACGGTATCGGATACGATATGGACCGTTCACGGCTATCATGAGAGTGGTAATTTTCCATGATCAGTACTGATTTCTAAACCTAGCAACATCAAGACTGCGAGCACGTACACTCTCCATATATGAGCGGGTGATCACGCTTACTAGGCGTCTCCGACAAAGCACATGCATTAGAACCAGCATATTACTTTTGTGCAGCCTCCGTGGTGAAACCCCCAATTCAGAGCTGAGCTGGACGTCAAAGAGAGCTGCAGTTAAGCGATTACAGAAATTGCGGTAGACACCCCAAAGTGCACAATATGAACTGTAGAAAGCGTAAGGAGTTAATAAGAACAACGTGGAAGAGTTCAAGCTCCGTACATCAGAGGCCATACAGCTAATGTTGGATCATTTCATGGATGAATAGGGAAGTGATAAGACATTTGGTAATTTCTGGAAACTACACAGACAAATGCATAGTAAAGATAAAATGATGAAACTACAACAATAGGAACGAATTTAGGCATAATGGCATTCCCATGCCAATGGACACAGAGAAAGTGGAAGGCTTTCTTGGCAAATTTTAACAGACAGGCCACAATAATGAAGACATCAGGGATGCAGGTGGAAAGCATATAGCAGGAATGACAGCTATAAGGACGCCATGCAGGTAGAAGATATAAAATATGTTTTGAAGAAAGTAAAGGACAGACGCCAGGACTTGACAGCGTGAGGTACTTCCATATTAATGATATGAGTGATGGGAACTTTTGGGAGATGGCAACTGTTTTGTTAACCTAAGCATTACAGCATGAGTACCCCTAGTGTGGGTGCACAGCTGTTTAATCCCACTCCCTAAGCCACAAAAGGACCACTTGAAACTCAATATCTATAGGATTATCACCTTGCAGAAAACATTATAGCTATGCGTTGGAAAAGATCTTTGCTGTTAAGCCGCAGGTATACTTGGACATAGCTGAGCTAAACCCATGAGGGCTAGAGAGTTAATAACCAAGAATATATACCTGGTAAAACGCATCAACCTTTGCTTTTGATGTTTATGAGCGGTTACAAATTACACAGGAAATAATGGCGGCGACATTGAATCTCGAGATAGCATATAACAGAGTCAGATATGATCTCTTGATGGACACCATTATGGAGATGGGTGTTAGTCCCTGGGTGGTGAAATGAATAGCAGCTAACCTGCACTCATGTAGGCTTTCTGTTAATCTAGTTTCATGGATCTCGGAGCCGTGTATTATAACCCAGGGATTTCCACAGGGGTCGCATATGTGCTATTCAATGTTTACAGAAGCATGATTACAAGACAAGCATTCAAGCACAATGTATTTGAACTAGACTGGCATTTGCAGATAATGTTCTTGCGCATAGGCAGGAGAGAGAAAGGACACAATACCGGAAGAGTTGCAAGAGACTATATACATTGGTCGACTGGTGTGCAGGGGATAGGTGGTGACATCCACACAGATGAGTCATCTGTGTTATAATGCGCTCTGGACGATTTGTTTGTCAAGACTGTCATCCCAGTTCTGACAATAAATGGTAGACATGTAAAGAGACACAGTAGACTGCGATACATGGGAATCACCCTCGACAGAAGTATGTAGTTAGGGAGAACATAAGGTGTATTGAAATAGAAGTTAAGAAGGGACATGTTGCATTGATAATTATGGCAGCAATGGACATATGGCAAAAAATCGTGTTCACACTCTATCAGCATCTTGAATAAGCCAGCAAACAAAGCTGAAACTCTACAAATCAGACGTATTAACCACACTTCTGTGAAACCTGGACTGTTTACTAGCCGACACGCCAGGAAATTAAACAACTCTCACACAGTCTGCCTTAGAAAGCTATTGAAGATTAAATGGCAAGACAAGATTCCACAGACTGAAATCTTAGAAAGAGCGTCCATGCCCGGTATCCACACATATCCAGTATCTCTACACCATAGCTTTGCCAACGACTGCGGACAGGCTCTATGTGCTGCAGACTAAGTCATGTCTCCTAACGGCCACAGATAAGGGACACCCCCTGAATTAAGTCCTGAACACAGTTGAGGGTCACAGCCTGATAAGAGAAAAATCTTGGATGGTTCAGGTAGATGACACAATAATGCTTGACAACATCGGGAGAGGTGATGAGTTAACAAGAATGCCTGAAGAAAAGTCAGACATGTGCAGGACCACAATCACACTGGACCGGGAGAGCAGGGAATGGCCAACAGTTGCACAGACGGCAAGGTGCTACAATTGGTTTGCATTTCACACCAGGCAAGGATATCATTTAGACAGCGGGCTATGTACGAGAATCTCCAGCAAAGGTTAAAGGACTGTGTTTACTGCAGAAAAGTCTGGAAAATAATACCTGATTAATGAACATATAGGACGGCAATGGAGGTAAAAGCAGTCACTGCGACGATCCCCTAGCTGGCGAAAAAACAGCGCTCACATATCGTGATTGTAACGAACTTACAGAGCATGACGAGATGTTTAAGACAGGCATGCGTTGTACAGAGTGGCATGCAGCAGTTCAACAATTATTAATAGGCAGCACCCGTTTGAACTCTTCCCTAGTGCACGTCTGACTGACTGATTAGATCCGCACCAATGAGTATACGATAAGGCAGATGTGGTTAGGTCCTCCTGGGGTCACATGACTAATGTGACAGAACAGATGAGTCATCATGGTCTGGGGATTATGATGCGGTTGGGAGTGGCCGAAAGGTATGGATGACACTCAACACTCCGACCAAAGGCCAGACGGACACATAGTCAAATCGGCTCTTATAGTATTTTCTTCTTCTTCTTCTTCTTCTTCTTCTTCTTCTTCTTCTTCTTCTTCTTCTTCTTCTTCTTCTTCTTCTTCTTCTTCTTCTTCTTCTTCTTCTTCTTCTTCTTTCTTCTTCTTCTTCTGTAGCTGTTGCTGCTGCTGCTGCCCGCTGTTGCTGCTGCTGCTGCTATCCTTTCTTCTTCTCGTCTTCTTTCTCCTCCTCCTTCTCTTCTTTGTCGTTCTTTTATTTCTTAGCAGAGCATTTTCACTAACACAACTCACCCGAAGCATTCATGTTTAACTAACACTTGTCTACATGTGTACATTAGGAAAAATATATGACTTCTTTTCTATTCCAGAATTTCTACTGGCAACTATGGTCAGTACAATTATACCATGAAAAACAAAGTCAAGATCAATACCTGTCAGTATATTTAACCATTTGTAAGCACTTTTGAAAAGGAACCATCATCATGTGCCATTTCGGTCTGCGAAGTGATATTGATCAGAGACAACCATCTCTCCCTGGTGTTATTGAGTTCGAGGACTGATCCTCCCCTGCAACTCTGACAACCCATCCGGTATTTTTCGCCCCTGTGGATCTGTGTCTCTAACACCCTCTATCTTCCTTGTTGTCAAGGAAGAGAAACACGTAATTACTTCTATTGCTTTTAACTAAATCGAGAAATATATAATAAAACATACTCATATAAGTACTTTTGAGCACCATGGCATTATCCGAAGACTCACTGGAAAACTCAGTTGAATATACACATATGCGTGAAGTTTCACAAGAATATTTTATTAGTAACAGCAATTCACAAATTATAGAAGTTGTGAACTACGTAATTTTGTGCAGTCTGGTCAGTCTGTTCGGAATGGTAACCAACATTATCAACTTAGCGGTGTTTCTAAAACAAGGCCTGAACACTACAATAAACATCAGTTTCTTCGCCTTGGCCATATCCGACTTGTGTAGTTTAATTTGCCAGCAGTGGTTTAATATCTGTGCCAACCCACTGTTCCAGCAAGCAGATATCCTCATAGTTCCCTTGAAGTTTCAGTACATGACAGCCGGCGTGCCTCGCGTTACTTTTGGTAGGGTTACTTTTCTGGTAACTGTGTACATCACGGCCGAGAGATGCCTGTGTGTAACCTTCCCTCTACACGTCAAACAGATGATCACTCCCCGACGAACTGCCATCATAATCTGTATCATCTACGCTGTCAATAAAGGTCTAATTTTGTTGTTCTTAATTTGTTTCGTTTCGTTTATAGTTTGTTGTGTAAACTCATTAATTCTTTTACAGTCCAACAGTGTAATCTTTTGTCTGGGGTATACAACAGTATATCCCCCGACCAAAGAACTCCTGGAATCTTCTGTCTGACTCTATCCCTTTTCTTGTTAACTGAGGAGAATATATACAGTGCTCTTTCTCTATTTCTTCTTATTGTCCTTTTCTTCTCTGGCCCACTAAAAGTCAGTGTTGCGCTTCTTTGTCTTTGAGCACCTAAGTATAGGAAACCATGTCTTCCTGTACTTGATATTCTACCTCCTGTAACATTATGAAAGGAATTCAAAGGCGGTTGATCTGTTTGCATCCTAGCAGAGCATACGTGCTTGGTAAGGGGCAAAGAATGCCCCTCATAAGTTTATACGCCTGGCAGCGCCCCAACCGTACACCAGCCGTTTCAGGTTCGCGACCATTTCACTCGTGGTCATTCGAGTCTTCAAACAAATTGCCCCACTTTGAGCGTGGGTCTTTGAAGAGAGGTTTCTTCTCTTGTGTGAGTTTCTGTCCTCTAATAAGATGACCACCACCTGCCCGGGGACAGAGACAAATGTGCCTCACCTCGCTTAGTGGTCACGTCTCCGAGCACATGAGGATCTGTCTAAGGAAGGCAGTTCCCGCCATGATGGGTCCAACATCGCCGTCAATGACCACCGCCTGATGGTCTATCCATCTATCCATCATGTGCCATACCAATAAGCGTGGGCGGTCATATTACGGCATCTCATTCAATCAGAGTCGTGGAACAGTTCCGTGTTTCTGTCTCTACCATGCCACATGACCAAACCATCCAGGTATTTACCTCTCGGTCTTCACCTTGGTCTCTTCCCCTCGATCTCGCCAGTTGTCACCAAGCTCTCCAATTCATTTCTTCTCATAACATACTAAACATTTGTAACTGTCTACGTCTTATGGCTCTAATCAGTTTACGATCTTCATTTTTTTCTTGAAGGACTTGTTCATTTGTTTTTCTGTCTGTCCACGCTATTCTTTGCATTTTACTCAGAAACCACATTTCTGCAGCAATCAGATGTTTTTCAGCATGTCTGCTTATTGTCCACGCTTCACATCCATACACAAGTACAGGTTCTATGTAGCACTTCAACACTCTTTTTCTCGTTTCAATTGATAAGTTTTTATTGGTCAGTATGTTTTTCATCTAGCAAAAGTCTACTTTTGCCTTGGCGATTCTTGATCTAATTTCTCCAAGGCATCTCCCATCTGATGTTATGACTGTTCCGATATAACTGTACCGATTCACTTGCTTAAGAATATTCCCATTTACTTGTACATTACATTGTGGTATTTCCTTTTTCCCAGTGACGACCATAATCTGTGCCTTCTTACAATTAAGTTCTAACCCTAGTTGTTCACTGTGTGCAACAACCGCATCTACTAAATGCTACAGGTCTTGTTCTTTGTTTGCAATCAAGACTGTATCATCTGCATATCTAATGTTATTGATGTTATGTCCCCCAATGATGTTTCCTTCCATATCTTCTATATTTCTGAAAATACTTTCATTGTTCAGAAAAAAAAAGTTCTGGGGACATTACACATCCATGTCTCACATCTCTCTTAATAGGCTGATATTGACCTACTTCGATATCAATTGTTGTGGCAAGTTGTTTCCAATATATGTTTTTTACAAGTCTAAAGTCTTTTCCATCAATTTGTAGATCTTCAAGTATCCTTATCATGTCGACATGTCTCACTTTATCGAACGCCTTTGTGTAGTCAATAAAGCAAAGATATAGATCTTTGTTTACTTCTATAGAACGTTCACTTACTGTTCTCAGTATATACACAGCATTTAATGTACCCTTACCTTCTACAAACACTCGCCAGATGGTCAGCGGCAGCTTATTGAATATTCACAGCTAATCTCTATATCTAAATGAGGTTCGACAATCCATCAATTATGGACTAGCTTGGTTATGGATGATCGCCGCGCTTATTGTTGCAATCATATATTGTGAAACAAACTGCCTTCTGCAATGATGTTTCTACATCGTACACATTCATACTTTAACATGAGCATATCCACACAATCATCAATGTACCGATGTTTATTCGGAATTTCCTGAAATAACATTTTCTCTTATAAGTTATTTCTTCCTTCATACTTTTAACAACGTCCATTAATTCCTAATGCTATTTTTAAGTCTAGTAACACATCAGCTTTTCTCTGATGTTACATACAAAATCGCTCCCAAGAGTCGTTTCATGTGCGGTGTTTTTTCAAAGATTCATGTCATAAAGTTCCTTGTTGTTTATACGTAATTCTAGCTTGCTGTAAAACACAATCCGATCTGCTTGTTACTTTCTCCTATTGCTCACGCTATATTATATTTCTCAAAACGCTTACACAAATACATTTTAAAATGTACAGTGAAAGAGCGCAAGGGATAGATGAATAAAACGGATATTGATTTACAATAGCCTTAATTGTGTGCTGGAATTTCAAGTTAAAGGTTACCACTGTACATTCGTGTTAAAACTATTTGCACGATGTACTTGTAGACCCCAGGCCATTTCCTTAATTATCCGCAGTTTGTCGAACACCTCGCAAACTTTAAAGGGCAATGGTGAAATTAGTTGCATATCCTTTTCCAAGACACTGCAATCAAACCCAGCAACATTACTTTCAGTATGTAGAAAATGCTTTGTGAACGGTCGACGGCCATACCATTATGAAAATCAACGGAAAACTATCTGCTCCTAAATCGCCTGCGGCTTCGAACCAGGTATTGCTTGATTATAAAATTGTGCTCACTGCGCTAAGCCACAGGTGTCGACGTAAAGTTTACTAATGACATTAAATTTATCATAATAACTGAGGTGTTGTTATCGGCAAATTTGGAAAATTCAAACCATAGAAAACATAGTAGCTTGTCCATCTTTTAGTCCTTACATTTAGTCATGATTATTGAATTGGCTTTGCTTTTTTTTCCACAGATATCTAAAAATAGAACTATTGCTGAATCGATTCTTTTACATTTTAGGCATGACATATTTCCCGCATAACACCGTATCTCACATAATGCCGTATATCGGAAACGAGGAATGACATGCAGGACTTACAAACAGAAATAACAGACTAGAGTAATACTGATGAGAGAATAGTGTTATATTGGCTAAACCTTTGATCCATCAACTTTGTTACAGTATTATATTCATAGAACTGATCGACTTTGTAACTTATTTGATATATCTTTGTTACGTTGACATGGCAGATCGATTCGTGTTCTCTGCCTTACACTTTACTTTCTGTCAGGGACAATGTAAGAACACAGCCAGGTATGCCGCCGCACTCAATATTAAATAATTAGCGTCCGATGATGGAACTGTCGACTTGTAACATGTCCAAACTTATAGTACCAGGCTTCAAGATGCCAAGGAGAGTCATTTATGGCGATGTCAATATCAGCTGAAACGCTGCTATCAGGGGCACGAGTTTGTTAAAGACTGCTCTGAATAAGTGGACTGTTAGAGTATATATACAATTTACTACACTCACTCTCGTCATGTATCACAGCTTTGCAATGTCGACTACCCGCAGATTTCTTCACCGCGACAGACACTAATGATTCAGCAATGGTACTGTCATTACTTGACACTTTCATTCAGAATTCAATGGCAAACTACTCAGCTAAACATTGGCTAGATTTGTTTTGTTTTGTTCGTGTTTAATTAGATCGCTCGATTTGAATTCGAGCATAGTCCACACTGGCCTGATGTTTGCTCATGGGTTAGCTATGCCTATTACAAGTGTCCCTCGCCTTCAGGTGAACCCACTCAGATTTCCGAGGTACTTGTAATATTCCTTCCAAAGTAAAGGATGAGAAGACAACGTTTTACTCCAACCGACCAGTGTACGGGTTGACACCGCTCTCTCGCCATCAGACCACGGAAAGTTTAAAAGCCAGCGCGCTTATCCATTCGGCAATGCTGACCTCATAAATTTCCTAGTAAATCACCAAAAGCTAACAAATTAGTTTAGTTTAGTTTAGTTTATTCGATGGATCAACATCACAGCACACGGGTGTAACCCATAAGTGCTCCGTTCTCCTCCTAACTCTGACCTGAGTCTGGAGAAACTCAGCTCAGTGCACGAACTACGTAGCACGGGCGAGTATCCTGAAATACTCTGGGTAGATTTTTAACTCGAAATTTTGCCAGGACTCTTTTTCGATTTCCAACTGCCAAGGGATTTTTTTCGTGCGCAAAAATACACACGGGCGTCAGATCTCACTACCCAGAGACCAGGAACATTTTTTTTTATTACTAGAAGTCCACGAGCAAATTTCCCGGTCATCACCGGGACTTGAACCCGGGACCTCCAGAACTCGAGGCGGACACCATACCTCGAGACCACGCTACCCCCAGGCATGCAAACAAGCTAACAAATTTCCTAGTAAATCACCAAAAGCTAATTAATTTCCTATTAAATCACCAAAAGCTAACAAATTTCCTAGTAAATCACCAAAAGCTAACAAATGTCCTAGTAAATCACCAAAAGCTAAAAAATTTCCTAGTAAATCACCAAAAGCTAACACATTTCCTAGTAAATCACTAAAAGCTAACAAATTTCCTAGTAAATCACCAAAAGCTAACAAATTTCCTAGTAAATCACCAAAAGCTAACAATTTCTTAGTAAATCACCAAAAGCTAAGAAATTTCCTAGTAAATCACCAAAAGCTAAGAAATTTCCTTGTAAATCACCAAAAGCTAACATATTTCCTAGTAAATCACAAAAGCTGACAAATTTCCTAGTAAATCACCAAAAGCTAACAAATTCTGTGGTTGATTGCAACATCCCGTAACTGGCATGCAAACAACTAACTTGAACAACGTTGTTGTGTATAATGAGTGCAAGATTTACACAATGAACAGTTTTGTTCCAGCTGTGACCAGTCATATGTGGATATATACTGAGACAGAATGGTGCCGCCCAACACAGCATATTATGTTCATAACTATAAAATCTGACAGATACGTGGGCGATAAGATGAACAGATGTGTGTTGAATTTACCACAGGTCATGGTTTATATGTGTGTTCATATATGTGGTCTTACACAACGCATATGTCTAAATATACCATTATCTAGGAGTTCTATGGGGAGACTGGCAAATGTATGTACACTATATTATATAATAGAGCAAGTTCTAATAGCCAGATACGGAGTATGGGCGCCTTTCATTACAGACATTTTGTATACACAAGCTGACATCACTTTGTATCCTGGAAAACCTTGCGATCTCAGATGCGCGGTGCTGGTTTCATTTTGCAATAGATACGAGGTTAGATGCATGGTGCTGCTTACATTTTACACTAGATACGAGATTAGGTTTCTGTTGCTGTTTCAATGTTATACTGGACACGAGTTTAGATGCCTGGTGCTGTTTCTACTCTGTTGTAAATACGAGGTTAGATTCTTTGTGCTGTTTAATGTTCAGTAGTAGATACAAGTTTATATTGCTATTTACATTCAGTTTTAGATACCCATTGAGATGCCTGGAGCTGTTTATATTCAATGGCAGATTCAAGGTTAGATGCTTGGTGTTGTTTATATTCAGTAGTATATTCCAGGTTAGATGACTGGTGCTATTTGTATTCAGTAGTAGATACAATGGTAGATGTCCGGTGTTGTTTATATTCAGTAGTAGATAGAGGTGAGATGCCAGGTGCTGTTTTTATTCAGTAGTAGATACGAATTTAGATGTCTGGTACTGTTTATATTCGGTAGAAGATACGATGTTAGATGCCTGGTGCTGTTTATATTCAGTAGTAGATACGATGTTAGATGCCTGGTGCTGTTTATATTCAGTAGTAGATGCGAGGTTAGATGCCTTGTGCTGTTTTTACTCAGCGATGTATATAAACATATCTACCAGCTTGTCTCAGCTATTTTGAGACTAGACGGGTTTTTGAGACGTCACAAAGTTTGGCACATCTCTTTTCTACTTTGTCATTTGTCAACATCAGCACTGATTGGGTCTAGCATTAGTTAGTTAGTTAGTCTTTCCTTTTGAGCCCAAGGCGGCGCATAGGGCAGAAGTTATGGCTCTCCATGCCTGGCGGTTCGCTGCTACTTGTTGTAGATCTTGGAGGTTTACTTGGCCGTTGAATGGGTCTTCTCTGATGATGATTCTACATAGGGTCTCTCTTGGTCTTCCCCGTTTTCTTTTCCCTACCGGTGACTATATGAGTCTAGCATACACACGTGTTAATTCGTTTATATTCTTCTTCTTCCCTTTACGTCTAATATGATCATAAACCCAAAATCTACTTACTTCAAGCCGTCGTATCTGTTATTACAATATACAGCTCCGCCAAGACCTCAACATATTATTCATTTTCGTGTGGGTTTAGTTCTTCCTAGCATACCCACGTGTTAATTCGTTTATATTCTTCTTCTGCCTTTTACATCTAATATGATCATACACCCACAATCTACTTACTTCAAGCCGTCGTATCTGTTATTACAATATACAGCTCCGCCAAGACCTCAACATATTATTCATTTTCGTGTGGGTTTAGTTCTTCCTAGCATACCCACGTGTTAATTCGTTTATATTCTTCTTCTGCCTTTTACATCTAATATGATCATACACCCACAATCTACTTACTTCAAGCCGTCGTATCTGTTATTACAATATACAGCTCCGCCAAGACCTCAACATATTATTCATTTTCGTGTGGGTTTAGTTCTTCCTAGCATACCCACGTGTTAATTCGTTTATATTCTTCTTCTGCCTTTTACATCTAATATGATCATACACCCACAATCTACTTACTTCAAGCCGTCGTATCTGTTATTACAATATACAGCTCCGCCAAGACCTCAACATGTTATTCATTTCCGTGTGGGTTTAGTTCTTCCTTTATGCTGCTTACCGTTTGGGTTCTAGATAAATACATTTCTAGACATGCTATTCACAGAATTTCTCAATATGTGTCCAGTCCAGCGACGGTGTCTATTACTCGTATCTTGATTCACTGGTATTTACCTCTGTGAGGTGCAATGTTGAACCTCATCACAGTGCGATTTGGGTTGGGTGCATTGAAAGATCGAAGGGAAGAGAGGCAGAGGCAGACCAAGAGAACTGATGCTGAATGGATTGAGACGGTGGCATGGAGGAATATCATCAGCAGAATTGATCCAGAACACCAAAGACCGAGATTTGTGGAGAGCCATGAACGCCTACGCCAGCTGGCAGGGCACGTGATGATGATGATGATGATGATGATGATGATGATGATGATGATGCATTGAATAAATGTTATTTTTACAAAAAAATGCACCAGTCTAGTGCTCAGATCTAGAAAGCAACCCCTGGGCACGCAAATGTATAAAAAATATAATCAAACTGCACATTCACACAGTAAACTCTAAACTATAAACACGGACTTATTAAAATAGAGAGACATGAACGCTTACACAGTGGGGAATAGCTAAAGCAATACTAGGACCCAGAAACATTTCTTTACAGAGAGATGAAGGGAAATACAGCCTTGCAAAAGAAAGTAAACAAGAATGGCTTGCATCACAGAAAGAAAGAACAAGAACACCAGGCCAATATGAAAAACAATATAAAAGAGAAAGAAAAGAACAAAAGAGACTGGAAAGAGAACAGAACCGACTAACAAAAGTTAGTTTAGTTATAGTTAGTTAGTTAGTTAGTTAGTTAGTTAGTTAGTTAGTTAGTTAGTTAGTTGTGCCAACGAAAATGACACAAACTGCTCTTAACTGTCCCACGTTAAAAGTTAAAGAAAAAGCATTCTCGAAAGGAAAAATAAACGCACGCATACACATGCATGCATAATTGTCATAATCTCCCCACCTGTTCTACCGCGTCTTCGTCTACAACGCCTGGCAATTAAGGCCAGGTCCACCTGTGAGCGACACTAACCACGCTGTGACTGGCGAGAACTCACAGTGGTTAGCGGCCAGACGGCTGGGGACTGTTGTACAGGACAGACGGATTGAATGGTGCTCGTATGACTTATGTGTATGAACGCCAATAGATAGAAAGCCTGTGTGAGTATAGGAGACTGTGCGCCTGGTATGTAGAATTGTGAGTTGTATACATTGCATTTATATATATATCTATTGATTGTATTATGGCATCGTTATTATAATTGTGCGATGCATGTAATGGTTGTGACGAGTGAGAAGTGTGAATAAAGTGTTTGAATTGTATTTGCAGTGTGTCACGTAAAGTCATTCTGTGACAGTGTTTGTATCACATCTGTTAGTGATTACGAGCCTGTGTTATTGCTGAATGCAAGATTCTGACAATAATACCGCTACCAGAAATGCAAACATTCCACATTAATTGCAGTGTGGCAGCCAAGTACTCAGTTTAGAAATTGGGCGACAGAACCAAGTAATCCTAGTGAAAATGACGAAATTTGCATAATCAATCGGTTGTCAGAAGCAAACAATACCTCAAGGCTTTAACGAATCGCCTACCTATCCGCCATATTGGACCGGAAGGCCGACTAACAAAGGACAGCGCGAGCGAGAGAGAGAGAGAGAGAGAGAGAGAGAGAGAGAGAGAGAGAGAGAGAGAGAGAGAGAGAGAGAGAGAGAGACAGAGAGAGAGAGAGAGAGAGAGAGAGAGAGAGAGAGAGAACAAGATGGCCTTGCACAGAAAAGAAAGCAGTCTAGCGAGGGCAAGGCAACTAGAACGCTTTCAGATCTGATCTGAAACAAACTCAACTGCAGATGTTACAAGGCGGAACAGTATTTCTTGAAGAGGGTCGTTCATTTGAAACCCGTTCCAATGGCTTTATTACAAAAGCATGAAAGAAACATTAACAGGTGTGGTAGAGTTAAACAACGCATTCATTTTGAAAGAATTATGCACCATGGGTTGGTCAGAAGAAGTCGCCGTAGGCATTCAGGCAAGCATCTCATTGTTTAGGTAGGCGGCGAATGCCGTCCGCAAAAAAAGGATTGTGGTTGCTCACTGAACCAAGTGTTTACCGCGTTAATTACGTCTGCATCTGTGCGAAATCCCTTGCAGCTTGAAAGCTTTTTTAGAGGTCAGAAAAATGAAAATCACATGGTGACAAATCAGGACTGTAGGCTGGATGTTGCAGAATTTCCCACTTCTTCAAAGCTAATGCTTCCTGAACAATCTTTGCAACATGCGGACGAGCATTACCGTGCAACAAAATCATACCGTGAGAAATCATGCCAGGTCGTTTATTCTTGATGGCTTTTTGCAGCTTGTCTAGAGTTTGCAAGTACTGGATAAAGTTGATATTGACACCATGTTATTTAAAGTCGGCCAACAATAGTCCTTCATGGTAAAAAAAAAAAAGAAATGCGCTCAGAGGAAAACTGTAACTCTAATTTTATTGGCTTTTGGTGATCCAGCATGCTTCCATTGCATGCTCTCTCGTTTGCTGCTCGGCTCAAACTGGTGACACCAGGATTCATCGCCTGCCACTATGCGGAAGAGAAATGCATCACCCTCCACTCTGTAATGCAGCAAGTGGTTCAAACACCATCCCATTCGTTCCTCTTTTTGGTGGTCGGTCAACATCCGTGGTACCCACTGTGAACGCACCTTCCGATATTGCAGTTTTTTAACGATCGACCTTTTGAATTGTCCCAATTGACACATCAAATTCTTTCGCTAGCGAACGTATGCTTCGACAACGGTTCATCTGTAATGCTGCATCAATTTTGGCGATGGTTTTTCTGTTGAAACACTATGGGCTTGACCGGACGTCGAAGATTTGTCGTGAACTGACGTCCTTTCCGAAACATTCGTGCCCAGTCTGTCACTCTTGTCTTCGACACACATTTGTCACCGTACGCTGCCTGCATTCTTCGATGAATGTCCACTGGTCGACATCCTTCAAATGAAAGAAACTGAATCACCACTCTTTGAGCTTCTTTGGACGGATTTTGGATCAACCCGGCCATTTTCTCAAGGGTCAGAAACAGAACCTATGTATCATGGTACGATAAGAACGTGCTCATTTATTCATTGGTCAGTACTTATCGCATGATTACGACATGATCATGTTCAACGTACTCAATTACGCGTGGTGCGGCACGAACAGATTTCAAATAAACGTTCCTTACGCGGCATAAGCATCTTCGGGTTCATCACAACAGGCAACCGACGGCACTTCGACAACTTAACGGGGATGTTGATGACATTTGTATCGTTTGAAGGCAGCAAATCAGTGCCAGAAATGTTCTTCACAAATGGAGAAATGATGTAATGTCTAAAGATGTTGAACATTTGATATAGCCACTGTATACGTCTGAATTTGGACGGTGCATAAACGGAAGGGCTGAAGAAATATATAAAGCTACCTGATTACATTCTGTAATCTAAGGCGACCTAAGGCGACCTAAGTGGCGAAGTGGTTAAGACGTCTGCCTCGCTTATTGAAGACCGTGGGTTCCTATACTGAACTGTTTCGCTCTGACCACGAGTGTAGCTTTTCCGTAGACGACTGGCAGTTATCGTTGCAGCCAAGGAGTTCGCGCTTTGTATAATGATACTATAGGCGGTTTGCCGTCTAGCAGGACAGATAAACCAAGCTCGGTGGGGCGAATCCGGAGCAATCGAATCGATTTCTCAACTTTAATCTTTCACCCTCCACCTCAATGTGTTGATTACATAACCCGGGCGTCGACAACCGATGGCAAGGTATCGCCTGCGGAATGATTTTTAATTACACGCTGCGAGAATTGAAATACAGTGCAGTAATGTTATCTGTTAATTGATTTGTTTGTTGTTTAACATATGGAAGTTGTTTTAAGTCAACAGAGACCTTGTCTAAATTCAGTACATTTAGAAGCCCGTTGAAAGCTGAAACTTACCAATACACACCTAATCATCATCATCAAGTGCTATGCCAGTTGGCGTAGTTGTTCTTGACTCTCCACAGATGTCGGTCCTTGGTGTTCTGGATCAACTCTGCTGTTGATATTCCTCTATGCCACCGTCTCAATCCATCTAGCATCATTTCCTTTGGTCTGCCACTGCCTCTCTACCCCTCGATCTTTCCAGGTGTCACGGTGTTCTCCGATGCCTCTTTTTCCATCACATGACCAAAGAAAGCTGTTTGCCTCTTTCTTATTGTTGCATACACTGTTCTAGCTTAATTAGCCTCTTTCAGACAGTCGTTATTAGTTACTTTGGCAGTTCAAGGAATTCGCACATTCGTCTCAGGAACAACATTCTGTCGCTTCCAATCTCTTCCTATTTTGTTCATTTACATTCCAAGATTCACAGCCATACAACAAACGTGTTCTATATAGCACTTAAGCACTCTCTTTCTTACATTCAATGATAGTGACTTATTACATAAGAGACTCTTCATTTTCTGAAATGCAGCCTTTGCTTGCCCTATTCCGCTCTTAATGTCATACTGAACAATTAACCAAAGCAGAGCAAAGAAAGGGTGTGCCATTAATTCAATAATGTCTTAAATAAACAATAATCAATGACTACTCGTTTTAAAATGTGGGTAACGTTTTTAAGTTTGATGTATTTTCATTTTCAATCTGGTGGCTTCTTGTCTGAACAAAATATACGTACATATGACAATTCTATAATAACATTTCAAAATTATATGCTCAGAACTTACATTTTGCAAAAGATACTCTTAGTATCTGTAGGTGTTCCCATATATGTCAGCGTATAGAATAATCTAATCATGGAAAATTAGCATCCAAGTGTCGAATTATGTGGAAGATGCGGAGATGTGGTTATACAGAATTGTTAAAGCACGTTCATCATCATCATCAAGTGCCCTGCCGGCTGGCATAGGCGTTCATGGCTCTCCACAGATCTCGGTCTTTGGTGCTCTGGATCAACTATGCTGATGATATTCCTCCATGCCACCGTCTCAATCCATCCAGCATCATTTCTCTTGATCTGCCTCTTCCCCTCGATCTTTCCAGTTGTCACAATGTTCTCCAATACCTCTCTTCTCATCACATGACCGAAGAAAGCTATTTGTTTCTTTCTTATTGTTGTATATAATTGTTCTAGTTTCATTAGCCTCTTTCAAGCAATCGTTGTTAGTTACTCTGGCAGTCCAAGGAATTCGCAACATTCGTCTCATTAACCACATCTCTGTTGCTTCTAAGTTCTTCCTAATTTGTTCATTTACATTCCACGATTCGCTGCCATACAGCAAAACTTGTTCTATATAGCATTTTAACACTCTCTTTCTTACATTCATTGATAGCGACTTATTGCATAAGATACTCTTCATTTTCTGAAATGCGGCATTTGCCTGCCCTATTCTGCTCTTAATCTCTGTTGTACATCTTTCATCTGATGTTATAAGTGCCCCTAGGTATTTAAAATTATCCACTTGGTTGAGAATTTCCCTTCCCATGTCTATGTCACATTTTGGTGTCCCCATTTTCTTTGATATCACCATTGTTACTGTTTTCTTGATATTCAACGAGAGTCCTGTCCGTGCACTCTCTGTTACTACAATATCCAACAATTGTTGTAGGTCTGTTGCATTATCCGCCACCAATACTGTTAGACAGATAGAAAGAATAGTCAATATATCTTGAAGGAAGGAAACTCACAAAGAGAACTTGTTACTTGCATCAGAAGAAGATAGTCCATATTCTTTGGGTATATCAAGATAAGGGGAAAGCTGAAGTGTTAGTTAGTTAGTCGTAGTTCCAACCTCACAGCAACGGGTTGTCCCCATTATGCTCTGTTCCTGTGCCAGTGAATATCGCACAAAACGCTCCCCACTGAAGTGTGTCAATCACAAGATGTTGAACAATTTCACATTGTATCATAGAGGAACATCAGTATCCGAAATGATTGGCAGCATACGAGGCAGAGGGTTGTGGAACGACAAGATCATCAACGCCACACGGCATAGGTTATAAGAAGAAGATATAATCTACGAGGAATCAAAATAGTTGTTTATGTATGAGGGGCTTCAAATAACACTTTAAAAGTGTGGTAGAAATTACAATAATCATACCACTGTCTTGTAACTTGTCAATGTTGTTGATAAGAATGTCAAGAGTGTGATTAACACGTGACATCACGGTGCAGATGAACACGGTGACGTCATGAGGACATTTTAAAGATGGTCGTCCAACTTTTGACATGCACCAAACGGGAGCAGCGTTCTGTTACCTGATTTTTGATAAGTGAAGGGATGCAATCCATTGAAATTCATCGGTGTATAAAGGTCCAGTATGGTGCCTGTCAGTCTAGCAAGTTTACGAGTGGAGTAGAAAATTTCAAAACTGGTCCAATGAAGTCTTACATTTGGTGATTCATGAGTGGTTATACGATCAAGAGAATTTGTTTCTACATGAATCCAAGCACTTTATCGGCGCTGGAGGACTTGCACTGAACGAAGTGGTTACATTTGTTCTCTACTTTTTCAGGATATATTAACACACACACACACACACACACACACATACACGCCCGCACACACACACACACACGCCTGCACACACACACACACACACACACACACACATTGAAGGTATTCATTTGAAGCCCCCTAGTATCATAAACAAGACGACTAATGTATGTAAAGCTATAGTGGGCTTAGGTTGGCAAGTTGACTATACAACATAACATTGGCACAAACATTCAAAAAGGCTGCTGTTCCCTGACAAAACCTATACATAAGCAGGGGTGAGCTGAAAATATGGTGGAATTCGCACAGCTCAAACTCTGAACTAGTTACTGAGTGAGCATTTTACAATTATGTTCACTGAAGTGAGATTCACAGCAACGAACTCTTAAAAGGATAAATTGTCATTGAGAAGAAAGAGGCCAGACACATCCGAGCGGAAGAATTATCACACTCTCCCCGTCTTCCTAAGACATTGACGGCTGCAGAGATCAATACCCACGTGTCACAGAAACACGTTCAAAGTAACCGATGACAACCACCATCAAGTAAAGACAATCAACATTTACTGGTCACGTTCTGTTCTGAATATCGTCGTGACAACATGGAAAATGTGGAGGATGGTGTGGAACGAGGGGTACAATGCTGCAGGATGTTAAGAAGGCCGCCACAGAAGACGATTTTCTCGCTGAGGTGTCTGGACTGAAGCAGATGTTGGCGACCATGACGTTCTAATTCTCTCTGGCATTTCTTACTGTAATACAGTCGACCTGGTGAATATTGTTATCTGTGGCCATTCTGTATTAGTTTTCCACTTGCATCTTCCACTGCCTCCCTCGGCTAATATTTTTCTACATGCGATTGCTACAAAACTTCATCAGCATCAAGTAGCGGGTCCTCATCATGGCGCTATCATCATGGCGCTCTATTCACGGAGCTCTCATCACGTCACTCTCATCACGGCGAGTCGAAAAAGATTATCTCTTCCCACATCTCCCGCCTCATCCACCTTCATGTCCATGGTGTCTACAATGTCCTGTGTCCAATTTATGCAGATAGACCCCTGCCTGTTCCTCCAGGAAAGATGACTTCCATCACGGTTCTCTTAAAGCCACAGTGACGTTTAACATGACAACAGTACAGTGAAACCTCGGTTTTCGTTGCCTTCGGTTATCGTAGGTCTCTGTTTTCGTCGGTTGCCTTGGATTTCGTCGGCATGCCAACATTACCTCGCTGCTAATTTTGCGAAAACAAAGGGACCCACGCGTTCTTCTGCTCAGTTTGTTTTGTTGTTTCGTTTTAGTTAGTTGCATATCCTTTACGGAACGTCGCAGTCCACCCCATCATTATTTGTGCCGTTTGTGATTTATTGGCTAATTTGAGTTCAGTGATTTTCATTGCTTTCTGACCCACCGGCACTCAAATTATTTTCTGAAAATAAAAGCAGTTCGGTCTACATTCAAATCGCTCGCAGCTTCCCCACAGAGCCGGCTATAGTGCTCTACTAATCCCTATTTTTACCTGTCGCTCTCCTGGCCGTTCACCCCCCTGCCCAACCCCATCCCCCACCTCCACCCCCAGCGAGGGTCCCCTGATCGGGAGGCTAAGCCAATCACTGAGCTTCGTTCTGGCATTATTGACGTTAAGTCCAGTGACCACTGAACCACCACACATCCGGTTAATTCCATCGACTGATAGTTGCTCAAAGACGTTTTCAGCCGTACAAGGATACAGATAAGTAACTTTAATATTTTCATGTAGTGTTTTTCGTGTAGTGTTACGGTTTATGTTTGTTTGTTCTGGTCTGAAGAGGACTTTGGCCGCAACGTCCATTTCGTTACTTGTAATCGCGTTCTAGCAAAGCTCACAATCTACTTCTCGTTATTCGGTCATTCATTTAGTGATTTCAAGGCCATCAAAGTATCGTTTTGAAAAATTCAAGAGGCGCAGTAGCATACACAGTATTGCTAGGCACTTTGTCCATCCCTTGCTCTTTTTCTTGGTGTCTTATCCTCTTGTCTTCTCTTTAGTGTTTAACTTGTAGCGCAGTTAGTAGCGAAACAATAGCATAACCACAACAGTTGGCGGACGATCGTACCTTGTTTCGTGTATTGTTAGAACTGATCAATTCTTGACCTTCGGAGATCAGGGCAAATAATATACATATGTTGTTATATCTATGCCCGCCGAGATAGCTCCTGTTGTTTTAACCCAGAGTTCTTCACCCACATCGTCTCTGCTTCTTCTCCCGATATTAAAAAAATTAAGTTGCATGTCCTTCACAGGACATAGCAGTCAACCCCAGCGTTGTCGCGGTTCGTGATTCCTGGGCAAATTTTACGTTCAGTAGTTTGCCATTGCTTTCTGAACGACCGGCTTCTATACTTTTTTCGAAAAAAATCAGCACCGCTGTGTTTCGAACCATGGTATACGGGCTCACAAACCGCGTTCGCAAGCCCTTAGCCACAAAGACCGGTTCCCGATATATGTATCAGAAAATATATAACGAATAATGAGGTGTAGGAAAATATAACAAGTCAAATAAGACGCACTCACTCACGTAAGGTTTCATTAGCATTTATTCCCATCTAACCAAAGTATATAAACACACACACACACAAACACACACATACACACACACACACACACACACACACACACACATATATATATATATATATATATATATATATATATATATATATATATATATATATATATAATTCCAGGAAAATTGCACGTATCCTCCCAAGAAGAAAAAAAGAAACGTGAGAATACCCAGCAAAAATCCAGACAATGACGTGACGTATGTGTCCGCAATGGGACGCAGAGGTGTTTCCAAGGCACCAGGGCCAGGTTATATACTGGCCAAGACCTATTGACGCATCCTCGTCGAGCGTCCTGGGCAACAGGTCCCTTTGGAGTCCTGGCTAAAGTCAATAGGATCGCCGATTCCTCCGAAGTCGGAGAGTGTCTGCCTGTACGGCGAGGAACCACCAGTCTGCACACCAATAAGCCAGACATGGGACAACGGATACTCACGCAAACCTCAGGTCCTGTATGACATCGCATTGATGTTGGACAACAGGATGTCTTCATCCGACATACAGGACTTCGCGTTGGAGCTCAAGCCAACGAACACAAGCAAGCAAGCAAGCAAGCATGTGTCCGCAATGCTTTTATCCCGGGGTCCTAATTATGCGATATTCACACAAATTATAGCTGCAGGCAAATAACATGCAACTAACTTAATTATCACAGGGATGGAATGTATATTAATTGGAAGAATATAACTCAGATGATGATGGATGTTCTTCGTAAAGAGATCATCTGTTTGACTTGTAGAGGGAAGGCTAGACAACGTCGTGATGTAGACAGTTACCAGCAGCTCGATTCCTGCACAGCACACTCTTGGTACTCCTGATATGAACTGAATCTCCTAGGAAACTTTGCGGATATCATCCTTTTGGAACATTGGCTTAACACAGATGCTGATCTCAGCTGAAGAATTACACTGCACAGGTCGGACATGGTCAGTGCGAAGAAACTAATGCTGATTGTCATGGTTAGATATGTTCTAGAAACGTCACTTTGATAATGTTGTTTAGGAGTCCAAATGCGCTGACTAAAGCGCATGCAATTACGTTGTTATCACTTTGTGCAAATTGTTTGTCGCTGTGATTAAATAGTTCCCTCTCAGAAGCTATGTTTATAAATTAGTTTTAGTGGAACTACCTAGTGTCGGGTTATTCCACAGTTTGCAGATAAACCAACATGGCTACATTTTCTTTTTTGTCTGTTTTATTTGAAGAAAAGAATGTATTTGCATTTGCTTCCCTTTATATGTTCTTGTTTTTATTTAACCTCGTTTCCAATGTGGCGTATCTCGAAAATTTCAAGCAATATGTATTTTTAAAGAAACATCTGTATTGTATTTCTGAGACTGTTCTGAGAGCGAAGTACAATTTACCTTGATATATTTACCGTATTTCATGCAAAATGTCTCTTTCAAAACAATGTATTCCCTTAGTGAATTTAAACCCAGAAGTCACAAGCAATATGTTTTATTGCCCGGAATATGTCGCTGCCTCCCATATAGTGCAAACTGTAGAGAAATTATCATATGAAGTTAATAAACGAATAATATCTAAGATGAAATCATTAAAAAACACATTGTCACAGGTGGTGTTCGAATGTGGAAAATTTGTAATCCCCATGGCAATTTCAAATGTAATACGAACCCCTTCTTTTTGCACAAACCCGGCTGGAACCTCTTAATTGCTAACACTTCACTAAATTTGAGCAATCGTGTATTGTTCGTCGAATGCAGTGTATTGTTGACGCTAGTCTATTTTAGACAAGATGTTGAGAAATCAACGAGAACGGCGTTTTACATTTCGACTACATATTGATACCTGAAGACTGACTCATGCCTTGACCCAATTCAGCAGTCATGGCATAATTGAAAGGGAATGTCTAGTCACGTACTGGACCGTGAAAAGTGACTCAGTATGAGCACTTTTCACACGCGTGAAAAGCGCCCGGGAGTCCCTG
Source organism: Cepaea hortensis (assembly GCA_963921405.1). Taxonomy (NCBI): domain Eukaryota; kingdom Metazoa; phylum Mollusca; class Gastropoda; order Stylommatophora; family Helicidae; genus Cepaea; species Cepaea hortensis. The sequence continues at coordinate 102,708,403 of OY992883.1, forward strand.
TGCGGTAAGAAGTGAGTCTCCTTGAACGACATTCTGCGTTGGACCGTGGTCGAGTGTGGACCGGGTCACCTTGTGAAGTTGGCAATGGCCAGTGATTGCGCCGCCATAATAACGATAGAATAGTTGTATCGAGTTTACACGTATTGTATGTTATTGTTGGACACCTGCGTTGGTATAGATGAACGTATTTCATAAGACACTGTTTTGTCATAAAATAAGTGTCGAGTTGTGTTCTAGCCGTCAGTAGTAAGAGATGGTACAGAATGAAAGGGCAATATTTAACCATCCATAATAGTGATATAGTGGATCACCGTGGCGAAGGCGTTGCAGACGCGATTCTTAATGCCGCTTACCCGCGTTGGAAACACAGCGGCGACCGATTTGGCAGCAAATCGAGTCGCGCTGGTTTTAACTTGTTGGTATTGGAGCCGATCATTCAGAAAGAAATGGCAAACTGACTGGCACCTTGCTGTCGTGACAGACGATAGTTTCTAAAATAGAGTTATCGCTCTCCATAGCACAAAGCCTGGGCTGAATTTAGAGACCATGTGTTGCCCATGCAGCATGATCCCTCTCTTGGCGTGTCTAGTGTACTCCAGAGGAAAGGTAAACCAATACGTCTGGAACAAGACAAGCTGCAGAAACTGCCGGATCAGCAAAGCAATGTTCTAACTGTCCACCTGTCGGAGCTTCAATCCTAGACCAGTTGCCAACCAAGGTTCAGGGCCTGGTCTGCTCTGCCATGACATTTAGTCTTTAGGTTGCATTTCCTCGCACTAAGATAAGGCTTGTACCCTCCCAATTACTCTTCTACGCTCGAAGCCATTGGCACAATGTGGAGTGTCAGGTTTGGTAAGCGTCGCTCAACATTCGGCTCTAACAGAAAGCATGTAGTACTGTTTACTGTCATATCGTAGCTAAGTCATATCTAACTAAGACCTGACATGAATGGCAAACTATTGAACGTACAAACACTTGCAACCTTAAAAAATAGTGATAGTTAGTTAGTTAGTCGAAGTTCCAACTTCACAGCAACGGGTCGTCCCCATTATGCTCCGTTCCTGTGTCAGTGAATATCATACAAAATGCTCCCCACTGCCCAATGTGAAACGTGGAAAAGACAGGAGTGTCGACAAACAACAGCCCGCACAGATGCACTGCATAATGCCGCCGCCAGAATGTCAACACAATAGTCCCCCACAAAACACCCAGTTCATTTCTCATGGAATCTGCAGTCATTTTCCCATCTGGATGTTTCCTAGATGTTCACCCACACAGTCCACGAAATACAGTTCATCGTCGATGGTAGTGGCAGTCCACCAGAAGCCCAGCAGCCACGCATTTCTGCATAAGGCAAAAACCGGTCAACTCTGGGACATAGCCATCTGCCATCGCTCCGAACATGCAGTCACGTTCCAAAAAACCTCTTGTAGATTCAAAAGCATTTCACACGAAACTCACAGCTCACAGTGTCTCACCACACACTCACTCAGTAGCAGGGCGACGGAACCATCAAGCCTCCTTAGTCGCCTCTTACGACATGCGACATCACATAGTGATGTAAGTCAGCTGTAAGTCACGTCACTCAATAACATGAACTTGTCAAAAAGAAATAACGAGCCAGGAGAAGACAGCGAGTTTGAAAAGAAACTGAGAAGGAGAATTCAAAACATAAAGACACGGTGTCGAATGGAGAACCCATTGTAAAACAAACAGCCCTCCCGAATTTGAGTCGTGGCAACATTGAGGAAAAGTCATAAAAAGTAAACAGCCCTCATATATGTATGTAGACCCGTGGCAATACACTTGACCCCTTAATACTACAAGATTCATTTAAATTGGTCTAACTAATGGACTGATGCCGGTCTCTCTGGCCAAGGCGTTAGCGACATTGTTCGTAATCCCGTATATTCATGTGGGAAAAGAAAGCAGCTGCGAGATTCGACAGGAGATGGCGCCGAGTTCGTAACTTACTGGGGTATGTGAACCGATCGTTGAGAAAGCAATGGCAAACTACTGAACGTAAAACTTGCCTGGTACATCAACAGCAGCTGAAAAAGGCTGGTGTTGACTGTAACGTCCTGTAAGGGATATGCAACATTAAAAATGGACACCAATAATTTGTGTAACATACTGCTTGTGGCCGGTCTCTCTGGCCGAGGGGTTACAGGACTTTCTCCGTAATCCCGTTTATCCACGCAGGGTCTCGCAGCTCGCGAGAATTGGAAGCGGTTCTACCAGTGCTGGTGACTTGCGGAATAAATGAGCCGGCCGCTCAGAAAGCAATGGCAAACTAGTGAGCGTAATCTTGCCAAGAAATCAACAATCAGCTGAAAGATGCTGATGTTGACAGCGATGTCATGTAAAGGATACGCAAAACACTTTTTTACTGTTTGTGGCTTCTGTGTTAAAAAGTTTCTTTGTCTGTGATTTTTATTATAGTTGTCCCTTCCTCTGTGATTTATATTCAGCTTTTAGAATAATGCTTAAATTACGTGCAATTCAGTCGTCATGTATTCGAAATCCCTTAGTGACCAGGAATTTGTTTAATTGTCCTTGGCTATCAGGTCCTTCTGGCCGTACTTAAGCATTTAGATTGAGAATGAGGTGGACTGTCAATGAAAAACTGTGTAGCTGTGTGGGGTCTTGAGGGGCTATCTCATTGATATATTTTAATGAATATTGTATGTGGAGATTCCCGCTTACGTACTACAGACTCTAACATAACCCAAACTCTTCCTGACACTTTAATATGAATGGCCATCCACATTGCATTAGTATAACATAACGTATAATGCATGCAGACAACAATTAACGAACAGGTTCCTCCACCCACGTATCATAACATGACAGTGATGTTTGATATGGTCTACACTGTAATGCTTTTATCTACAAAGATTATGAAATACATACGCAAACGTCATTCTCATATCTACTGAGTCTCTTCAAGAATAAATATCTTAAGTTCATGAATTATCATGCAAATGATACATGGTAATTCTCTTACATAAATGTCGAACCACTGCTACCATGCTCATTACATTTGTATGACATACTTTGAACATATATTCTTTTCGTAGCGTGATCCGTTGAACTCTGAGTATGAGAACTCTTACCTCCATTTGTATATGAGACTTCGCTCTTTTTTTTTTTCCTTTTTTTTTTGACTTCTGAAACTTCTGTTGCAGATCAAACAATGGCATCAATGAAAACAAATATGATACACCTCAACGCACGATTTTTTTGATTCTTCAAAGATACAAGTAAAGAATGAGGACATGATCCACAAAGAAATTCATTTCTGTGTCCACAGCTGCTGATCTGAGGTGATCATACTGCGTGGGGTTAAGCATCCTGCAGTTCTGGGGGATGCTTGTTTTCAAAGTGCTGTTTGAATGTTTTGGGGTCAGGCCTTACAGACAGGGCACATGTGTGTCAAGGCCTTGGCGGCTGCTTTCTTTTGGTCCTGATATGAGGTAGAACTCTTCTTCAAATCTGCAGCTTTCTTGGCCGCCTTCGGCTGGGACTGGATCTTCTGTTGACCTCGTGCCATTGTCCCTTTTCATGGAAATTCCAGTGAAGATTAAGACTTGACAACCTCCAACGTAGTTGCTTGTCGTTGTCTCTTTTGCTTGTGGATTGCACACGGCTCTTGCAACTTCGCTCGGCTCTAAGACTTCAGTCGACTTATGTTTGCTTTAACTAAAGCTCAAACCACGGCGCCTTCTCTCAACAATCACTGTTCGGCTCAGTGTTCATAAAAATTTGTCATAAACACCAGTGAGAAGATGATTAGTGGTATATATCCGCCAGTTATCGGGTCACAGGTACATACAAAGTGGTAGACATGATTAAAGAATTGTGATCATGCTGGTACCAGTTTAGTCGCTTTTGTTAGTTATAATTCACTGTGGGAGTATAACACTTCAAAAGTCCTGCATTATATCCCTTTGTTGCAATTGTCGTTTTATTAACTGAATAATTGAACTTTGCCCTAGTTCAACACTGTGTTGCAAGTTTCGGTACAAAAAATGATTACATAATATTTTTTTGCGATCTCTAAGCGTCAATCGTTTGGCCTCGATGCATTCAAAATTACAATACGTGTTTTAACCATGTGCCATGGCCCCACTGGCATATAATATTTCTATTAAGATGTCTATGACAATTTAAACTCACACTTTCGCGCAATCAACTCACTCCAAGACTGGCTCGCAACTCGGTTCACTACGGGCGGTTTAATTAACAATTAAAGAGCGTTGCGCAAATCTCACACGGATGTGGTTCGCTACACAAACATCATTTCGACTCGATAGACAGTGGTCGAAATGGTTAACATATTAATACATCAGGCACATATCTCTCATAAAATATTCGTATACACATGTGCATTCATCTCCACCCACTGAACGTAGCATTCAGTATCAATCAGTTGCATACAGTGGTACACAGCGAACTACCTCTGTCTCTCCTAGTCGTATCAATCATACACCAATCGTCTTCCCTATTCCTATCATACGCCCATCCACGTCGCTAGCCTACCTCCGTCTGTCTTGAGTTTGGGTCTGCTCTCCCGTATTACGGGTTCTCATGGCCTCGTGCGTCATGCTTATTATGGCATGGTCCGTTGGTCTCGGGTCTCACCTTACCTGGCCTTAACCTTTGCTGTTTGTCAACAACTCTACCCTGTCTCATACTTTCCCCTAACTGTCTTACTCTGCGGTCCCTGTAATCTATTGTCTCCCCTGTGCTGTCCTGTCAGTGCTGTCTCAATGCATTGTTGGGTCTCTGACACTATGAATGTTGGATGTCGAGCGATGATTCTTAGATTACATTGCTATTTTACTTTACACAAAATACGTATATTTAAAATTTTTGTCGTAAATGTCATTCATACTCTCATTCATTCTTCATATGGAAATGTTTAAATATTTTATTTTTTATTGTAATATAACACAGTGTAACTCGACCAAAGTCGGCTGTCAATGGCACTAATTAATATCGTCACAGCTGGATGTTCCTGGTGTCTCAACAAGAAGTGAATGCACGCACATACAATGTTTCAAGTACTTTCACAATGTTCAATAAATTTAATGTTAAAAGTGTCACAGATATTTGTAGCCGCTTTCAGTAAATAAATAAAGTGTGTTAGTCTCATGCTTGTGAGCAAGGCAATCTGGAGAGTAAGTCGGCGATAACATTCTCTTTGCCACTAAAATGTTGAATCTCGAAACTAAAGTTCTGAAGAAATAACACCCATCGGGCAATCCGGTTGTTGTTTGATTTACCCTGTTGTAAAATCAGTAAAGGGTTGTTGTCTGTCTGAATCACCAAATGAGTTTGAAGGAGATATTTTTGTTGTCACGTCACAGAACAAATTACCACTAGGCATTCAAGTTCTTGAGCTGAATATTTTTGTTCAGTTGATAATAGTTTTCTACTGACATACATGATGGGATGCAAGATTTCATTATAGCTTTGAAGAAGATCCCCAGACACGGCGATTCCGCTGGCGTCAGATATGACCATGAAAGGTAAATTTGGATTAGGCAATGTCAGAATGAGTGGTTTTGAAAAATATGTTTTGATTATTGTGAGTGCTTTCTCTAGATCTGCACTTTTTACAATCTTATTTGGCTGAGATTTTGTCAGGAGATTAGTAAACACAATAGTTAGTTCTTGTAGCGAAACGGCAGTGGCCCATGTCCTCATGCCTTCTTTGATTTTGGGTAAACAGTGGGAAACAGTTTTCGGGAACTCTCAGTTCTCTTATTCGCTCAATCCCCATGGAAGATAGTTCTCTTGGTTATTTTACAACCCGTTCTTCTTAAGAGAATTATTAGAAGTCTGCCCTTTCTTCGGGGAAACCCGATAGGGCACCTTACACCAAATACGCACCAGTGCAACTTCTGGTGCAATTCATGTCCGTTCCAACACCTACCGTTTGGTATTTGCAGCATGCCAATTTAATTTAAAGATTAAGACAAAAGTGCAACCTACTACTGGGGAATCAAAAAGTAATAATTTGGTTTGAATTAGTTATGCTAGATCTTGGCTTGTGAATCTCTGTTGTCTCGACTGGTGAGATGAATTGGCGAAAAGCCGGTCATGCCCTATGGTGAGTGGGTTGACCGTTGGCCAATCTAGCTAAGCGTCTTGTTCTTGGCATCGCCTGGGAACGAATCTGAGCAATATATTTCTTCAGATGATGTCGCTTATTCTTGGCGTCAGATGGGCGGGTGCTATCTTTCCTCCTACGGAATGAACTCTGCATACTGTCATCTTTCATTTGACTATAAACATTCTATAGCTACGGTATGCCGGAAGGAGGGGAGGGCTGCGTGGGGACGGGTTCCACCCATCTATCTTCTTGAGCCGGAAGAGGGTATCCACTGTGCTATCTCTTTTTTCTTTTAGCAGATGGGATGGCCAGGTGGACGGAATAGACTGGTCGATAAGATGAGGTCAGGGATATAAATGGACCTCTGTTTCTCACTGAGAGAACTGAACTCTTCTAGATCTACGTGTTATGTGAGGCACTGCCGGTACTTTGCGGCGACAGCTCAGACGAGAGCAGCGGCCGGAAGGGGTGGTTTCTTCTTTCCTATTCTTGCTGGGAATAGGGAACTACACTTCTTTCAATACAGACCAAATACTATAATATTAGTTAAGAGGGGAAACCCAAATAATTACACACACAACACCACAAATGCTGTGTCGTGAGAAAGAGAGGGTTTGCAAGTGAGAGGGAAGCCGGGAAACGAATGTGCCCAATAATAATAAAGGCATGGTATGAGTGTGGAGAGTGAGTCTTGTATGCAAAAAGGTGCATAGGGTAGCCGACAGGATGTCTATAAGCTGGAGGTCTACTCAAGCCAGGACATAGCCAATCCAGGGGCTACCTGACATATCAGGCCATTCACTCGGGCCTATTATCTAGTTGAGTAGGTAGGGGAAATGTATGATCAATGTATTAACTGAGGCCCTATTGGACCTCAGGATTGTGGTGCATGAGTCAGCCCAGTCGCTCACTAATCTTTGCGAAGCTAAGAAATGTGAGGCAGAGCGCGAAGCTAAGAAAATCGAAGCTGAGCGCGAAGCTAAAAAATTTGAGGCAGAGCGCGAAGCTAAGATAATCGAGGCAGAGCGCGAAGCTAAGAAAATCGAAGCAGAGCGTGAAGCGAAGAAGATGGAAGCAGAGCAGGCAGCCAGAGTCCATGAGTTCCTCATAAGGGAGTTGGAGCTTAAAGCTCAAACTGCCAAGGAAAGCGAGGGTGCAGTGGGAGACGCAGCTCTCCCTAACTCAACAACCTCTGGTGGCGGTCCATATCAGGCCATGAAGTTCCCATTGCTCCCGTTCGATGAACACAAAGATAAGATCGATCAATATCTTCAAAGATTCCAGTCGATGTCTTTGGCTATGGGATTGGAGCGGGGGAAATGGAACTTGAATCTCTCACGGGCCTGAGGGGGACACCGTACGAGTTATACTCAAGGTTGCCACCTGGTATGGAGAATGACTATGAGGCCCTGGAAAAAACATTATTGAAAAGGTTCCAGATACAGCCCATACATACCGACAGCAGTTCAGAAAGTCGAAGAGAGAGCCAAGGGAGATGTTCGCAGCCTACAGTGTTAGACTGAAGTCTTACCTTTTGAAGTGGATGTCATTAGCTGTATTTGCTAACGACTATGAAAGTTTAGAAGAATTAGTGGTCGTAGACCAAATGAAGAGGATGATGCCGAAGCCATTGCAAAACTTCTTGCTAGAAAATAGGGCAGAGAGGTTAGACGTAGTCAATACATTGGCGGAAAGGTATGTGCTAGCTCATGGGGATAATGGGGAACTGTCACAACCCAGTCCCCGATCTCCAGACAGATGGTCTGGAAAGAAGAAGAAGCCTAAGCCAGCCCACACCAAGAAGGAGGATCCTTTCGATAAAGTTCCAATTAAGAAACCCTCTGGTAAGAGTCCACCTGGATCTCCTAAAAGGAAATGGTGTGAAAAGTGGTGCGCCTACTGCAAATCTTCCACACACAATACGGCCGATTGCCGGCGCAAACAGAAAGACTCTCACTATGCTGCCTGTCTTGTAGAAACCAGGGAAGGGTCTAACAGGGAGGTAGAAGGGAGGGGTCTTGAGAACAAAGATTCAGAGAAACCACCAGTAGTAGAGACGATACCTGTGAACGGACAACCAGTCGAGTGTCTCTATGACACCGGTCTGCAGTTCGAGGCCGTAATTTCCTCACACTTAGTGAGCCCAGAGCAGCTAACCGGGGAGTCTATTGAGATTCAAACGGCGACCAAGAGTGCGGTAGCGATGTCTCTTCCGATTGCGAAGGTGGACATCAAATGGAAATATGTTACCGGCACTATACAGGCAGCTGTTCTGCTCGATCCTATCTTCCCCATGATCTTGGGTTGTCGCTACGTCTTTTTAGGGATTCCAACAGAACCTATGTACGTAGGAGCAATACAAACCAGATCTCAATCTGGAAATGAGCAGACGCCGGCCTTGATCGTGAATCCCTTGCCTGGGGAGTTACGAGCTAGTCAAAGCCAGGATGCTACTTTGCTACCTTGCTTCAACCAGTTGCCAAAAAAAGTGCTGACCCACCAAGACGGGGTCAGTATTATATGAAGAATCGGTTACTGTACCGGAGAGCCGGAGTGGAGAAATGCCAGCATGGACAGCTGGTAGTTCCTAAGGCCTATCGGGAACAGCTTCTTCATATGGGACACACCATTTCTTTCAGTGGACATATGGGTGTCGGGGCAACACTCCAGCGCATTTCCTGCCATTACTACTGGCCAGGGATGACTGGAGACGTGCGTCGGTACGTCAAGTCGTGCCCAGAGTGCCAGCGTGTCGCACCAAAACACTGGACGGCTCCGGTAATCTTGGGCGATATGCCCATTATGAACTCTCCTTTCGAGAGGGTTGCCATCGATCTTGTTGGTCCTCTTCCTAGGACTAGGAAGAGGAATATGTACATTCTTACGATGGTGGATTGCTGTTCCATGTGGGGTGAGGCGATACCGTTGGCCACAATCGACTCTAAGCGAGTGGCTGATGCACTGATGGAGACCTTTACTCGGTTGGGATTTCCAAGCCAGATCCTAACGGACAATGGGTCTCAGTTCTGTGGTAAGCTGATGGAGGAAGTCTTCCGTATCTTCCAAACCAACCACATTCACACCAGCCCGTACCACCCTCAGTCTAATGGGCAAGTAGAGAGGTTTAATGATACCTTGATGACCATGCGTCGAAATTTGGCTCAAGAAAAACCAGACAGATGGGATGAATATATCCCAGCCGCCTTGTTCGCCTATCGGGAGGTTCCCCATAGGTCTACCGGGTTGCCACCAGCCACTCTACTATTCGGGAGACCCATCATGGGTCCATTAGAAGCCCTATTGAGGTGTTGGACAGAGGAGGAAACTTCCGAAGAAGTGGTATCCTCCTACAAATACGTCGATGAGTTAAAGAAGAAACTCCAGACGGGTTGGGCTTTGGCAGCTCAGAATCTGAGGGCTGCCAGAAAGAGACACGCGGCCTACTACAATAGAAGGACGAAAGATAGGTCTCTTAAAGTGGGGGATCGGGTTCTGTTATTACTTCCAGTAGGTTCCAATAAATTCGAGATTGGTTGGCAGGGGCCTTTCCCGGTGGAAAGGGTTGTGTCCCGCACCAACTATGCCATCCGGGTCAGGGGGAAATCCAAAATCTTTCACATTAACCTCCTTAAAAAGTATGAAGAACGATCCGATGGTACTTCTCTCCCACTCATGACTATGGCGGTCGCGATGGAAACTGAATCGGTTGAAGACGTGGATAGGGAGTATCCTTTACACCCTGGGGAAACCTATAGCGATGTACATATAAGTCCTGATCTGTCGGCTGAAGAAACAGACCTGGTCATCCGTTTGTTGGAGACCCATCAGCAGATTCTTACCGATCGGCCAGGGCGGACAGGGTTGGTCGAGTTTGATATGACTCTGACTACACAAGATCCGGTCCGTCAAAAAATATATCCAGTGCCCTTTTCGAAAGATAAGGCCCTGGAAGTCGAAATCAAGAAGCTTCTGGACGATGACATCATCACTCCTTCGACTTCTCCTTATAATGCCGGGGTTGTCTTGTTGAGGAAGCTCAGTGGGGAGCACCGCCTATGTATTGATTACAGGCATTTAAACAGTTGTACGACATTCCAAGTTGAACCGTTACCGAACACAAATCAACTGTTTGCCAGACTAAATAAGGCAAAGTACTTTTCAAAAATTGATCTGAGCCGGGGATATTATCAGATCCCTGTGAAGCCCGAGATTCGCCCCTTGCTCGCCTTCAGTACTCCGAGCGAGCATTACGAATTCAAGGTGATGCCATTTGGGCTGAGCAATGCGGCTAGTGTGTTCACTCGCATGATGAGAATGTTATTAGAGCCTTTAAAGGATCCCTCTGTGGTCTCGTTTATGGACGATATTCTCATTGCGTCTGACAATCTGAGGGATCACCTGAAATCCTTGGGACAGATCTTCACTAGGTTAAAAGAGGAAGAGTTAACCACCCGTCCAGCCAAATGCATGATTGGCTACCAATCCTTGGAATTTCTGGGACATACTATTACCCAGGGGGGACTGGTACCGGAAGAAAAGAATGTTGAGAAGGTCAGACTCGCACTCCGTCCTAAATCCAAAAAGGATGTTAGGTCTTTCTTGTCTCTGTGTGGGTTTTACCAGAAATTTATTCCGAAGTTCAACAAAACTGGGGCGCCGTTAACCGAAACCCGGAAGAAAGGATCGCCAGATCCTATAGTCTGGACCCCGAGCTGTGAAGAAGCTTATGGGAAGCTGAAACAGGCTTTGGTGGATAGGCCAGTCCTGCAACTTCCGAATTTGGAGAAAACGTTTGTTCTACGAACCGACGCGAGTAACATAGGGATTGGCGCAACTTTGTTGCAGGAAGGGCGAGATGATCCTAAGGTGCTATGTCTGGTGGCGTATGCAAGTAGAAAACATTTACCCGCGGAACGGAATTACTCCACCGTCGAACTGGAATGTCTGGCTCTCGTGTGGGCAGTACAGAAATTTCAACCTTATCTGTATGGAGTACCATTCAAAGTGCAATCCGACCATCAACCTCTGATGTTTCTGGCAACTTCTAAGAAACTGAACGCGAGGTTAATGAGAAGGTCATTGCTCCTACAACCGTATCAGTTCACTGTCGAATACATCCCCGGAAGGGAGAATGTGGGAGCTGATTTTCTTTCACGGCATCCTATGGTTGAATGTGAGGGTGGGGCCATTCGAACAGAACCTCTGGTAGTCGAAAGTTCGTAGGGTTCGACTTTTTTAAGAGGGGGCCTATGTAGCGAAACACCTGCGGCCCATGTCCTCATGCCTTCTTTGATTTTGGGTAAACAGTGGGAAACAGCTTTCGGGAACTCTCAGTTCTCGTATTCGCTCTATCCCCATGGAAGATAGTTCTCTTGGTTATTTTACAACCCGTTCTCCTTAAGAGAATTATTAGAAGTCTGCCCTTTCTTCGGGGAAACCCGATAGGGCGCCTTACACCAAATACGCACCAGTGCAACTTCTGGTGCAATTCATGTCCGTTCCAACACCTACCGTTTGGTATTTGCAGCATGTCAATTTAATTTAAAGATTAAGACAAAGGTGCAACCTACTACTGGGGAATCAAAAGGTAATAATTGGGTTTGAATTAGTTATGCTAGATCTTGGCTTGTGAATCTCTGTTGTCTCGACTGGTGAGATGAATTGGCGAAAAGCCGGTCATGCCCTATGGTGAGTGGGTTGACCGTTGGCCAATCTAGCTAAGCGTCTTGTTCTTGGCATCGCCTGGGAACGAATCTGAGCAATATATTTCTTCAGATGATGTCGCTTATTCTTGGCGGCAGATGGGCGGGTGCTATCTTTCCTCCTACGGAATGAACTCTGCATACTGTCATCTTTCATTTGACTATAAACATTCTATAGCTACGGTATGCCGGAAGGAGGGGAGGGCTCCGTAAGAACGGGTTCCACCCATCTATCTTCTTGAGCCGGAAGAGGGTATCCACTGTGCTATCTCTTTTTTCTTTTAGCAGATGGGATGGCCAGGTGGACGGAATAGACTGGTCGATAAGATGAGGTCAGGGATATAAATGGACCTCTGTTTCTCACTGAGAGAAACTGAACTCTTCTAGATCTACGTGTTATGTGAGGCACTGCCGGTACTTTGCGGCGACAGCTCAGACGAGAGCAGCGGCCGGAAGGGGTAGTTTCTTCTTTCCTATTCTTGCTGGGAATAGGGAACTACACTTCTTTCAATACAGACCAAATACTATAATATTAGTTAAGAGGGGAAACCCAAATAATTACACACACAACACCACAAATGCTGTGTCGTGAGAAAGAGAGGGTTTGCAAGTGAGAGGGAAGCCGGGAAACGAATGTGCCCAATAATAATAAAGGCATGGTATGAGTGTGGAGAGTGAGTCTTGTATGCAAAAAGGTGCATAGGGTAGCCGACAGGACATCTATAAGCTGGAGGTCTACTCAAGCCAGGACATAGCCAATCCAGGGGCTACCTGACATATCAGGCCATTCACTCGGGCCTATTATCTAGTTGAGTAGGTAGGGGAAATGTATGATCAATGTATTAACTGAGGCCCTATTGGACCTCAGGATTGTGGTGCATGAGTCAGCCCAGTCGCTCACTAATCTTTGTCATTTCCAGGGTCCTTCTTTTGGCTGTAAAGAAAGTTGAAAGTCTCGACAGGGCTTCTATGCCTAAAGCTATATGCAACTGATGAAGCCAGGTCACGTTAGTGGCCATACCAGGTATAATGTTTCTAACGATGAGGGAGAATCAGGACTAAAATTAAACGAGTGACAATATCGCAACTCAAGTCTTCTCGTCGACTTGGGGTCGAGTGTTTGGTAGTGATTCTGGTTGGACCTACGCCTAATTCCCATCCTTGTCCGGGACAGCGAAAGACTCCGACCCACTCCCCATACACAAACTGTTCTCATGATATTATTTCCCAACCAAAATTGTGCCAAGTGATCCCATGGCACTTTCCCAGACCAGTTGAGTGACTATATCGTGTGGGCCACGGAAACCTGGAAGCCGGGTTCTGCAGCAGCCTGTTGTTCGAACAACCTACGCTGGAAAGAGAGACCTGAGGACTTGTCCGGTGAGGTGGATGTGAACTAACAGGACAATATTGAGATCTGTGGTCTATGATGTTCAGAGTTGTGTTGCTTCATGTTTGGACTAGAGTTATCTCCTCAGTTTGTTTATAGACTTTTATAGGTCAACTGTCTTGATGTTTTCCTGTGCTGTCCTGTATTAAATTATTAAATTACCAATTGGAGTTACCGTGACACTCGTCATGTTATATGTGTGTCAGCCAGAAAGACACTGCAGGGAATAGGTCCCGAGGTCGAAAGAGAGAGTGACAGTGAGTCCAGGGAACGGAGGAGGGTTGGCAAGCAAAGACCTATCCCAGCCAGGGCTAAAGAATATTATTGAAGAATTGTGATAGAGTTAATTGGGACCCCCCACGTAGCTTGTTACAGTTCTGAAAATTTTGAAAAAAATGTACGATAATAAATAATTAATCCCAACCAACTTCTGACTTCTTTCTTTGTCTTTGGTAAGTCTAGGTCGAGAACTTTGAATGCGATTTTCGCGTCACTGGCTATACGTCCGTCATAAATTTTGTAGCCTAGAAAGTCAATTTGGTGACAGCCAATCTCAACTTTGCTCGGTTTGATAGTGGGCCCATATTGTCTTATTCGGTCGAAGATCTGTCTAAGTGTTGTCATGTGCTGCGTCATGTCATTCATGTGTATACAAATGTAGTCTATCTACGTCTCGACGTTTGGTATGTTGTGTAGCAGTGGCGTTAACTAAACCAAAAGTAGCCAATCATATAAGCCCCAGGCGGTGGCAAATGCCTTCAGGTGTATGGATTGTTCTGTCATGGCTATTCGCCAGTACCCCTTCGTCAAATCATGTTTTTAGAACTGTTTCGAGATGGTCATGTTAGTAATGAGGTCTTCACAATTAGGAATATGTTCTGCGTCTAGTTATGTGATAGTATTTAGTTTTCGATAATCTACAGCGAGTCTGCAGATCCATCCTTCTTTTTCACAATGACAATTGGTGAGCAATATTGTGAACATGATTTTCTGATTATACCATGTTGTTCAGGGTCTAATATTTCCTGTTGGAGTTTGTCTCTATAGTTAAAAGGTATAGAGTATGGTCTGCCTTTAATTGGTGTCTGACTTGTAAGTACAATGTTTTGTTTAATTAAATCAGTTTTCCCTGACTGGTTTGAAAAGATAGTTATGTACATAATTAATAGTTTCCTGCTGTTTTCTTGGTCTATTTTGAACAGTTTTTGTTTTAGAACTTTATGTCACCTAATGTGTCCGTCATGTTTAATGTTGGCACTGGGACTTCTTTATTCTCGTCGGTGTCTGTATGGTCGACTATTGTGATTGCAGCTGCTGTCTCGTCATGTGAAGTGTCCATGTCTTGTTCGTTTCTTACGTACATGTTTCTGCGGTCGTTGATATGTATCTCGTAGTCGACCGGGAGTACTTGTCGTAAGATCTTAAAGCCCTTGCCGTGAAATAACAAGCAGGTAACTACCTGCGTGCACTTATCTGCGTGCATATTCTGTGGTTTTCACCGCTGCTTGATGTTACAAATTAAATCGGGGTTGATTGGTGTGTAGTCTTCCCGTTGTACTCGTTGTTTCCTCGATGCACACGCACCGCTGCTGGTCTGGCTGGGGAGAATATAATATTAGTACTATTGTTTGTGAGTAAGCACCACTGTCTCGTCAGTCGGTGTTCCTTCGTCGTCGTCTAGGTTGTCAAACGTTTTGTAATGTCGTATGATATATAGTGTGTTTAAAATCTAGACGTGCCGCTACTTTCCTGTCACAGACCTACTGTTATTAATTCACATGCATTGGTGGTCGGTAACAGGTAATTAAAATTCTCTCACACAATGAATGCACACAGAGGCGAGTTTTTATTCCGTCTCACTGAGAAACGTTTATTGCTGATATGAATTGGAAACAAATAGGTATATTAAGCTCATGCGAGAAGAAACGTACTAAACACAAACACGTTGCACATACCACCACGTCGCCATGGGCACTAAAATGGGACCCAGCTACGCATGTTTATTTATGGGACATTTGGAACACCAGATTGAACTCTATGATGGTCTATGAAGCTATGATGGTCTTCTCCCTTCTTTTTACCGACGCTACATTGATGACGGCATCGGTCTCACTGACATGACAGAGGCGGATCTGAACCGCTTCATTAATTATGTCCAGAACTTCCATCCATCGATCAAATTCACCACATAAATTTCCATCACCTCACCTCTGTCAATTTCCTTGACACCAATGTCAAATTAAACCCTACAGGCCTCACGACCTCCGTGTACTATAAACCTACGGATGCTCACGGTTTCCTCCGTGTACTATATACCTACGAATGCTCACGGTTTCCTCCTGTACAGCTCATCCCACCCCAAAAGCTGCAAAGAATCCATCCCATACTCCCAGCTACTCCGCCTTCTTCGTATCATCATCTCATCTCATCTCATCATGTTCCTCTTGTACCTTGCGGTGTCGAGGTGAAGTATAAACTTCGTGAGAGTGCCCAGTTATGGGCTTCGTATATCGACATTCCCATGGATTCTGTTATTCCCTTCCTCCAACGTTTACGTGGTCGGCCTCTTCCTCTGTTTCCATCTGGTCTGTACATCATTGCTTGTTGTGGCATGCTGTTGACTGGTAGCCTACTTGCATGGCCAAACCATTTGACTTGCTGCTTTCTAATAAAATCTAGAGCAGCTTTAACCCCCACTTTAGTCCTGATTTCTTCATTTCTGATCTTATCTCTTCTTGATACGTTGAGTATTCTTCTCAGGAACCTCATTTCTGTTGTTGTGATTTTTCTTTTCTCTTTTTCTGTCATTGTCCAGGTTTGGCATTGGTAGCACAGAGTTGGTAGGAAGATTGTGTTGTCCGTTTATACTTCTTAGTTTTTCTACGAGCAGTATGAAGATCCCCTGCCGGCTTGCTAGGCCAGTCGCAGGTTTAGGACACTAATCTGACCACAGGGAGTCCATCCCCTATGGATTCGTCGTATCTGTCAGGATAATAATGACTTCCTCGAGAAAGCCCATGAAATGCTTGACTTTTTCCTCAGACGGACCTACCCAGAGAACGTCTTGTCCACAGCTTTCTGTCGCATAACCCAAGTCTCGCGGAAAATGTCCCTGGTCAAACAAACACGACCTCCTAACAATGAACCTATGCTTATCCTAACCTTCTATCCACATGCCTATGCCATCAAGCACATTTTCCTCCGACACTGGTCTATCCTGGAATCCGATCCAACCACTCGTGAGGTATTCTCCAATGGCCCTAGGGTAATTTTCCGCAGAAACCAGAGCCTCAGAGACCACCTTGTGAATAGTCGCCTCCCCACGGTCACTTTATCTGTGGGCACATTCAAATGCCATCGTAAGAACTGTCTGACATGTATCTACGTTGTTCAGACACCGGCGATTACATTCCCGCTAGGCACCTTCACCTTGAAGGATTCTGTTACTTGTACATCCCGCAATCTGATATATGTCATTATCTGCAAACTATGTGACATTAAATACATTGGCCAAACTGGCAGACGCCTGGATGACCTTTGTAGAGAACACCTCAGAGACATTAATCAGGGCGCTGACAAACCTGTCCCCAACCATTTTAATTCCTCCAACCATAATCGAGTCGACGATGTATGTGTCACTGCATTAAAACCCTGTTTCTCCAACAGCTCCATCAGGCTCAACATTGAATGCCAATTAATCAACTCTCTGGAATGCGTCCATCCAGCAGGTATCAATACTGTTGTGGACGCCACTGTATAACCGTGCCATCTTCTCCAACTGTCTACACTGTCTATCACTATGCTGTTCCTTCCCCCCCCCCCACCCCACCTATATATTCATACCTAACTGTCTCTATATTTTCATATCAGACTGTTCTCATATTGTTTGGCGACCGAATTCCGATCTGGCAACCTACTATACTTAAACTCTGCAGCCTAAGAGTGCCTTCACAACTGGCAAAGCCGCCTTTTCTGCTCCCACATGGAAACAGTGTAGTTTGTAGCTTTTTGCTTTTTGTTTTGTTGTATTTTGTTGTTTATCTATCTGTGTTGTCCTGTCCTTGACAAAGATTCTGAGAATCGAAACGTCGGCCGTCCTGTATGTCGTATTGTACGCTTTTGTGTGTATTTTATTTTATTATTCATTTTATATATTCATTTATTACTTCTGATTTTGGATTTTCACCCATATTCCTGTATACGATGGATCTCCTTGTAAGGTATGTGCAACGTGTTTGTGCTTAGTACGATTCTTCTTGCAGGAGCTTAATATACCTATTTGTTTTCAATTCATATCGTTATATTCTGCTGCAGCCGCTGCTTTTTGGTTTATTTCTGAACTGGAGCGTCGCAAATATAACAGCGACTATGGTACCGAAGCAGCACAATCGTGTCGGTGCTAAATACACATGCTATACAAGAAATATGTACACGCTCACGCTCTCATGCAATCTAGCCATTGCATTCAGGCCGCATACAATTCGTCTCTGTCTCACTCAATCAAAGCAAGCCTGTCATCTGGCAGTTATACAGCTTGTCTTCTAGCAATTACACAACTCGGCAATCGGAATAACTTTCACTCGTTTCAAATCAGATGCAAACAGTCCTCTCGCAAGCACGTCTGTCTCCGTCACTGGTCTAGCACAGTCTGCCCCGTATTTGTCCAGTCCGTTCTACCACATGTCGTGTGGGCACGTGATTCTTGCTGGGCTCACATTGGCATGTTGGTCTCAAGTCTGTCCTGCGTGGCAGGCTCACTGTCCCTGACCTCTCGCTGTTAGTCAACAGTAGTGACCTGTCTCGGTACTATCCTACCTGTCTCACACGCCAGTCCCTGTCAACTGACTGTCTTCCTGCTATGCCAGCGTTGTCTATTTAGTCTGTTGCGTCTACGTGTACTAGGTCTATGACAGATGTGTACACAGCGATCGTATTATCCGCATGCTATTATGATAGTTTTTCTGTATTTGTCAAACATTATTTCAACTTTAAATCACGGCAATTGAGCAAATTGTACTGTACAGTAATATTGTAGCAAAAATATACAGTAATACGTTTGAAATTGTATATCGATTAATGTATTGTTTTAAGTTGTGCGGTTGGTAATTTAGAACACGTCTCCAAATTGCGAATTTATCCAGAGCGCTATATTCTATCGACATTTACATCATCATAACAGAATTAGCTTGACAGAAAGTTTACAACAGAAGAAATTGAAAATACATATTCATTTTCATGACAGACATATTTCTATTTTTAACTGTTAGTATCAATTTTGACGTTTGCAGGAAATGAGAAACACTAAGCAAGTCAGAAATAAAACAGGTAGTGTCTGACAAGACAAATCACTGACACCTGCCGTCGTGTCAGACGATATAGTTTGTTGCATTATGCTTTGGTTTTTTATATTAATCCAAAGAATAATCAGTATCACATGTAGCACTGTGATAAATACGAGTTAATGTTGCGTGATTCAAATGTGATTCCATGGTATGATCAGGTCCAGGTCGTGCCATTGGCCGAATCTTGGGCATGTCCATGTGACATTATGCCGCTTTTTTTGTTTTAAACGAGTTTGCGATGCAAAAGTCGCTTCTGGTGGGATGCTTCAGCAGCCTGTGTATATTTTAATTAAATCGGCCGATGTTGTATTTTCCAAGGCACACTAACAATGAACTGGATTCTCGAGCATTAACATCACCGAGCACATGTAGTGGATATATTTTAAACTGCCTTGATCACAAAGTCTAACTCCTCATAGAAGGAATCCTTCACATCATCAACGGAAGTGAATGTCGGCGGGTATGCACCAGAATGTGATCTGTGTTAGAAGACATATTGTATGAACAACACAATAGAAGGCACTGTTTTACAGAACACATCATAGAAACATCAAGAAAGAATTCAGGTTGTTACAAAACATATAGAAACATCAAAGAAGAAGGAAGTTTGGTATGAGAGATATCACAGAAACAAAAGGAAAGAAGGTCTTTGTTACAAAACACATCATAGAAACATCGAGAAAGAAGGGAGCTTGCTTGAGAGATATTGCAAAAACACAAGGGAAGAAGGAAGTTTGTTACAAGACGTATCGTAGAAACATAAGATAATACTATTTTGTTAAACACAAGATGGTCGGAATATCAAGAAAGGAACACAGTGCCACTGGGCCAGTAGAAAATGTATGTAGCATATTAAAGGTTAAATATAAAAAAAAAAACAAAAAAAAAAAAAACAAAAAAAAAACAAAAAAAAAAAACAGACTACTAAAAACGCAGTGAAATAAAATTACATAGATAGAGACTACGCTGCAGGAAATTTTTTTTTTTTTTTTGGCGTATCCCTTACGGGACGTTGCAGTCAACACCAGCATTTTCAGCTGTTGTTGATGTACTAGGCAAGTGTTACGTTCAGTAGTTTGCCATTGCTTTCTGAACGACCGGCCCCTATACCTTTTTCGAAAAAACCAGCACCGCTGTGTTTCGAACCTGGGTATACAGGCTCACAAACCGCGTTCGCAAGCCCTTAGCCACAGAGAATAGAATACTATAGTAAATGGTTCTGAGTTAACTGTTCAGAAATATAACAAAGAAAAGTTCATATTGCATTAAATGTTAGAGAAACGCCACAACTCTAGCAAAGCTAGATAACAACGATAACTTATAAAGTCAGCAAATATAAATTTATGCTTTTTACTTTAAAGAAAACACAAGAAATACATTAAAATTTAGCAATTAGCAATGACATTATCCGCAGTCACACGGATTGATTCAACTTATAACGAAAGAATAAGTATACCATCTAATAAGAAACTGATTAGTAAAGGCGATTCGCTATTTATCCAAATTGTTAACAATATTATTTTATGCACTTTAATAGGCGGATTCGGCATCATAACCAACATCATCAACTTGGTGGTTTTTCTAACACAACGTCTGAACACTACCACTAACATAAGCTTCTTCGCACTGGCCATATCAGACCTGAGCAGTCTAATTTTCCAGCAGTTGTTCAGCATTTGGGTCAACCCAATGTTCCAAGAAGCAGACTTACTCATAGTTCCATCAGAGATTCAATTCGTGACAAGTCTACCACGTGTGTGTTGTGGAAGAATCACTTTCATAATAACTGTATACATCACGGCCGAGAGATGCCTGTGTGTATTCTTCCCTCTACACGTCAAACAGATGATCACTCCCCGACGAACTGTCATCATCATCTTTGTCATCTACATTGTGTTAATATGCGGATCATTCCCTTTATACTCAACAAATAATTTTCAGTGGAAATTTTACCCTGAACGAAATAAGACTCTTCTGGGACAGATACTAACAAATAACAGAACGATAGACGGAGTCGTATATATAATAACGTCAGTGGGTGGAATCATTGGCTTCGTGACTGCGATTGTACTTACTGCAATTTTAATTGTCAAACTTCAACAGAAGAACAACTGGCGAAACATGAGCAACGTCAACACAAAACAGTCAATCTCTATATCAAGCAGAGACAGAAAAACTATCGCCCTGGTTGTTTTAATTGTTGGGATCTTAATCATTTCCTTCACCCCAAGTGTGTTATTGTTAACGGCATCTTTCATTGAACCTGGACTGAGCGCTGTAGGAAAATATTCAGATCTCTTCTTTATGTTATGGTCGTTTGTGTTCGTGTTCGAAACAATCAATTCTAGTGTTAATATTTTTCTGTACTATAAAATGAGCTCTAAGTATAGACAAACGTTCCGCATTTTGTTCCGGTCGTGTGGACTCTTTCAGAAACTGCAGCATTCTGATACGATATGAGTCAACAAATCCCTATCAATATAAGGCATAATAATGCAACGCCAAACAAAGTATAACTCAGTGTTATATATTTCATTGGCACCTTGCAGTCTTGACAGACGATAGTTTGTGCTTTAAAAAGGCATAATAACTTTTACCTATGGCGGTAGCCTATGTGACTGACAAGGCCAATTTGCTCTGTAAATGTCCGTTCACAGTGGGTGCATGTGAACACGTGGTCATTTCCACCATCATGCACCATCTTACGTCTCAAACGCTCGGTGTGTGACTTATCTGCAATAATTTTCTCCTTTATCAATGCCTGTATCAATCATGTCCCGCTTACACACATCTTTGTATCGTAGTAGAGGCCGACCCTGAGATCTCTTGCCCATCTGGAATTCACCAAAAATGATGTCCTTTGGTATTCTACCATCATCCATCCTCCTAAGATGTCCTATCCATCTAAGTCTACGAAGACTGAGCATGGAATAAACTGTCACACAACCTGATCTTCCCAATACTTAAGTATTTGTGATTTTGTCTTGCCACTTAATACCAAGAATTCTTCGAAGACACCGCATATGAAAGCTGTTTAAACGTTTCTCTTGGTACCTCTCCATAGCACAAAGCCTGGGCTAAAATATAGAGATCATCTGTTGCCCATGCAGCATGATCCCTCTCTCGGCCTGCCTACTTCACTCCAGAGGAAAGGTAACACCTCTACATCTGGAACAAGACAAGCTGCAGAAGATGCCGGATCAGCAAAGCAATGCTCTAACTGTCCGTCTGTCGGAGTTCGATCCTAGACCAGCCGCCAACCAAGGCTTAGGGCCTGGTCTGCCCTGCCATGACATTTTGTCTTTAGCTTGCATTTCCTCTCACCAGGGTAAGGCTTGTACCTCCCAATTGCGCTCTTCCGCCCGAAGCCATTGGCACAATGTGGGGTGTCGGGTTTGGTAAGCGCCGCCCAACGTTCGGCGCTAACAGAAAGCAGGTAGTACCGTCTACTGTTATACGGTAGCTCAGTCATATCTGACTAAGACCTGACACACGTTATATATCAAGCATATAAATTATCGTACCTATCGGCCTTATGTGAATCAAGATGGCGATGTAAACAACGTTATTTCGATTTGGTGATATATTTATGTGTTCTCTGTGTGTTTCTTAACATGAATCTGATCAAATAAAGATGAACCTACGACAGGTCAGAAAACACGTAGGGAATTTATTTGTTCAAGTACTATTGCTCGTGAATTAGGAGGAAATTGTTAGAAAAGCGCAACTCTAAAACCGTTCACGCTCGAAACACACCGAACTTTATAGACTTTATTTTCAAATGGTAACAAATTGGGCACGCAGGCCCGTCTTACATTCGGCCCTTCCAATCACTCATCTTTCGTTCATCAATAGTGCATAGGAAAAAAACATTGTCAAATGAATTTTGTAAACATAATCAATGCATATTACTATGTTATGAGACACATCCACCACCCACCCACACATCCCAAATTCACCCACACATCCCCCAACCAACCACACACACACACCCCAGGCACACATACATTCACCCACCCATCCACCACATCCCCAAACCTACACATCTCCCCACCCACACATACCTCCCACCAACCACACATCCCATCCACCCAACCGCAAGCTCACATGCATTCCCCAAACCACACGTCCCCCACCCACACACATCTCCCCACCCACTAACATATTCTCCACCCGTCCCATTACCCACCAACAATCACCCACCCACATATCCTCCTCCACTCACACACCTCCAACCACCCAGCCAACACACATCTCTCAACCACACATCCCCCACGAGAACACACATCTCCCCGACAACACACATATCCCGCAGCTACCCACACACAAATTCCGCACAAACCCACATAATCTCCCATCTCCCCCAGCAAACACACAGATCCCAAACCCACCCATACAAATATCCCGCACCATCTTCTAACCTACACACACTCACCCACCCACATTTCCTTTACCCATCCACACATCCTCCACCCACCCATCACGCAACCAATAATCCCTTAACCACACATCCCTTAACCACACACCCTTATCCATATACAATCACCCACCCACACATGCTCTACCCACCCACCCATCCCCCAGCCACACATCCCTTAAATACACACCCTACTCATACACACACACACACCTCCCCACCCACATACACATCCCTCACATACATCCCAAAGCACAAACACACCCCCCATTCACAAATACACACCTCCCATCCACGCACACCCAACCCTCACACACATCCCCTACCCATACACACATCCCCCTCACACATCCCTCCACACACGTACTTATCCCTCAAACACTAAGACCCACACATCCCTCACCCACTCATCAACACATTCATCTCCTATCTACCCACCCACACTCACACACCCCAACCACCCATCCAAACAAACATCCCCCACCTTCACACACATCCTTCACCCACCCGCATACCCACATCCAACCACACACCACCCACTCACACAACATCATTTATCCACACCCATCTCCCCTCCCACACAACACAACACCCACAACCATCCCCAAAACATATCCCTCACCCCCACACACATCTCCCCACACATCTCCTACCCACCCACACATCTCCTACCTACAATCACCCTCACCACCAACACATACATCCTCCATCCAGCCACACACACCCCCACCCATCCAGACATATCCCCCTCCCACACACATATCCCCCACATCAATTACCCACACCCATCACACACCCATCCCCAACCCACACACATCCCCCACACCCCACACACATTTATCCACATATCCCTCACCCACACACCCACACACCCACTCCCCACCCATCCACCCAAAGATCCCACACCCACACACATCCCTCACCCACACACACCCACACACACATCCCTACACCCACAACTATCCCCATCTGCACACATCTCCCACCTACCACATATCCCCCACACCCACATCTCCTCACCCATATATATATCCCCCACCCATCCCACAACCCATCAACAATAATCCACCCATATATCCTCCTCCACCCACTCACCCACAACCGCCTAGACAAGCACACATGCCACACCCACAAACGCGTCTCCCCGACAACCCATACATCCCGCAGTACCCACACACAAACCCTGCACCCACCCACACAATCCCACCTCCCCCACCCACACATCCTAAGACCACACACACAC